>VXBA01000052.1:223702-235524 GCA_013399895.1 Serilophus lunatus
ACTACTTTTTTTTTTTTTTTCTTCCTTCTTAAATATGTTATCACAGAGGTGTTCTGCCAACTACTGATTGGCCTGGCCTTGTTCAGCAGCGGGCCCAGCCTGGGCATGGGGAAACTTCCAGTAGCTTCTCGAAGAAGCTTCTCCCTCAGTAACCCCCACTGCTACCAAAACCTGGCCACAGAAAAACCAATACATATATATAATCTTTTTCTCAAACTTCCTTGATAGCTGTGGACTGAAAAGTAGAAAACAAAATATCTATCTTAAAAATCGGGTACCTGGAATGCTAGGAAACCATAAAATGATGAAGCCTAACTTCTGTATTGGCCATATTATTGGACTGTTCAATAAAATACGGAATTAAAAAAAAACATAAATATCTGTATTTACTTCAGCTCAGCCTGCAGGGTTCTGTGCTTTGCCCTTGTGGATAACTCAGTGTTTTGGCTGCAGCTGAGCAGTGCTTGCACAGCCTCCAGGTTCCCTCCCTCCCTCAGCAGGTTGGCTGGAGGTGGGCAGAGTTTTAGGAGGGGACACCGCTGACCTGAATTGACCACAGGAATATTCCATAGCCCATGATGTCATGCTCAGCAATCAAAGCTCAAGGACAGGAAGAGGAAGGAATGTTTTTTTGCAGTAATAGCACCTCTCTTCCAAAGAAACCACAACACGTGCTGAGGCCCAGGCTACACACCTGCAGTGAAGGATTGTTTTACTTTGCTCTGCTTGTATGTGCAGCTTTTGCTTTACCTATTAAACTCTTTTTATCACAATTCTCCCTTTTGCCCTTCCAATTTCCTCCCTCACTCTGCTGGATGGGAGAGAGCAGCTGTGGGGTCTTAGCTGCCTGCTGAGGTTAAACCACATCACCATCATAACCATGAAATATAGACGTAGTAAAAATGCTCAAAGAGATGTGACATTTATACAAACAGAATATAAAAGCATTAATAACATAAAAGCCCTCAGAAGTAGCTCAGAGCAGGGATTAAAGGAGGAAAAAATCATTTAAAAGCATGCAAGTTTCCAGTTCCATTTGCTGTTTCTCGAGTTAGGCACTATCATTGCACCATTACAATCAATTTATTACTAGATTCCTGCAATGTGAGAGTTAGCAAAAAAGGCCTGCAATCAGCAAAAATAAGGGTAACAGAACTTTCAGAAAATTACTTAATGCAATGCCTTAACTGCTTAACTTTCTACTGAATTTCAGATGTAGTTTCCAAGAAGTGAAATCCTTAACATTTTTCCTTTTTTCCTGACAAAGACTAAAAAGTAACAGGTTTCAGTCTAGACTAGTTTTAGAGAGAAAATTATTGAGGACAAAGGGGAAGAAAGGAAAAAGAAAAAGGGAAAGAAGAAAAATATTAGCTAAGGAAATAATTGACTATGCCTAAATTTGATTTTCTTGGAATAGGCTCCAGTGTGCTTTAAATTAATTTCATAATGATATTTGTTCTAATAATACAATGACATGCTGACATTCTAATGATGAATTCTTCATGATAGGACATCATGAGCAAATTAGAAAGTAAACATTTCCCTATGTTCTAAAAAGACAAACCAAATTTCACTTCAAGATATGTGACACAATAAGGGATTTTTTTTTCTTTTTGTTAAGTTCAAGTTCTTTCAGTTGCATAAATTATCAGATTTTTCACCACTATGTAAAAGTTTAGAAAGAGTAAAAACTCATGTATCCACGATACATATATGCACACTTCCAGCTTTGTGCAGTTGCTACTATTTTTGCAATGAAATAATGGAAGAATTTTTCTTCTGCAATGAAAACATCTGTGTGGCAAAATCATTGCCTATCACAGGTCAACCCTGAATCACAACTTTTAACAGGAGTGAACAATTAATTGCTGAAGTCTGGAAATTATTCATCCTCCACAGTTAAGAGTTTTCGAAACAGTTGCAGAAGCCAGTAGAATGTGACTTTTGTCTGAAATTCATACATACGTCACACAAACCAATCCTTGGATACTTTGTCCTAAAATTACAAGCTCCTTATAACCTGAACTCTGAGAATTAGAAGCTTTCTTTTGATCTCCCACTCAGATAGCCAGGCACATCTGATCTGACCACAATTTCTCTTCCATTTTTCCAGTAAGGCATTTGTGAATTCTTTAAAGACAGAGACACTTATTATAAAGCATTTTAATTTTTTGATATATTTTCTAACACTTTTCTAGACTTTATATGTTTTTTTATTATACTATAAGTTTAAACCTATTTTTTTCAAGGAAAGGAGTGGAATTTGATCATTGGAGTTATACAGCACATCTGCTATGTGAATATTTTCCAAAAAGGAATTTAAATTTCTAAACTTCTTATTGTAAACTATATTTATATATATCCGAATTATTTGTATTCCAAGCTTCTCAAACTCACTTATACCCCATCTGTTCCTATACTGATTTTCATTCTGATGCCAGTTTTCATGTTCTTCAATTTTCATTTTAAATGGCAATACCAAACTCATCTATTTTTAAGTTTTATAACGATATTCTCCTCTAGTCATAGGTTGTGCAGCTTTGTTTTTTTTTATTGGCTTGTATAATGTCTGATAGTGACATTCAGAGCCAGAAATGTTTCTGTTCAGACTAAGAAATCCACATGACTTTAAAGCCTCAAAGCAATATGCTGCCCATTTATTTTTCTCAGTCTGAGTGTTGATTAAGAGAGAAGTTTGGGGTCATCTTATCCTGTTCTTTTAAACTATGAAATTATATCCTCAATACTTCTTCAATTATTTTGTCATCTGTCACTTTGAATAGATGAAATTAGAAAGCCAGCATAAAATTTGATAATCTGAAATTAATATTCACATACTTGTGGATCATAACTCACGGATGTAATTACTGATTATCATTCTTTCCTTAGAAACACCAGAATTCTGATTCATATTTTTTATTCTTGGTTTTGGTCTACACAACTCTATGCCTAAATATTGCCTTTTCACAGGTAATAACAAGGGACATAACGGTGGTCCATGTTTCTATAGCCCTGACATAAAGTCTGAAAAGTTTCCACTGCCACAGGGGCTGAACACAAGGTATCGCTTTTTGTTGCAATTCTGGAGGGCGATTGGCCCAACCAGCAAGACAGATGATTAACCCAATGTAGTGTTTTCACTAAAAGAAAATCAAAACTACCAAACTAAGAAAAAGAAACTAAACCCCAGACATACTAAACCTATGAAGTTCTGTGAAGCCAACATTATCATATTCCCTTAGTTTTGTCCATTTAAAAATTGTTCTTTACTGATTGCTGATGAACAGGTATAACTTCTCTGATTTTAAACTAGTCTCTAAACCAAACTAAAAGACGAGTTTAAAGCTCCAGTTGAAATTCTACAGTTGGTAGCTTTGCTCCTTTGGATCGTGAAAGCTGATTTTTGAGTCTGGATCACAACCAGAAAAACAAGACCTTCCAAAAACTCCTTTTCCTTAGTTTTCATCTCTAAGTATACATCTCTGGCCTTGATTCTCCTAAATATATATACACCAATGTTAATGTGTCTGCATGATCATCAACTAGAAATAATTGAAAACAAAGAAAAAAAATCTCATCATTAATCCTCTAGGGAGAGAGCATAAGAACAAACATGACAAATGATAATGATAACACTTAATATGCTACTGCAAGCTCACCAGATTGCACCATATGAATGTATAACCAGAATCAGCAAAATACATAATAAACTTAAGTTAAAATGTAAGATTATTGTTCATACATACATAACAAAGTCATTCAGTCACAAGAAACATATGGCATTTGGAGACACAAAGGATTTTTATTTTTTTTTCAAAAAATCAGAAAATATCATACCTTACTTATAATTATAACCTTTGTCACAGGAGACTCATTCTATCTATTTGCCAAATAGAAAATGGGCCTTCCTTTTCCTTAGCATGGCCATTCTTCTGAGTACGCTCTCAAATTCTCTCAAAACTTTTTAAAGGCAAATATTACACAGCTGAGATATTAGAGACACTCTGGATCACAGTTTTGCCTGGTTTTGAACATTATTCACTCTTCAAGTTTATTGTCCCTTTTTTTTTTTAATTTTAAAATAATGCTAGAACATTTCACCTGACCTGCTCAGATATGTAGCTCACTGATCTGAGAAGTGTTATTCTCATGTATGCCGTAGTCCGTTTTAGATACTCAGTATCATCAATCAACTTAAGAACTTTGTGCCTTCCCTATGAAATATAATCCCTTTAGAAATGAAGTATTTTTACTGAGACTAAAATAAGTCACTGTAAGAAGTATTTTTTCTTAGCTTTTACCATTTCATAGCCTAAATTTAGCATTAAAAATGCTCCATTTTATAATGGTTTATGGCCCCAGTTACACTAGAGGAGTTTTCACAAAATAGTCTTTTAATGCAAGAAAAACTTTCAAAACTTATGACACATTATTAGGACAAAAAAAGAACAAAGAAAAAATCCTAAACCGTAAAATTAGATATTTAGCCATCTGATTCTCTCCATTATGTGGTCACTGATTAATACTACTTCAACTATAAAAGTGAAAAAAACAAAGCAAAACAAACCCCAAAAAATTGTTCTCCACAACATTTTGCCTTTGACTTTAAGTGGCATGTTTTCAGCTCAGAGAATTCAATTGTACTCTAGTTCTTTCAATACTACTCTATGTAATTTTAAACTTCCACCTAAGGCTACAACTCAAAACATAGTTAATTTATATTTCCCAGCAATTTGTAAATATGAGCTTTACTAACTATGGGAATATGGTTTAGATGATGGACTGGTGTTGGATAGGTTTCTAAGTTAGGTAAAAGAATTGCCACATTAACATAAAATGATCCCTGAGGTCCTACTATCCTTTTTTAATATTATCTTAGTCTGGAGTCACTACTCCTTTATCATCTGCATGAAGTGCTACTGCTGTGTAATAACAGCTGTAACACCATGCCATGGTCAACAATTCTAGTTCTCATCATCCCAGCATCTGAATCACACTGAAAAAAGCAAAACCACTCCCACATGAAGATAAGTAGACCCATGATCCAAATCTCTGTGTCTCTGTGATTATATAATCATAGGCAATGCTCCAGTCCAACCATCTTCTCCCAGGCAAAATTGTAATGGATTGCTATGGATGATTGCTATGTAATGACAACAGGAACAAAACACACATCACTTACAGAGGCTTTTAAATTAAATTCATTAACCAGAAAGACAAAAAGTTTACTCCAAGTTGGCATTAGGTCTTTTAAAAGTAAGAAGAAACTTAGCAAATGTACATGGAGCTGAAGGCCACAAGCCCTACCCTGCTGATAGTATTTAGGAAAGTTTTTGTTTCAAGGACGTTCTTTGATAATTCATCTTCTCAACCAGCCTCTTCAAAATAGAAAAAGAGTCACTTATCAATCATCATTGTAATGACTGACAATCATTCACTCCACATCCTTGTAAAGCTGACACTTCCAAAGCTCCAATGTACACAGATTAAAAAGTAGGACTACTTAAAAATCTGTTCCCTTCCTTCTCAAGGGTTTTTTCTTCTCTAAGGGTTTTTTTTTTCCATGCAGTTTCAGTTAAGCTTCACTTCAGCCATTATCAAATATCAAGTACTAATGATCTATGTAGGAAAGCAATATTCATTAACTTGCTCTCCTCAGTAAGTATTTCTTGCCAGTGTTTCTTTCTTCTCTTGTCACTTAAGTTACTCATGACCAGCTGTAAGGAAGCCTTGGTCACTACAAATACCATGCTGTAGTGAGGAAAGAGAGCTTATCTGGTGATTAAGATCTCAAAGTAAACAAAAATACATTTGAATATGGCACACAGAGATATTAAGTATTCTTCACAAAAATAAAATTATAAAAGCCTACACTGATGTAAACTACACTAATAATTCCACATTCTATATGTAAGTAATAAATATATATCACGTATCCTCAAACACCTGAATAGACAACTGTCCTCAAGAGTTGCTTAAGAGATAAACTGGAGATAAAATGAAAAAAAAAAACCAAACAATTCTTAACCTACCAAAAACCCCACTATTGCTCATGTACCATCAGAAAAAGTGACTGAAGTTCCAGGATTTAATATTAAGTGGTTCCATTTTTAACTATTTTTCCTTTTCTCTCACTACTTTGGTCTTTCTGCTACCAAGGGGGAAAAACAACAGCAAAGGAGGCATACCTCAAAAGAGGTTTCAATGAATTCAGATTTATACAAAACAAAAGCACTCATGTATAGCAGATGTCAGTTTAAGAACTTCAACAGCTTTTCACCATCAGGATGAATTTATTAGTAAAAAAAGTCATAGGTGAAAAGCTATGAAAATTTATGTAGAAAACTGTTGGTATGACTGCCCAGAGAAATAGTTTGGAATAAAAACTGCAGTCCAAGTGACACTTTGCTGATAGGAATTGAAAACTCTGGAATGCGTAATGCTGACAGGAGAAGAGCATTGCACTGCACTGCGAGGCTATTCAATATTCTCAAGTACTGCAGAATCACTGGGGCTAGTTCTAGTTAATTCTTATAGTCAGAAAGTGGATAAAATAATGCAGACCCATTTCAATAAAGCTTTAAGAACTCTTCTGCCGAGAAGCATAGCAAAAGTGTAGTAATTGCATCAAGATGTTTTCAAGACAAATGGACTTGAAAATTTAGCAAACCTGTCTTTCAAAGTATTAGAACATAGGCCTCCTCCCTCTCTTTCACTTCATCCCCACCTAAGTTCCTCATCCAATTGCAGAATCCAATTTGAACTTCCATTAAGTTGATGTAATATAATCTTACTGCATTTTCAGTGTGAGTGTTTTGCTGTATGGTCACTTGTAGCTGGTGATTATTTAGTGATTACAAGTATTTTTGGTGCGGCTGGTAGACAAAAGTTTGCATTTCCTACACGTACCTGTCCATAAATGTGCCCTACTTTCAGGATGCTATTACATCTCTCAGCATTGACAGTAAAGGAGGCATTATGAGGATCAAAGAGATAAAACACAACACGTACAAGAATAAAGAACACTTTTCTTCATATGTAGTAACAAGTTTTTGTTTTAAAATGCTCTCAACTTCAAACAGTCATCCCATCACATATCCAGCAACCTGGAACAATAACAACTTCAAGACTTGGGGGCAGTCTTCAATAGCTCTAGTACATTCACTACTGTAAGAATTCACTTTAATAGTATGGCTGAGCTGAGAATAAGAAGAAATTTGACTCCCTGTTCTGTTGCCAAAAGCTATAGAAAGAGTAGCAGGGAGAAAGGCTAGCAAGATGAGAAGGTATCCAAAATTGATTGTTTCTCAATTTCCCTGCTATTTAAGAAATCCTTAGGGCAGTTGCTGCCCCACCAGTCATTTTATTAAAAGAAAATTCAATTTAATTATAGTTTCAATTGGATTACCAGGAACCAATATACACAAAATGTGTTATTGCTCTGGAAGCCTGAGCAGCATTAAAAAGTTGAGCTTTATCTACCTTTTGTAACTGAAACTAAGCCAGCCATCTTATTAGAAATAAGCAATCCATTTCCTCTCATAACTTAGGATAAAAACTAACATTATGACACTGTGCGTCATGTGAAGATACTCTTAAAAACCTTAACAGCCACAAAACAAATACACCTCGAAACAGACTGAGAATGTCTCAAGAATCTTGCTAAAAATACTAACATGACTTACAAACTGATTTTACAGTTGTAAAAGCAGTCATACAGGCATAACAACTGCTGCTGTGGACAGTGGGAAGTCATCTACTGAACAGAAAATTCATGTTTTTCAAATTTGAACAATGGGACTTGGACATGTAACTTCATAACATTAAATAAATTTGATGCTAGTCAAATAACAAAAGAAAATAATAAATTTTTTATTCATTTGGATTGCCCTCCAAACATAGGCACTTTTCCCGCCTCTTTGTATGGAAGATGACAGGGGAACCAAGTCCAAGATCACACATGCAAGTCAAATTACAGCTCTCTCCACATGAACTCATTCCTACCTTTATTGCCTTGGACTTCAGATTAATTAATTTCAGATAATACAATTCTCACATGACGTATGCTGTGATGGACACTCACTCAACAGCAAAGAATTTTAAAAAAAGCTTGAAATTATAACTGTACGATTGTTTTATCCAATTACATGTAATCAACAGATTACAAACACTTTCAAACTTCCACTTTTTCTCTCCTAGAAAATGGGGACATTGTTTCTGGGCAAAATCACATGACCCAATCTATCTACTAATATCTCAGTGTATAATGTGAGAAAGTCTCAAGATGAGACTTTATCGCTGATAAATGGAAAATAGTATTAACTGCACTTTCAAAAGTAGTATAAATTATTTAACTTATTTTTGCAAGCATTAATCAAACAAATACAGAACTGGCAATGTACTTTGACTTTGCTATACACAAGAAAATTATTCATTAGTCATGTGTCCTACTTCTAACTTCACTTTTTCAAGGCTAGACAATTCTTTTCCCAGTTGGGCAATCAGCAAAATAACCCTTTATACTGAATCACAGAAACATTTAAGTTGAAAAAGACCTCTGAGATCATCAAGTTCAAGCTTTGATCAATCATCACCTGGTCAGCTGGACCTTAGCACTGTGTCAGATTCAGCCATTTCTTGAACACGTTTGTCTCTTCACAGAAAAATTCCACTTCACAGGAAAAAAAAACAAGAAAAGATACAGAGGTATGGAGCAGTGTATCTGCCACAATAGATTTCCTAGCTTTCTATTCTGTCTGTTTTGTAATGATCTAAAAGATTTTCCACGCAGGTTCTGCTGTTAAATTATTCCACTCTAATTGACCCAGCAACCTCTAGTTCTCTTTTCTTATAATATTAAGATATTTTTACATACAGCTTATACTTTTGATTATTTCTATGTTTCTTCCTTCTGTTTCCTGCAGAAAAAATTCTGTCATCCTGTCACTGTATATTCCTTGCAGGCTTGTTTCACATTTTAGACTTTACTGAGATTTTTCTCACAGAGTAACAATGACTTTGTTTATATCCCTGTTCATAATTATCTTCTTGTTTGTTTTGTCTTGAAATGCCACAGCTTGTAAAGCAAATACTTATCATTGCCTGTTATTCCTAATTCTTTTTTTCTGGTCACTATGTTTTTCTACTTTGCTCATCACTCATTTCCTTCCTGACTTCAACAAACATCTGCATTCCTCTTGAGATTCACATTGCAATTACTACACCTTTCTTCTTTCTTTCGTACCTTTTCCCCTTAGCATTGGCCATCTCAGAGGTATTTTGAGTCAGTCACTGCTTCAGTTCTGGTAGGAAAAAGTTCAGATAATTATTAATTAAAACGTTTTGCAATTTATGACTTTCTCAAAGGCATAAAATTCTGCCTCCTCATATCTTCCCTCCCGTAACTTTAGTATCCTCACAGCCCACGAATCAAAACACAACTGTGTTACATTTCAATTCTGACTGCATTGGAGGTGTTTACTAAGACAAATTAAAGGAGAACTTCCTTAAGAATTGTCATGTAATTACAAAGTCAACATCTTCTGCTTACCCACTAATTATAGAAAATTGTATTTGATAGCTGCATAATTTGATCATAATTGCAAATATTTGCAAATCTTTAGTGCTCTTTGAAGATTATTTGAAGACATCAACTCAATTCTTCTGAATTTAAACATATGCACAGTGTAAATAAAACATGCTATATGACACTGGATTGCTTTTATGTTTCTGCCAATTTAATTTCCATTACATTAATTCTTCTGTTGAACATGGTTTCATCTCTTTCAGCAGATGCACATAATCTCTCTTTACAACAGTGTGGAATGGAGTGACAAAACATTACACCACATCAAAAAGTTGAATAATCCCATCTAGTTTAGTCTATTTTAGCCTGCACTTCAATAGATTGGTTCAGACTTGCACGTGTATCTCCCACATCTGCACAAACACGAGCTGCAGTGCCTGAAGGGACAGTTATACATCTAGCAAGAAGGAGGGAAAGGGTTTTCCAAAGGAGAAAAACTAAAACACACCCACAGAATTATATTTTACGTGGTTACTATTACAGTTATGATACCTTAAAACTTGAAAAAAAATTAGAGATGGATCTAAATCTAATCCACTACACTCGATTAAGTTGTATAAAATTAGAAAATTCCACTATCACTGGCTTTCACAACTATTATTCTCCTTGAGCTTCTGATTGATTCCTAATCCTCATTTCTTACTCTTATTCTACGTGACAAGAATTTATGTTTCATAAATGTAGGCAAATAGGTTTAAAATTAACAGAATTAAATATTCTAAAAAAAGAACATACTTTGTTTTAATTTAGTGTGGGACTTTGCTATACTATCATCTTTAAGGTACAAGTACACCTCACTGCAAGTATTTGGCAGTTTGTCATGGAATTCTTATACTGGCTATTGAAAAAAAACCCAGTATTTTTCTTCCTGTAGACACTGCTTCTCTCCTAGAATAGACCTTCAACATGGACTCAGCTGAGAATCAGCCTCAACCATCAGAGTAAATTAAAAGCTGTGATACTGAAAAAGTGAGGTTTACAAGGAAGAATGTACAGAGCAAATACTAAAGAATAATATGTAGGAAGGAGTATTCCAAGAAACAATTTTGCTGAGGTGGGGGAAGCCAGAGCTGCCTTCATTTAAAATTCACCATTTAGAGTAAACTCAGACCCACTAAAGAATGAGAAGTGGCAAAACATTAGTATTGAGGGGCAACAAGTACCACTGAATTCAAATGAAATGCAACACTATAATATTAAGCTGCTCTCTGTCTTGAATTATTACAGTTAATCTAAAAATCATAGTTGGAGTAATGGTTAATCCTACAAATTCATTTGTTTTCTGCTGTCTTCATAGGCAAATGATACAGAATTATGGTCTTCTCTTGTCAAATTAACATTTTTTACCTTTTTTGTGTGTGGTTTTTTTTTTTTTTGTAAACAATGAATAAGTTAAGATGTACGATCAATATTGGTCACATTTTCCAGCTTAAAAAAGTAAAAACATTATCTTTTTTCCTTCCTGCAGAGATCCTCCATGAGCAGAAATCTCTTTGGTCTTCTCAATTTAGACTGATGTCTTAATCTACACAGACCAAGACATTTCTCCAAACTGGGTAGAGAAAAACTTGTACAAGTACCAAAATCTGCACTGCAAAAACTAAGGACATAGAGAAAGCAAAAAAGACATTTTGAAACACGACATGATCCTGCAGGGAACTTGCCTGGTAACACCAGAATAATCCCCCTGAACAAGCAGGATATCTGTCTGATGGAACCAGACTAATCCTACAGAAAAATCAAGAAGGACACTTGACTAAATAACATCAATTATGTCAAGAAAAGGTTAGATCATCTGCTTTTGGGAGGGGAGAGGAACAAAAACACCACTAAAAAGAGAGGAATGATGGGTAGAAGATGGGCCATGATGGTTCCAGTTTCCCTTGGACCTAGTGACCCCTCAAGCCTGATCACCTTGACTTGGTGACATCAAGGAACGAGCCACCAGCACACACTGCATGGTAGTAAATTCTGTGGCAAGTTATAAAGGGCTTGACATAGCCTTGAAATGAGAATTATAACCACACTCTCTACCACAAGAAAGGCAATCCTGCAGCAGCTCTCAAAAATAAGCAAATTTTCTTCCACTTCAAGCTGCCAACATGTACAGAAAAGATAGCTTCCTTGATTTGCTCTACAGTTGGAGTCCAAAAATGTTCTGTTCCTCGCAGACCTGATGGTTTTTTCCTCATCAAAATCTGTATTGGTTTTTCTGTGGCCAGGTTTTGGTGGCAGT
>VXBA01000052.1:236181-265953 GCA_013399895.1 Serilophus lunatus
TATTATTCCCACATGGAGTCTTGTTTTGCCTGTGACGGTGATTAAGAAAGAATCTGCTGTAGTCCTTATCATGAATAACGAAACCTCTCTCCTCTATAGCTGGGCAAGGGGGAGTGAGAAGGTGGCTGTAGTAGGCCCCTGGCACTCAGCCCGGGTTAAACCACTACAAAGTCATACCTTAAATGAAGTTAATTCTGGGAATAGGGAATACAGGCACTGTACATAAATATATATATATTTCTGTGCACATATATGTGTAGTGTAAATATCTATGCCATTATAAACCCTGCTACTGCTATTGTTGATGCAGTATCTGCATCAGGAAAAGAGATAAGAGCTAAAGATGAACTATTTTTTCCTAAGCTCTCAGCTGCTGAGATGCTCATTCACATTTATTGTGCTGCATCCTATTGCCTTCCTCACTCAACCTCAGCCAAGTTTCATAAGTAGGATGCAAATAACAGGCAATCTAAAGATTACAAGGACAGGAGATAGCAAGGCTTCAGCTTTTTTTTTTTTTTAAAAAAAAAAAAAGGTGATCGGGATTTAATGTCACAATGATGGATGAATCTTTTGAGGCTAGATATGAAATTAAATTTCTGGAAGCAGTCAGGCACTTCTTTTACACTGAAGTCATAATGAGTATGACAAGAAACCCTGTGTTGCTAATGGAATTATTACATATTTAAAATAAGCACTCCAGAATAGGCTCCAATAACCTGGTGCAGTACTGTGTGTATAAATAAATTTGTATTTTGCAAAGACGCCATCTCACTGTCCTCTAAACTAAAATGCGAAGCCTTTATTTTTTTTCTTGCTGAAAATTTCATGGTGAGTTCAAGAAGACTTTAAATCCTTGAAAATATATAAACTGAACACATGTACTATTTTTATTATTCATAAAAAGCAAGACCCACTTACAAAACTCAGTTTTTACTTTGATCTAAATGCAAAACTAAATATTTGTTAAGTAGTTGTCACTTGGCTAATTTGTCCAAGTCATACTAAGGGCAAATTAATCCTTTGCATTTAAAAAGGCAACCACTGCAAGTTCAAATATTTAAAACCAAGTTCACAAAGCCTTGCTTGGCATAGTCAGAAAAAATAAGCAAACTTAAATCCCACTAAATTTTAAGACCAATGAATCATGAAGAAAAGAAATTAAAACATGGCAAAAATTACCACATATTTTCTGTCTGTATCTTTCAAATATCCCAAATATGTAAAACAATTACATCGCATGAAAAGGATGGAGGTTGGACTTGGAGTTTTCAAACTGTCACATTCAGATTCAGTAGAGGGACAATCATACAGACATGACACCTACCTATGATGGACAGTGAGAGGTATCAGCAATTGATTATCTTACACAAGGGCAAATTATTGGCGAGAAAGGAGCAACAAGTCACTTTTGGCTGCCTCACCAAGTTTCATTGGTGCTTGAGAACCTGTGATTGAAAATGGATACTGTAAAATCTGGTGCTACAAGTCTTGAGAATACCTGAGATTTCAGGATGGTAGAAATAGATTTGCTACCAAGAATATGCAAGAGGGGTCCTGAGATAGAAGAAATTCAGCAAATCCTGTAAAAATCTCACACTAAAGTGTATCAAAAAATATGTTAAATACAAAAAACCTAAAAGACCCTTCCATTGATATTATTCTTTTCCAAATGGAAATTATAGGTGACAGCCAATAATTTTAATGGATTGTATCTTTTATTTTAAAGAATTTTAATGGGGAGAACCATTCGTGCAATAGCTCTATTGAGACATATTTTCTAACCCTTAGAATTACTTCCTTCATCACATTCACCACAACTAAAATCTAATGGCCACAGGCTATGACATGCAGTTTTACTGTTGAAAGGGCAATCACTTTGTTAGGATGTACTGTCCCCTGACGTTAAAATTCTCATTCCAGGGAAGTGCCATTAGAAATACCACATTAAGTGCTGATGGTCAGTATTTAGTTTGAAACAGCCCATCATTATGGATCTTTTTGGAAACAAGTAGCTCATCAATAAGCAAAAAATCAAGTTCTTGTGTTGAACCAGTAGAAATACATTTAAATTCCTAGACTTCAAATTGCTAAACTTCAGAACAGACATCTGGAAAATGGCATTTTATAGCACACTGCTGTCAATCAACATATACAGGTAAGAGTTGCAGAAACTTGGACATTTGGATCTCAGACACAGACACTCCTTAGTTAAACCAGAGAAGAGGCTGATAATATGAGTCACTGGTAGAAAATTCAAGGCAAATAAATTATCTATGGTTACTAAGTATAACATTAAAAGCACTACTTTATCTGGCACTAAGGGAGAGAGTTTAATGGTTTGTTCTTGTAATGACCAAATTCATCAGTAAAAATACCTTCCATTCCAGGAAAAGCATGTACTTCAAGAATATACATCAACTGAGATTCTTAAGGTACTTCCCTTCATTGCTGGTAAGAGGAGTTGTGATATGGATGTTTAAATCCAACTAAATTAATCTCACCATATGTGCTTAAATCTGTTCAAATTCCTTGTATCCTGCTTCAAAGCCAATAAAAAGTAGTTTGGATAGAAATACCTATCACTAGAAGAAGCAAGTGGGACATGAGTTTTCATGGCAAACTTTGCCATATTAACTTGTAATGCTAACAGATAAATTAGCTGATAATTAAAAATAAGCATTAGGACACTTTGGGCTTCTTTATCTCTCTATTTTGTTCAGGGTTTTTTGGATTTTTGTTTTGCTGCAGTTGCTGTTTGGATTTGTTTTTCACTGTACATGGCACACTCTAATAAATTTCTAAACAAAGGCATTGTTTCAAGCTGCTGGAAAACTGGACCTTGAACATTGAGTCACAGCTTTAGAGAGCATGTTTATGTTCTTTTTGTCTTGAGAACTCCACACAGTACTTCAGAAGGAAAAGTGATGAGTTAGCAGGCAACTATTACATTGAAAACACCATCATAATCTACTTTGACAGGGGGTAATTCAGTAATTAAGGGGAAAAAAAAACAAACAACAAAAGGAAGTAACAAGCTATTGCTGAGAAATCATTTGGAATTGTTTTACTTTGCAATAAAGTAGAAAAAACTTTCTAATCAGAAATTAAGTTATTTGAAGATGATGCACTATGGTACTGCAGAAATTCTGGTACATTGTTTAGTAGTAGAGTTCATTTCATTTATTTGACACATATTTCAATCAATAAACATCAATGTTTTGTTCCACAGATGAACAAAATAGGAAAATATAATTTAACTATTTTTTTTAAGGTTGCAGCACTGAACAAGAGTAATTTATCCTTTGCATTTCTTTTTAAAAGGTATCACTTAGCTGGTAGAGAATATGCACTTGTGAATTGTATGCTAAATGCATTGGCACCAAAACACAAAATCAGTCCACATCTGTGCTCCTCTACCGAAAAATAGGAACAGTAGAAGAACTGTTCTGAAAATTAACTAGGCCATTAGAGTAGAAAGTATTATTACATCAGTTCTTAAAGTTGTTCTGGAAAATTTTTGTGTAGTAATTCTGTGATGTTACCAAAAGTGAAATCAGTATATTGTGTTGATATTGCATATTATTATTTTTTGGTCAGAAAAGGAATTGCTGCTTTAGAATTTCACCAGTAGGGCTTTTTTTTTTCTTTTTTTCTTTTTGACTGTGCAAGAAGGTGGAGAAAAAAACTTGTATCTATATTAGAGTAGAGAAAAATAATTTTAATTATTTACAGTAGCGGTCAGGACATTATTCATCATCTTGGAATTCTTTGAAAGACAAACCAACCTAGTTCTTTAAAAAAAATAAAAAATAAATTAAAAGAAATTATCAAATTATTACACATTGTCATCTATGTTTTAGAGTCTATGAATAGCCAAATACTTTGTTTCTTTAGGAAATGTTTCCTAAATTAACACCTCTTAATATTTCAAACTTTTTACTTTGCAATTATGGAGTCAAAATTGTGACAAACAGTGACATACACTCGGCACAAGACTGAAAACACTTTGGTACCATGTATACCCTAAAATAAACTTGTGTTTAAGTTACCAATCCATTAAGAGATTTCCAAAGCCAGGCAACATTTTTTACGATATTTAGATTAAAAAATCCCAAATATACAACTTAATATTTTTAAATCTTTAAAAGAGAAACTGCATATTGCGTGAAGAATGACAGTGAAGCCAAGAGACAACACAGAGTACAAGAATATTTCCAGTGGAAAATATGCTATTTTCAATTAGCATACACATTTTAGCCTTTAGTTCTTGTTCTTTGCAGAATAACATTACATATTCCAGAACTATGGCTTCAAACCATACAAGTTTGTTGGAGTTTTTTCAAATTGTTAATAATATTTGTGATGATGGGTCAAATCGGGTTAATTACTAAAATCTTCTTTCCATGTCATCATTCAGCTCTTTAGTAACCTCAAAGGTAGGTCACAAAAACATAGTAATTCAAGTGGAGAAGTGCATCTCAAGTTAAGGACTGCTTGATAACCTGGGATCCCAAATTCACAATCTACTTCATAAGTCTATTCAATTTTGTTTACAATTTCAATATGTCTGGTTTGGGAATGATCAAATCTTTAAAACATCACGGCATTACCTCTCCAAAAGCAATTTTACAGTATTTAATAGTTTCATAGTTTCACCCAAACACAAAATATCAGCCCATGTCTACTCTTTTCTGAAGAAAATACATTGTGAAAGATGTCATGGGTATTGTTTCAAAACCAGAGTTCTTCAGAAAGTACTAAATCACAGAAGTGGACTAGCTGCACAGAGGAGAATTTCTCCCAGAAGTATCTTAGACTTTTTCATGTACTACTGCTCCATCCTCATCCTTCTAAGAGAAAAAAAAACCACAACCAGAAAAGTCAAGAAAGCCAAGCAGGGGGGATGAAAAGAACACAAAAGGGGTATGCCTTGCTGCTTGCACTTGTTGAAAGTTCTTCAGTTTTTCTAGCAGTTAAACAGGTATATACAACTCAGATATACACACCCCTCCAGCAGAGCTTCTTAAAGCAATTTTATGCTGCAGGCATAAAAAGATACACACCTCTAAATTAGTCCCTTCTGCTTTCATGGACACTGGAGGAAGAGTTGGTCTCACACAAACCCAGAGAAAGCATCAGATTCTTGCCTGGGACTTAATGTTTCCAAGTTTCCCAAAAGTTAATTTACAGCCCACGGAAACTGGACCCCCTAATGTTTGTATGCTCAGTGATGCATTTCTCCCAAAAATTTCTTTAAGGAATATTTTCTACATATTAAGAATTAGTTATTTTATTACTGCATAAACTTTTTTAATCAAATCCTTCCATCAGACTCTTGTCCAAATATCTTAATTTCCCTGTGCATCCTGATTTGCCTTTATGAAAATTTCCCCGATTTTCTGACAAAATATACTATTTTCTATAAATAGTTTTAGTTCACCATATATCCTGGTTTTATCACATATTTTGGAGCTTATAAATATGCATTCATTCAATATATCAGTTGAAGGCAAACAACTCTAGGAGTGAAAACTCTGAGATGGAAGGGCCATTTTAAAGGTCATCTACCCAAAACAATTGGAAGTTTTCTATTTCACGTGCACACTCTGATGAATCAATCCACTTTTTTGTGTTATCTTTTTCGGATATGAATAGAAACGTCTCCTTTATGCATAATTTCACTTAAATTTTATTTCATAGCCATTTCTTTCACTAAAGATCTTCTCTCCATAATATCTTGATCTTGAAAGAACTTCATATAGAAAAGTCTCATGAGAGAGAGCATTGCTTTATAAGTACAGAGATAAATATACATAAATTTTATTTAGATTTGATCACCAGTTTGGCAGGACAGATCTATAAAAATGCTTGGGAGATATAGGAATACATTTATGTTGAACTATACAAAATATTTGCAGTTTCAGAATTTGTTCGTGAGTGATGAATTGTCCCCCAGTTTCCAACATCATGTACACTGCAGGTATTTAACCAAAGACACACTTAATGAGTACCCAACACTGATCTCCCAGAAAAGGCTACAATATTTTAACAGTGGTAATTCTCAGGGAAAAGAGCTCTTCAGAAGACCATGCAGAAAACATGTCTCCTGTGGCAATTGAGATTTTGCACACCTTAATCTAAAGAATTGAGTGAATATTCACTCTGAAAGGGCACACACACAATTCTCAGAAGTGTCACTTGAAGCTATTTGCTTAATCTGTAGTTTTCCAGCACAAATCACTCCTCTTTAGCTTGCAAAATCACAACTAAGAGGGGAACATTAAATATTTCTTCTATTAAATGCTGTTCATCAGCCTCTCCATTGAGTATTAAAATAAAAAAACATCCGCTAATTGAGTTAATCTGTATGACAACATGAATGAAAACACCATTCAAAGACACATTGGACACAAAATGTACTCATTCACAAGCTTTTTAATGCCTAAATAGATTAACAGTTGCCAAAATGAAAGTGGTTTATTCCCTGTCAAAAAGATGCCACTCCCCAGAAGGATCATTATTTCAGGAATGGTGAAAAGCACAGTATTAACTGATGAATAAATTACCTCTGACACCAGATGATATCAACGTTTCCACTTACCTACCATTATTTCAAAAATCAATAAGGTACAAATGAGAGACTGCAAAATACAACTCCAGAAATTGTCAGTCCTCCCTGGCAGCAAGAACCTCTTTGGCACCTGCAGTCGTGACACTGCAGCATGAAGCACAAACCTTTTAAACTATCCCTGAAATGAAAGTGGCAGTTGGTAGTCGATGGAAGAACATCTTGAGAAGGATATAAATTCTTATTTTTACTTCAGTAAACCATTTAGAATGGGATAATACATATTTTATAGGATGTCTAGACTTACGGTAGAGCATTACTTTAACAATCACGCTGATAATAAATCCATCAATAAAACATGAACAAAAAAACTGTCTCTACCACTCAGCATGGTAGTTTCCTCCATACAGCATCTTCCTCTAGGAAAAGCAGCTGTAGAATACATTTGGTTCATTCTAGACTTCACATTTTCATACATACATTAATATTTTCTTTCTTTTTCCACTCAGTAACTGCCTACTTTTTCTGCTCCTACTGTGAAACAACAGCTGGATCTTGCCCAACTTATAAATCTTTCTCTTTCTTTATAATATCAATTTCTTTTCTCCCCCTTTTTTTTTTTGTTTCTTTTGTTTGTTTTTGTTGGGTTTTGTTTGTTTGCTTGCTGTAATGCCTGTATATTGTTCTGCGCCTGCAAGGCTTCACCTTCTGAACTCTTTGCAATTTAAGCCTTAATTTGTCATTGCAAAATGCTATAGCTAAATGAAAACAATACTCCAAATATGACCTAGACAGGACCAACTAGGAGAAAAAGTATTTATTACTTTGGTAGACAGCAGTAGTTTTTTCATGACTAATATAATAGTGCCATAAAAAATATAGTTCTCATTTCATTATTGTCACAAAAATAATTTGCCCATTTTTTAATAATTTCTGCATCAGTTTAATACATGAGACTCCAGACAGACATGCAAATTACTCTAGAATTACATGCTAATTCAAGAGATGGAGCAACTGAACTGTACTACACCAGCAGAGCACCACCCACTTCCATGTATACCTCTTTAATGTCTCACTGTGTTCCCAATTTTTAGTCTAAATCAGTAACTATTCCTTTAAATGTAATGTGTACTCGATGTGGCGCTTAGGGACATGGTTTAGTCCTGGAGTAAGAGTTGGACACCATGACTTGAAAGGTCTTTTCCAATGTATATCATCCTGTCTTTATGAAAATATTTTTCTTACTTCAGACAGGGAAAACACCAGAGTAATACAACTGTCCCTGTCCCTGTTCTTGTTCTAAGGACCATGCAAGTTTTTCTTCACCTCATAGAAATGAAAATATTGAACACAAATGAAAATTTGAACACAATCACCACTGGAAAGAGAGGCTGACTCCATTTAACTATTTGGCCACTTATTTCCTGCCAGGCTGTTACACAGCCATGCTTGAATTGTCTGAGAAGCCTCATGATGCCAGTTTGCATCTGGCTGGCTGTGCTCAAAGCAATAAACAGGAGATACAAAATAAAATTTCTTCAGCAAGTACTCAAATTATCAATATGCTTTGAAACAGATCTTATCCACACCCACCAACAAGTTCTGGGATAAAAGTAGTGAGTCTTTCACAGAAGCCAATGAAACCAGAATGGATCCATATCATTTCTGCGTTAAATCTTCAATAGAGGCAACACAGAGTTTAGGGATTTCTTCCCAGTCTCAAAATTAGAAAAGAATCAGAGCAGGCAATCAGACTATTTCTGACTATAAATGAGAAAGAATAGAAAAATCCTGAGACATTTTTTGCATTGCTTCTAGGCATCAAGAGTGAGGTTGAGTTTAGATTTAGCAACAGAGAACTGGGGCTTGCGTAGACTCTGAAAACCTGAATACCACCTATTTAGTACTTTACACCACCGTCTCATTTAACAAAGCTAGTAAAAAATCCAATTCCCCTTGTAATTCCCATCAAACTGTCATAAATCTAAGTTTTACTATAATGTTTAAACAGGTAATACAATTGAAACACAACCAACATTACACTACTCTGCCCTGTTGACTCTCTGTATTCTCATCATTCAATCCTCATAAAATGTTACAAAAGAGAATCACACGTTTAGAACATCAAGACATTGATATTTTCAAATGGCATTTTGTTATTAACATTAATTACAAACAACTCCCTGCTCTCAGAACATTCTATATAGAGGAGCTGTATAGGCAGCTGCACATGAAGAATACATAAGATTTAAAAAAGGTAAAATGGGCTAAGAGAACCTTTACTTCACAAAGTGAGGCACAAAGAAGAAAAGTATCTGGTTCAGAAGGGCAAATAACTTTTTTTGAAGAAGCAAGGTATAGAGCTTCAGCATCCTTAAAACAGTGTGACCAACAAGCAGTTTGCCAGTAATTTATCCTGAGTTGTCCTTTTACCTCCCTTTCCCCCCAGGAGGCTTTGGGCTTTAATTTCCTTTAGGAAAGAGTATAAATCATCTCGTTAGATAATTAGGCAGAATTTATCTTTTGCAAGAGCACACTGTCTCTTCTTGCAGTGTTTCGCAGAAACCATAGATTTTAATAAGAATGTGGATATGTGTGTCATCCCAGCTTCCTATTATAAGATGTCTTCTCTTATGGGATCACTCTTCTTTGGAGCGCTTAAATTCACTGATATTCTCTCTCTTCTGCCTAACACAGCTGCAAAAAAATTGTATTCATCTAGTCCATATGTACTGGAGATGGGGAAAAGAAGGAAAGCCTCTAACACTCTTCCTTCTGTAGAGAAGTGCCTCAAAGTCAACATAAATAACCTAATTTTCAGCACTAACTGCTGCTCTAATTGAATAAGTAGCTCCAAATACTAAACGTTGCCTCCTGCACATCAAGAAAATCAATCTTCATTTCACTCCACCAGGTGAAATAAAGGTTCTGGACCACAACTGCCAACCCTTCTTACACTAAAATCCAATGGTTTAATTTAGAGGGAACTGCTGCCTTCTAAAATAACATTTGAAAGGCAAGATATGCATGGCTACTCCAAAGACTTCAGAATTAAAAAGAAAAATTAAAAAATAATTATAAAACCTGGGGGTAAAAACCCTCCAAGTTGTTCAGATATGGTGCTGAAAACTGCGATTTTTCTGACAATCTGATCAGAAGTGACTGAGACAAAAGGGTTTGCAACACTTCTAACAGCAATTTTTTTTAGACTTGTACTTCAGGATTGAAACAAAAGTCATTCAACCAAAAGGTTCTTCTTTAGACTCGTATGCATTAAGTTCAGAAATACAAATAAACACGAAAAAAATGCAACTTGGTGTTTCCTTTAGAACCTTTGACTTGCCGCATATATAGTCAAACCTGTATAACTCTCAACTTCTTTCTCCAGACACCAGCAAGCCCTTAACACCTTCCTAAACATTTACAGAACTGCAGAAATTATTCTAGTTTTATTCCCTGTATGCAGGATTAAAAGCCCCTTTTTCATATATATATTAACATTTGTTATTGACTTATGAAAAGACCTAACATGTCTTTTCAGTAAGTTTTCAATAAATATATCAGTGTATTCTACCTGATCTTAACGTCAGGGAAACAACAGTGTACAGGGATAGTCCTGGCTTGAGAAGGTAGAGCAGGTTGGTAGGAAATGCAAAACTCCTGGTTACAGCCACATTTCAGCATTTCTCAGGCAGTGAAAGAGCTCCTCTGACAGAAGTCACAGAGGCAAATGAAAAAATTGCTTTGTTTTCATTATAGATTCTTCCTATACTAAAGGCATATATCTTAACAAACACGACAATTTATTAAGTTAGAACTTCAGTGAACTAGAACCCTTCACATTGCAATTTGCAAGCATTTCACTGCGTGATAAATGCACAAAAAATGCATAAAAATCCCTTCAGCTTTAGTTTTCTCTTCATAGCTCTAATTCTAGTCACAGTATTCAAGGATTGCTTTAAAGAACCCCACCAAGCCAGCAAACCACTGTTATTATAATCCAACAAAAGGTTCCACAGCTCTTGATAAAATACAATTTAAATGCTATTAAATACATTCCACATAAACAACTGCTGGCCACTCCTCCTGGTTAAGCTGACAATCCTGTTTGCTGAATTCTGATAAAGTAGTGCCAGCTCTAACACTCTCCATTTGTACAAAACCAAGGCCACTTGTGTGTTAGCAATCTGTGTTTCCTGATAGCGAGTGCTGATGAATTCTTCAATGGCACTCCCCAAAAAAGTACAAAACTAAAGAAGCTAATATTTGTTCATCCTGAAGCTCTACAAAAAATACAAATATCCAAAAAAATCCTCCCCTGAGGGAAGTCACTCTTCAGTTCCTTCCCTAGGAATGGTACTACTGGAGGACTTGCTGGTTAACCTCAACAAACATAACAAAACAAACTTGCTCTGTGTGTACCGCTGTGTCTAAGTTTCACATCCAGTAATTTTGCAAGTAACAAAGTATATTAAACAAAGGATCTTTCCTTTCTAAAAAATCTCTTGTTTTTATTTGCTTTTTATCAATTTCAATATCTGTTTTTTTAAATGCACAGAAAGGATAAAATATATAAAGTAACTGATAGTCATGTACAATTTTGTCAGTCTAGAATTGGAGCGTAATTGGACCGTTTCTTGTAAAATTCAATTTTGTATTTAGACGCTTTTGTTCAAAGCACTTTCTATATGCCTCTAGTCTAAGCATGAATTTAAACCTGGCTTTTAAAAATCTTTCAGCTCATTAACTGTATTAGCAAAAACCAGAAAGCTGGTCTAGAAGTACCCATTCCTGCAGGCATGTAGACAAAACACTGTAAACAAAAGGCAGTGAGAGAATGATGCATCAATGAGGCATAACAGTTGGTACACTTCAAAAACTGTCTTGAACTGATTAGAAATTATATTTTGCCTTCAGAATATTAGGTATTTTTAATCTTAAAAACAAACCACAAAAATATATAGCCACAAAAAAATCCCCCAAACCCTAAAGCTCTTCTGTCTCTATGTGTATCAGAAAAACTTTCAGGACTGCAAATATTTCAAAGCTGTGCATGTTTTTACTGCCCTAATTATAACAGATAGTGATTATTTTTATTAGCTATAGTGTCTCATATAAAAAATATCTGCTTTTTACACAGGAATAAAAATCCTCATTTTGCACTTATTCAGTCTATTATTACTTCAGAAGTAATACATTTAGCAAATGAAGTATGCCTTTTTTCCTACTTTTTAACTGAAAAGATGGTTTTCATTAGACCTACCAACACTTGCCAAGATCTTCCAACAGCAGTAGAACAAAGTCCACACCATATCACCAGTCTTACAACATGCCCATGGCACATAAATATCTCATGAATGTATATGTGGTTATTCCCGATGCATCCAAGAAACCATGGAACCTGACAGATACGACAGAGGCCTGCTTTGAGTTCCACTGAGGGGAGAACATAACATTTTCCTTTCCTCAGATTGATTCGAAACCACTTTATCTTCTTGGAAAGCGTTCTAATCCCTAAAGTATTATAAAAAAGTGAGGCACTAAAATCTCTGCCTTCACTTGTGCCCTAAAGAAAAGATGTGCCATTTTGCCAGCTTGTTGGCTGAGTGCTCCCAAACAGTCTGAAAATAGTCTGGGTGTGCACAAAACACATAATGCATGAAATTTTAAAATTCCAACATAACCAATAGGTGCATATGCCCCCGAGTAATTGGCTGCAGCATGTTGACAGAGGGTCATCCTCTTCCCATGCACAAGAACTTGACCTCATTTGAAGCAGACTAATTGTAATCTAAACTGGCAGACTGAGGTGACTCTCCAAATAAAAGAGTGGCAAGTTTCAAAATACATAAATTCAACTTCAGCTCTCTGGGATGATTATCTAGCCCTGGAAGAAGGAAAACACAGACTTTTCCCACACCTACTAAGAACAAAATGGTTTATAGACTTAAAGAGATTTTGCTTATATAGATATCATTGAACACTAAAATGTACCCTGGCCACCTCTGTAAACATAATCAGGGATTATGACAGATGTGAGCTCAGGAATTTTCTGAGAATCCCAGTACAGTCAATTGTCAAACCCACACTCATTCACTGGGCCGTTCTGTCCTTGACTTCAGCTGTGCACAGCAACTTAAGAAGTACAAGGATGATTAGGACAGCCTAATTAGAAAACGAAAGGTTTCACAACAGCACCATAGCTGGCTATGGGTCAGTAGTCTCGTCTGCCTGTTTTCATATAGCTGCATTTACCAGCAAATGAAAACAGAATGATAACTTAGATAAATGGCAAGGTCTCAAAAACTTCATCCCAGGGAGAAATAAACTCCATGATTGCCTCACTATATTAACTTAAAAACAAGGAAGAAAACATAGTCAGTGAAACAATCAACTCCATTTCAATCTATGTTAATTTTATAACACCTGTAAATTTAACATAATATGGTGACTCAAAAATGATGTTCCATTTGTTTTTTCACCTTAATTAAATTATAGAACTATCACGGATAATTTTGTTCAGTGTCATGGGTGAAAGAGACACAACACTGCAATGACAAAACCCATTGTTTTAAATTTGTCCCTGAATAAAGTCACTAAATAAATCCCTAAATAAGACACCAATCCTTTGATTATCAAAGGATCTTCAGTGTCTTAGTTTAGATTTTCTTCTACATCTCTCTTTTTTCCTTCTTTTGTGTCTGTCATGAACATTCTTTCAGAAGTTATGGGGATTTCTCCTCCTCCTCCTGTCAGAAACCCCACATCAGTTATGCACTAGGTGCAGCAGATAGATTAGAGCACTAAGTCACCTCTTAAGTAGTTCACAGCCAGGTGGTATTTCCTGTACATGATGAATTTCAGTACCCTTACTAATAACCCATCACAGCTGGAAAGAGATTAAATGTCAGTACTATATTTATTTGGTTTTATTCACAAAGGAACTCAAAGAAATACAACCAAGTCTAACCACAACAATATGTGTGTGTGTGTGTGTGTGTGTGTGTGACATTACTTCCAGGATGTCTCTTAAAAAATGCTTTTGCATCTCTTCTTTAAGAAAGTGCTTGCAATTATAATCAGCCAACATCACTCATGATTCCAGCAGTGACTAATGGAAAACCTGAGTCAGCTTGTTACTCTGCATTCAGATAATGACAATAACCTTGAGCACAATCAGAAGAAAAAAATCTTTTTCAGCCTAAAACATAAGAACAATTCCTCTACGTTAACAATTTCTATTTTCAAGACGTTTTCTATTTTAGTTGAATATGGCTTCCTTGTCAGCCTGCTCATCCTCACTTGTCAAAGCACTTTCATGCATTTTTCTAATTGATATATGATTTTTAACAACCTTAGTTACTTTGTGTGTGTTGCTTTTTATGAAACAGATTTTAAGAAAAGCACTGTGTTTTAAGATTTCCATGATAGAATTAGTGTTATTTTTAATCCAAGCTTTATTTCTCTCTTATATTACCTGATTTTAATAAACAGAACTCTGACTGTATAAGAGCCAAAAGGTTAAATAAAAATATTTTTTCCCCATCTGAGAAGGAAATTATGCAGATATTATATTTACTAACAAATAAATTGGATTGCTAAACCTATTAAACGATCTCTTAGTCCATCCTACCAGAAAAAATATAAACCATGGAAACTTATAAAAAATTGGAGCATGAGCACATAGCAATTGAGCAATCCTGTTTCATGGATGGGGTAACAGAATAAAACATGATCTATGAACTATACTAAAAGATTCAAGGAAAAGTGGAATACCATTTTCAAAACTCCAAGTATAACCAACTGCATAGAAAAGGCAATTATGAATTTAATTTTGTATTTTTACCATACCCTGTTGTTACGTTTATAAAACTTAACCTTAATTTTTTATTTTGTTGAAAAGTCGGAAGCTTTGTAGTGCAAAATCTTAGCTTTGGTACTTTAATGGGTCACCCCTAAGACTGACAAAAAATAGTTTTTTGCACTGTTTGCAAAAAACTTTGAACTTCGAACTTGCTCACTGGGCAAAAAAAAAGTCACTGAGAAAGCATGTCAAAGTGTTACACTTTTGATTTGCTTTAGATTTACGTGTTATTTTATAGAGAAGGTCTTTAAAATGAAAGTAACAATCAGCAAGAAATTAAGCATCCATCAAGCCAGTTCCTACCCATCTAATTTTGCTTAAGTAACATATTTGTTCAGTTTTCTTAGTAAAATATGACAAATCATGTCACCAAAACAGATTAAAAAATATTAAGAAAATGCTACCCTGCCAATTAAATTTTATACGAGTGTCTTCACACAGAAGTGCCAAGAGAAGATGAACTAGAAACCCTTCCAAGTCAATCACAGAACAGGAAGATTTCCTTTATGTGGAAGATGATCAAAATCTCTCCCAAC
This sequence comes from Serilophus lunatus, assembly GCA_013399895.1. Classification (NCBI taxonomy): domain Eukaryota; kingdom Metazoa; phylum Chordata; class Aves; order Passeriformes; family Eurylaimidae; genus Serilophus; species Serilophus lunatus. Next base: position 251,153 of record VXBA01000052.1, read on the forward strand.
TATGGAGGCAGCCAACCACAGAAACAGTAAGCTCCAAAAAACAGGCTGTAATTAACATAAATGCTTCTGGCACAAGATGTTAGCAATGACCAGGAGAACAAGCAGGTGACAGAACCTTCCAGCCACTTCTAGTTTTCAAGAGGATTGTTTTTCTATTTTTAAGGCTTTAAGTACAACATAAATTCCATTTATTCTTAAAAATTAACAATAGACACAATATTTCTTACTGCACATCCTTTCTTTGATAATTTAAGAATTTTTTGCTGATGTCATTAAATAGTTGGAAAAAAATACTCAAGCCCTATAATCCTGAACTCTCAAGTTCTAGATCCTGTGAAACCACCATCATTACAGGTCTTTCTGAATAGGTCAGACATGTGTGTGTTAACATCTGTGTGTTAGGGAGGAATGGTGACCTTGAGAGGAAGGAATATTGTTTGTCTCTCACATTTCAAGAGCTATTACTTATAATTCAGTGAGACAACTCAGTGGGAACTGTAAAATGCAGAATGAAAAATCATACAAGTGGACATATGGTAAGTTACTTTTCCAAAACTTCTAGAATAGATTCTAAAATAGATTCAATAGCTGTTCTATAACATGTACCTAAAATTCTTTATATGCAGAGGCAACACCAAAATTTTGACTGAAAAGACCTAAAATTAAAAACATATCCAGTCTGTATCCTGTTTTAAAGTTAAGATTCCCAGGTAAATCTGAAAACAAATGAGTAAAAATGTAAAAATGAGTTGGTCTCATACTAAATTTCACTGAACATATGTATATGTTTCATATCGCTACAGTTTTGTCACACACTCTCTTCCTGTTCAAAACTCTTTATAAGATTCACTTCTGAATGAAATGAGAAAAGAGAACTGATCAGGAAGATGAGCAAAGTTAGTGATGATTTTGAATACTCTGCACTGGCACAATTATCTCATGGAGGTATTTCTACTTTTTCGAGTTTTTCTTTTTAATAGAAATTTATCTATAGACACTAACACCAAAAACAATGACTGAATTTTAAATCATCTAGCTCTGAATTCCTGAGAGAATTTAATGGAATGCCTCCTCCACTTAAAATGGCAGAATTGGCAAAAGGTGGTTTAAAAATTGACTAATAAGAACATTTAACTTAGGGTGATGTGCCCTGGACCACACAGCATGTTTTGCTCATGACAGTTCTGTTGCATCCAAACCCCTCAACAACATTTACAGGATTTCTCTTGGAACTGAGAGACAGACATCAAATTCACTACAATCTGTGCAAACCAGCTGTTCCTAAATGTAACCTCGTAGGCCTGATACAACCACCAGGGAAAACAATCTAGGGCTGAGAGCCAAGGCCACACTATTTCAGTAGGACCTTCTGTGTTATGGCCAAAATTTGTGGAAGCACCATCTGTTCTGACAGCAAAGAACACGAGTTTTGTTTGTTTATTTGCTTTTTGATCCCCCCAGCTCCCATCTTAAATATTTTCCCCACCTGTGACATTTCAACGCACCTCTGGCTTTGCAAAGTATGCACCACAAACAACAGGGAATGGTCTAATCTTCGAAGCTTTGCGTTGTCTAGCTCATAGTAGGGAGCAATACTTCAAAATTCAACAGCAGTCACACAGAAAGTTGTTTACAATGCATAGCACAGGGAGTCTTCATTGTTCAAATCCCATTAATCAAATCTGCACTAATAAGTCCCCTAGCTTTCCCTCAAAAGTTAATGCTAAAGCATTTATTCATAACTACATGTCCTTTCAAAAGACTAACAATTACCAGGCGTTAATGACATCTCTTTGGAGACTATGGATATATAATACATGTAAACCTAAAATAATTGTTTGGCTGGGAGCCTGGTTAAACCACAATTCTGTGAGTGAAAAGTAATCTTTCAGATGAAACCATTTTTTTTCTTGGTAAAGTTACTTTCATTGTACAAGTCAAATTGTACTTTGAAGTCAGCAATTTGGAAAAGTGTTTTCCTTCTTCAAAAGTAAAACAAAAAAACCTCGATAAATTGATTACAAATTAGCAGACATCTTTCTTACAGTGTTGGAAAAAAATTGGAAGGACTTGCACAGCAGCAAGAAAAAAAATGGCATCTTATGAAACTGATTTTAATTTAATATTTACAAAAAAAATTTTTAAAGATTCCTGCATACAGGTAGTGGAAACCAACAGAGGTATTCTGTTCTAAGAGTTAAGCTGTCAGGGGAGAGTGGGGAGAGAGGGGGAAAAAAAAGAAAAAGAAATAACCAGTGACTAAGGCATCAACCAGCTGGACAGATCATTAGAGAAACAGTTAAAAATAAGAAATGTATACAGTACTTGGTCACTATCAGTCAGCAAAACTCCCACCACCTCTTTCTCCAGGAAAAGTACACATTGTTTTCCCATACCAGTGCTTTTTGTCATTCCAAGTTAATTATTTCACCACACTAAGAAACAGATCCACAAGTCAAAATCAAACTCATGTTCAGGAATAAAACCAATCTAACAACAACAAATAATGAAAATGCCTTAATTAATTTCCTTCATAATATGTTAGGAATGGGCATTTTAAGATTGCTATTTTTACATCAGAGTTCTGTAATTTTAATTTTGGGGAGAGGGGGTTTTCATGGCAACACCACTGCCTCATCGAGATGTTCTTATTTTCAAGTAGTCCTTTGTGACAATTTCTCCAATAAAACTGTAATTTTGATAGCATGGGTAAGATACACAAATAATAGTATTATGAGTGACATATTTTCTAACAAAAGTCTGGTTTAAAGTGTGCCAGGTTCACTACAGCCACAGAAATATTATGATATTTTCATGGGAAAGTCTTGATAGTCTAAAAGAGAAAAGGTAAATAGGAAATAAGTAAGAGAGAGAGGAGGATTAGCATCTCTAAGTTTACAGATGAGCCCACAAAGGGTGTATTATGGTTTGCTTTCATACAACCTCTTTACCACAGAGATTTTACATTCCAAATACATTCTTCAGGGAAAAGTGTGTGGTTGTCAGACAGAACATCATAAAATATTTATATAAACTCCTTAAACACAAGTTGATATTGCACTGGCTTTATCTCACTCGAACTTCTTATCTGCTCTAATAAGAATTTCCATTGTGTTTCATTTCCATAAAATGATGGTGTTTTCCAGGTGAATGAATGCTTTTCATTTTTCTAAGAGTTCCAGAAGGAATACCCCAGAACAGGGCTGCAACCTTAAATTCATTGCATTAATTCCAGACAATATGAAGTCTTCACTAAAAATCTGAAACTGCTGAAAGCCTTCAGCTATAAAGAGGCTTTTTCAAATCAGACTGGTCTCCATTCAATAATTTACCAATCTGTATGACATTTTCATAAACTCATAGAAATCTCTTTTAAAAAGTCTCTTTTATTAAACATGAAAAAGCTAAACAATACAGTTAAAAGCCATCCTTACTATGAAATAGATACTAGATAAAATTTAGGATGTTTTTTTCAAAAGTGTTTTTCATAGGGGCAGATCCAAACAACACAGAATAATCGAAGAACGGAGATCTTGAACTGTTGTACACATCTTGAAAAATCTGAGTGAAATACAAAAACACTGGGAAATGCACTGAATGTATTAACTTTGAGCTTTAGTTTTTCTAATATCCACAAAAGCCTCAAGTTATAAAACTTATGTTGACTTCCTATTAGTGGTAAGTCAATTGACATCAGCCCCAAGACACATTAGTAGACTCGATCATGTGAGCAAAATCAACAAACTTAATGTACTTTATTCCATGAACAGACCAAAATAATTTAATTTTCCATCCAATCTGGCATGAACTGAAAATTATAAGTGGGTCTCAGAATTAAAGCAGAAGACTTTCCTGACATAATCATATTGAAAGGAGCTGAATGAGTTACGATAGCGGCCGTCTCATCCAGATGAACAGGCAGGGAACAATTTACAATTTCCAGGTATACCTGGAAATTCTGTAGAATGTTAAGTATTATGATTTTACTTTGGAGTTCAAGATGTTATTGCAGGAAAATCTGATAGATATGCATCTGCTTTGCTTTTTTTCTGGCGTCAATGCCTCAGATATCAATAATTAAAACTAGGTTATTCTATGGGGAAATGTCTTTGCATTACAGTGTCCTGACATAGGGACATTAACCCAAGAAGGACTGAAATACTAGAAGATTGAAGCTGTGACCTGTAAGAATGCACACAGACAGCACCAATTCCCATTTCAGTGGGAAAAATATCTGTGAGTTGAGCTGTGTGCTCCCCTCAACATTGGTGAAAAAAGCCATGGATGGAAAGGCAGAGATCTTTGGGGAAAGAAAAAATCCAGAAATTTAAAGAAATATTGAAGACTTTTCTCAGAAAACAGAAGGCACAGTTAGGAAATACTTAAAGACCACATTTGGCTATGGATCTATGCTGACAACTGGTAAATCCAATTCTCCATTAATATTGGCTGCTGTAGTTGAGTCATGTGGCAAGTGGAGGTTTCCTGTGGCTCATTTCATCCCCAATCCTTCACAAAAGAGATGGATTATAGGACTGCAGCTACAAGCCTTGTGTAGTTAATAGCATATGATTAAATTAGTCTGTTGTTTGAATTACAGCAGAATAGCTTGGCTCTGGTATGGTAACCTCATTCTCCATTTTAAAAACTCCTGCATAAAAGATTTATATAACTAAAGTGATAATTTCATACTAGACATGACTTTTAAATAATTTATTCATCTGGGAGACAAATATAATATGCACCCTGCACTTTTCCTCATTGACACCCCTCCATTCCTGCTACAGGAAAACATCACTTTCATACACAGAATAATTTTTAAATAATGCAAACTATTACTATCAACTCTCATATGATTTTTGCCTCTGACACAAAGCAACTACTTGCTGCAATTCTACTACCAATAGAACTTCCAGTTAAATTTCAGAAAACCTGAGACACATGTCTGGTTCTAATTTTAATGTCAGCAGCCTCTTCTAGGCCAAGTAGAAAAAAGCTTGCCTTATTCAACAGAATTAAGACCCAGAGTCCTAAGTAGATCTTATATTTTTCTGCATTAGTTACTGGAGTATTTTCAGCACACTTAAGAGAAAGGAGATCCTAAAGATAGCAGGACGCACTCAAATACATTGTTGAAAAAATAAATACTAATAAATATTTTTCTCCCTGAAAGATGTGCAAGCATACTCAAAAGTGAGGAGGTCATTAAATAGAATAATTTTTTTAGCAAAAGTCACCATTATCCACTATTTCAAAATGTGTGGGGAAACAACTTCTGTAAATTTTTTGGGAACTTTTCCACATATTTTTAAAAATGTAGTGTAATATGTTTCCAATAAATAACTGTACTTGTCTACAGACATACATCTATTACATCCACACATCTATTACATCCACATCTATCACCAAACAGAATATATTCACAGCTATTCAATGGGCCAAGGGGATATGGATGTGCAGGAAGGAAGGAGGGAAAACCTGGAAGCACCACAAACCAACATAAAAACTCTGCATTATTGAAAAAAGAACAGGCAAAATCTGACCACCTTAAAGGAAGTTAAGAATCCACTCTGAGATCCAGGTTTTTATCTAACCACTCAGCCATTATGAGATTGCTACTGTGAATAAAGAATAGAAACTGAGTTCAAATCACTATTAAATTGTTTTCACAGTTCATTCAGTGGGCAATGGCCAGGTAATGGTCAGGATAAATACCAGTAGTATTTCTCTTGTCATTCCTATTTCTAACCCCAGTCAGGAAATTGCTTCACCATATTTTTCTCTGGCAGTCAGCTCAAATCAACCTCCTTTCACAGCATTTTTTTTTTTTCAGTTGAGACTGCTGAGAGATAAAATGAGGAAGGGGATGCAGATTAGAGACTCTTAGAAAAAGAGCAAGAAGATAAATATAGATATATGATATATATTCAGATAATTAATACATTTAATACCATTTCCCAAAGTAATGGGCTGTAAGTATTCAAAACAAACAATAGCCAAGCACACAACAAAAGATCCTGTCTCAAAGTGTTGTATTTTTAGGAAACTAAAATATCCTACTGTACAAAGAATAAAAGAGCATTAGTTATTTTCTGCTGTTTTCCAAAACTCTTCCTTGTTTTCATACTTCAAGTAATGGAAATGAGTTTATCAAGCAATTTTCATCCATAAAGCATTGATACGCAAATTATATTACGATATGGCTTAAATTTCCATTTAAATACAAAGAAACTTATTTAACTTGTTAGACCTTTTATTAGCCCTAAGCAACAACAGAATGAACATGGAACAAACATAATGAGGAAAATACTCATCAATTTTCTGATAACTGAGGGTAGTGCTATTGGAAGGTCAGATTTTGTGTAGAAATCTTGAAAAAAATAACTAAAATACATAGAGTATTTTTGTTTTCTTCCTACATAATACTGATGTGATGGTGCAGACCCTTAAAAGACTCCAGATTGTTAGTTGCCATAAGAAAATTAATATGATAAGTATAAGCAGGGAAAATACAGTGATGGGAATACCAGAGGAATTCTGAAGATGTGAGGTTGCATTTAATGACTTTCATTTTTATTCCTACAATTTCTTTCCACAGACTTTCTTAAAGGCATTCAATATTAAAATATAAGCAGTCGAGCCAGGAATAAAAGTGAGGCCTATATATGTGCATCTAAAAAGCACATAACAACAGGTCTCTCTTTTTACTTAACAAATCCTGTAGGTCAGTTATATCTGCAAATGAGGTGACTAAAGAGAACTGCCAAAAACCTAAAATCTTCAGGTTAAAAAGAAGAGTTCTTCATATGTTTTGAAAGTGGCCTATCTCAGAATTTTGTTTATATCTATGTTTTCTTTTAAAAGCATTCCTGTTATTTTTTCATATTCTGGACAGCATTTTTTCTTACTTAAGAAGTCAGCAACTTCTGTTAAGTAAAATTCCACATAAATATAGTCTACATTTGATTGTTTCCATCCACTGTCCTCTACATTTCCAGGGTTATCCTTCCATTCCTCCTTGCTCCCTCGCCTAAACTGATTGTTAACACCAGGTATTCACTTCAGAAAGTGAGAGAGAACAAATCAAATAGGTTATTTTTAAGCAATAGCATGATACTATAACATTAAAGTCCTCTAAGCTTGAGTATAAATATGTATTAGGCATTTGTGATGCTGAATCAAATAACTTCTGCTTTCTACAATTAAAGATGGTCTCATTGCACCTACAATGAACATCTTCTCTATGACAATAATCCAGAAAAATATCCAGAAAATGCCATAGGGTAACAAAGTTGGTTCCTCACTCACACACACACACACACACACACACACACACTTATTTCTTTCTCCACATTGGAAAAAAGCCCAGTTCTGGTTGGGAATCAATAAAATCTCTTTTTTCCTTTTCCATGGCACACTCAGAGGAATTTAGATTGTATCTTTGTCCTTCTCAAACTTCTCAAAAAAGCCTTTACTGCATGAATTTATACTTTCTTCTATTTACCAGTGATTAAGCTGTGGCCAGCTCAAGAGAACGATGTATCTCATCTTTCATTTCAAGTATTTCCATGTTTACAGTAAGTTTGCAGCCTCATTATGCAGAATTGCAGTTAAGTGACAGAAAACTGGTACTTCTGCTGATTTCAACTCCTTATCAGGAACACAAAGTAATTTAACTAAACTGCTAAGGCAACCACAGCTGAACATCTGCCAGCCCAGTCAATAATATAATCTTTTTGCTCTTCAAACTATCATTGCCCAAGTGAACTCCAGGATTTAAAACAAAAAAATGTTCCTCAGAGGAATTTACTAGTTTGATCTCCTGAAGACATGAATGTGTACTATGTAGGAACTGGAATTGGCATCTCTGCAGGGCCCCGTAGATATGCCAGACCTCAGAGCTGGCTCAGGGATCACCAGTACATTGAATCATGGAAAAGTCCAAAAACTCAACAAGTACAATCAGCAGTTAACTCAATTAGAGATTTCTATACTGGAAAAGAGTATGCATTTATCAGACAAGGCATCCCCCACCAGCTTGCAGTGCTGAAGTAAATATGAAATCATCTGATACTAGCTGGAGGAATTATGTCTGTGGTTAACCCTTAAAAACACAGACAAAAACAATTGAAAATGCAGGATGATTTTACAGGAACGCCTAAGAGTTGTTTTTGAAAATAAATAAAGGGAACATGGAAGGACTATAACATTAAATGAAGAAGTTGAGTGAGCAGGAACAGTTACTGTGATAGATGAGATTGAAGCAGCAATCTTTTAATCTCCATCCATTACCTTTTATTATCATACCTGCAATATTTTGTCATTATAGCATACCAAGACAGAGTGTGCTGCTTCACTGAAGAACCAAGCTGTACTAATATTATGCAGGTTTTCCTTGTCACTTTAAACAACAGAAGTTCATGAATTCTATGTTACAGTGAATTCCCTCCAATGTAGGTACTTTGATTACCTACTCTTGTAGACATTCCATTTCCATTGAGATTGTCCTTGCAGCTTTTCTTTTCCCCTTTACCCTACTGGTACATAAAAATCACAAAAGATTCTTTTGCTTCTCCAACATATTGTCCAAAATGTAGCCATGAAATTCTAGTTGGTCAGTAAAATCAGCACTAGAAAACATTAATCAACACTGCACAGGAGTCACTTGAATTTGTTGACACATTAAAAAACAAAGTGCTTTGAACATTTTAGAAGAACATTTTTTCTATGCAAAAGTAACAGCTTTGGAAGACATAAAAATCCTTTGGAGGTGGGGGTGGGGGGAAAGGATAAAAGCAAATCATCTCATACTTGGAAAAACAAAGCCAGAGAAGAATTCCATAGATACAGTCCTAGATAGAAATGGTTAAAGAAATTCCTCAGATGACCTGTGATAAAAAAAAAAAAATACACCTGAGTATCTACGATACTTATCTGAAATATCCAACATCAGACACTTTGACTGATATGACTGCTGAAACTTTTCCTAAAGGTTTTTCTCTAGACCTCAAAAGGTTAAGCAATGACATTTGTAGTCAATGTCTGCAACATAACTCTTTGATAAAGCTTTTAAATATTATCTCTCTAATATTATTTTGATTATTATTGCTAAAACTTGAAACAGATGAAATTTAAAATTTGCTAGGTGCTGGTGGACACCAGTAACACACCATGTAATGTCTCTGGTTTGAATGCTGAATAGAACTTAGGGACAACATACACTCGTAACTTTGCAATTATTAGATACCAGTTTAGAAACAAACCTCAATCAGTCCTGCATTGTGCACAGATAAACGTATGCTTGATTAGTCGTTTGATTTTTGCTTTCCTCCTTCTAAAGGTGAGGTCATGTACATTACACAACATGTTTTACAAATATATTCCTTCCATTGCTACAAACATACCTGGTTTATATTCAATTTGATAACAAAGACCAATGATTCCAAACACCCTCATATTTATTTTAACTTACACTTTAATGGATTCAAACTCAGTTAAACTTGTGAATTTATTTGCATATTCAAGAAGAGGAGTAACAAGCCTTAATCACATGCAGTACAACATCTCAGGGAAAAAAAAAAAGTCTCACAGGTGTAAAAATGGGACAAAGGAAGGGCAGGAAATGCAGCTTGTTGGGCAATAAGAATTTCTCTGACCTAAGGGTTAACCATCCCCTAATTCAATGCATTTCACTCCCCTGCTAGAGGAAATGACTTCCCTGAGGGACAGAAATAAACGTGTAAGGGGATGGCACAGAATTATTTGAGAAACAGGAGTTTAAAGTCTCACAAGGACATGAGAAGGATACTTGTTTTAAACTACTGCAAAATAAGTGATTCTGAGCATTGAATATACGTATCATACATCTACTACTTCAATGTCCTAGTGAAAAAGGCAAATGCAAATAACAGTTGACATGGAAAATATGAATTGCAGTCTACAACATTCTCAAATGGCAAAAATTCATTTCTTGCGGGTAATTTTAATGAGGAATTGACAAAAATGTGTTAACTTCTACTTCAAATATATTTAAAATCTGATTAGGAGATGCAATATAAATTGTTAAAGGCTATTTTTGTTGTTTCCAGATAGCTCCTTTACAACACTAAGTGAGGTTTTTACAAGTTTTTCTACAGTTAAATAACTGCTAAAACTCAAGATATGAATTCTATCCTTATGGAGAATGAGATCAGTGATTTCTGGAGAGAATGTTGCTTCTAGAATTTTAGCTATTCTTTGGACAGACCAGTGCAATTAGAGTTGAGTAGCTCCATGCTTCTCATATTTAATATTACATTTTTATTACTTTTGTTTATTATATTACTCTGTTTTTCATTTATTATTACTTTGCCATTTCTGTTACTTTGTGTTCTGTTTTCAAAGCAGCAGAAAAATGAATATATTTACAATACTACATTGCACATGAAATCCATCTTTCTATTAAAAGCTTTTACAGAGCCATATTAAAAAAAAGTCATAGAAAAAAGAGTATAGCACTTTTTATCTAACAATAACACTATAGCAACATCAATAGTACAAATAGCAATATAATGAAAATGTTATTTGACCATGTTTTCTGCATTTAAGCACCTGCAAATCAAATAAACCAAGTAAAAATTATTTTCAAAATTGAGTCTCAAATTATCAATTACTTAGGAAGAAAGTACTTTGAAAATAAAATTTTCAAGTACATTAGAATGATAAAGGTATAACACTACAGCATCTTATCAAAATTTACCAGATTAGAACTTAATGTCCCATTTTTCAATAACTTTTGCAGAAAATCCATGGGGAAAAAAGGTCATTAATTTCCCATTATACTAGATATGGCTCTTTCCTTTCTTACCATGTCGTCATCAAACACTAAAACTAAAATTTAGTAGTTGTTCATTTTATGTTTCTGATTAATAAACATTTTTTCCTCATGAATACATTTCATTCTTTAAAAGCTTTTCTGCCAAGAAGAGGCTAACACAAGCTCTTCCTTCAATCTTCTTTAAGAGAACAATTAAAATAATAACAACACAAAAAAAAAAAAATCCATACTTTTTTCCCCCCCTCTCATTATTTGTGTGATGGGTTTCCAGGTGATCAGTTCTTGCTGCCTTTCATAACATTGGCTTGGAGAATTCCAAATCTACCCATGCTTATGCTACAAGTTAGAATAATTGATCTACACTGCTAAATGCAGTAGTATTTATAAAGACCCTAACTGCATTTTACCTCACATTATGTAAATCGTAATATAGAAATATAGTGATAAAGTATCGCTTAAAGTCATCACATGCTGTTAAAAGATCAAGTAACTAGAAGCTTGACAGGATTTATTTTTGACTCAATTAAGAAAGTACAAATCTCAACCCATGAATGTGATTAACATTCATAAACTTTAAACATTGCCTATAAAATCCTAGTCTGCTTGTCAACAGCTTCCAAAAGCAATACAGAGAATTTGGCAATTGCTTTCAGTGCTGCACACAAAATAACACAGTTACTATAATAAGCATTGTAGAATCAAAATATTAAAAAACTATTTCAAACATTTTCTTCAGCTCAAATAATAGTTTAGAAGGAAACATTGTAAGTACCCAGAATTCAGCCTGTTGTAGTTTTTCAGCAAATACCATAAGAGTGACAGATGAAATCAAACAAAAACTATCAGTGTTTTAAACCAGACAACCTTGCTCAGGAACTAACCATGATTTTTTATTACATAGAAGAGATAAGATGCAGATCAGTGCTCTAATACATATTTCTATTACATTTGAAATCTTACCTCCTTGTTTTTGAGAGATAATTTTATGTAATATTTTCATTCTTTCAGTACCCTATCAAGCTACGACCCTAAGGCTACATTTCATAAATGCTTCACAGAAATGGTAAGATAATTACTGTATGTACTTTAGCATTCCTTACAGAAAGGAAATATCCAGAAGTATTGGAATGGAAATTACAGCTCATCCTGCAGAGCACTATGGGCCAAGTTGAAGAATGTAACAGATAGAATTAAAGACTCGGATGTGAGTGTAGTTCCAGGAACCAGCCACAGGAACTTTCACGTTCCATGATTTAGTGACTGTTGACAGTTCAGTAGTATTTAGCCACTTGCAAATATGACCCTGCAATTAAAGGGGTAATCTTGTCAACCTCTAGATAAAGAGGAGTCCTGCAGGCACTTTTGCGTTCCCTTTATCAAATATTTTGAAGTTTTGTCCAGGTCAGGACACAAAGTTCAAAGGATAATTATAGACCTTGCCATCCCCATCCCTGCCTACCATGCACACACACTCTCTTTTCATTTTAAAACTCACTAAGGAAAAGTCTAGGAGATGCTGAATTATTACCTGGCAAAGACTTCTGATTTATCTGGGAGCTGCTGATTAACATGGGTAAGGGACATTACATCAAACACTAACTGGACATTAACAGAACAGACAAACAGAACAAGCCACTAGCTGTTTATTAAAGTTACGTGTTTTAAACAGAGTAATAAATTGTGAGAAGATCGGAAAAAGAAAGTATTTTTTGCTAGTAGCCATGTTATAGCCACTGTCACAATATTTATGCATAACTTGGGCTCACTGTCAGCTTTCATCTCTTTGTTGCTGAGATGTCAAATCAGATCAGCAGCAACAGGGTTATGGTGGAGAATGGAAATAGAAAGATGAAATAACAGCATGGGAAGAATTAAAACTTGCACTGCTGTTAAGATTGAATACAGACATCCCTGACCTTAATGGCAGGTTTTTAGTAAGTAGGATTTTTTCCAGTTGACTTATGTTAGTGATCACAACACAAATTTCTTCTTTGGTGGTTGAGGTTGTCACTATTCAATTAATGACTACATCATTGCAAAAAACAAACAACATGAACAGAAATGAATCATTTGCCATTCTGCTGATAGACTGGAGGAGATATGGAGGGAATTTTCAAGTAACTGACTACATTTAACTCAACTGCCTCATTTTTGAAGCACGCTACCAACTTATCCCACACTTTTCCCTGTGTCCAACATAGAAATTAGTTCTGAGTTTATATTGGGGGTATAGAATTTAACAAAACCAACCAACCAAGAAACCAAATGTGGTTACTGAGTCTGAAGGTATGTAGACTTCTGGTCACACATGAATATTTTTGGATATTGGTACTCTGAAAATGATGACGATATCCTCAGGACACAGATGTATTGTTTATCAACACTTTATCCCACATATCACAATGCTTCCTTCTCCCAAAAAGTTGAGATATGAAAATAGTTTTGGAATAATCCCCAATAATTGAACTTCAATGCTTTAATGTCCTTTCTCTACAAAGTGATTTCAGAGTATTTGGGTGCTCTTCAGACAAATGCTAACACAAATGTCTACTCTGGTACTTAAAAAGCTGGCCAGAACTCAGATGTGTAATAGAATTGGACTTCTTCAGAAATTTCTGTTGGCTGATGGTCTTGAAAATAATAGTCTTGTAAATAAAATGAGAAAATGCTGAATGTTTATCTCAAAAACACCAGACATTTTTCATTAATTGTTGTCTGTTGCAGAGAGATTGTATCTCAGGAATCCAACTGAGGAACAGGGTAACCATCTCTACTACATTACATATCCACTTACTTTTTTAGCACCTCCGAAATAAGCTAGTGTTGGCCAAAGTTCATAAATGAAAATTGACATCAGCCAGGCAAAGCTATTTCAAGTTGATTCTTGCTGTTCTTAAATGCTTTCAAGGCATTTAAGAGCTTTGAATTTTCAGAGATGAAAAGCTTGTCCGTGCTGAACCGGGATTGAAATTACATTTCCCGTTATTAAAGTGAACTGGAGACAAGATTAGAGACATTGAAGAGTCAATAGCAGAGAATACTTGGTAAAATTTACTCTTTCCAACAGCCCACAGCTAGTCAGCAAGATTGGTTTTGTTTCTGAGAAATCAATGGTTTCAATTCAAGAACGCAGAAAACAGGTTTGTTTCTTGAACAAGGAACACAAACAAGCTAATACATTTGCCCAGTTTTCACTGTGGTGTTTTCAGTGCATGTTCACTTTCTGACTGGAGATAAACATGTCAACTGTGGTCATGCAGTGGAGTCACAGGCTTGATGAATTGGCAAAGTTTCATCATTTTAGTGTTAAGCACTACACAAATCTTGATATTGAATTTGTTGGCCTCAAAAGGTATTGCAAGATCGGACGCATTCATCTGTGGCACTATAAAAATTAAGGACTGCATTGGACAGATGCTTAAATTATTGAGAACCGAAGAGAGCGTGGCATTCACCAGATGATCAGATAATCACAGGTAAATTCTCTGATAACCACACAAGATACTCAGAATAACCAGAGATGAGAATAGTACATAGATTGTTTCAGAGGAATCAAGTAATAGTTCACAGAGAGCTGTATAAAAAGGCAGAATATGTCCATGAATGATTCAGGCAAAATGTGTCCATGAATGATTCAAAAGCTTGTGGCACAATCCAAAATCATCATCAGGGAGTTTTTAAGGAAAAATTACCCGAGGCTCCTGAATTAACTCATGTACATGTGAATTTAAATCAGGTCAAGTTAAGAAAGTAAAGCAGAACATGAAAACATATGGAATTTGTAATAGAAGTGGCAGTATTAAGCCTGAGCTGGTAAACAGCACAGTCTAAATTACTGACTGTAAACATTAAACATTAGTTAGCAGATTTTATATTCATCTATGAACAATATAGCTGTCTGAAAATTTAATGAGAATTACAGCCAGTTCAGTGGATTTAACAACTAATGAACCCCAAATGGGCTCCTGTTATAGTTTTAATCTGT
>VXBA01000053.1:29806-57783 GCA_013399895.1 Serilophus lunatus
GGGGCTGTTGGGCAATCGGGCGAGCGGGCCTGGGGATGGTGGGTGGGCACGGGGATGGACATCGAGGACAGGTCCTGTGTCCCCAAGGTCTTGTGCCTGTCCCAAAGTTCATGTGGGGTGGGAGCGCTGGAGCCGCTGGATTCGTGTCCTGCCCGGGCAGGAACCGGCCGTGCGGTGGCTCCGGGGGTGTGGGGAGGGGAATGGGTGCGCGGGGTGGGGGGTGCTGGCACTCTGGGGGACCCTGTCCCCAGCTGGGACAGGCAGANAAGGGATGATGGGCGGTGGGGTGGTGGGTGATGGGGATGGGAAAAGGAGAGTGGGGACCGAGGCTGTCCCCACCCCAGACCCCACAGCCCTCAGGACCCCAGCACCTCGCGGAGCCGGGCTTTCACCACCACGTCACCCTTCACCTCGTAGCTGAGGCTCTTCCAGGCCAGGAGGGCGGGCGGCAGGCGCAGGGACAGGTAGGCTGCCCTCATCTTGTCCGGGGACAGCCCCGTGTCCCACAGGTAGATGTCAGCCAGCTCCCCCGAGAAGGAGTTGTAGAGGTCGAAGCCGCCCCCAAAGCTGTCCTGCTCCTGCCCCAGGAGGATGGCAGCTGTGGCCCCCACCGTGTAGCCCTTCTGCAGCCCCTTCCTCGGCCAGGGCTTCCCGTTGAACCAGAACTCGGCGATGCCCGTGGCCGACTCCCAGCTGGCACAGACGTGCTCCCAGTCCCCGCGGCCCTCGGGGACACGGAAGGTGACAAACTTGCCCCCCACGTAGAACCGGTACTCGCCGGGTTTGGGCTTGAAGAGGAGGATCTCGTTGTCCTGGGTTTTGGTGGCGTAGGAGAAGAGGCTGTGGGGCCGTGTGAGGTCGGTGTAGGACCTCAGGCACACGGTGAAGTTCTGCAGCGGCTCCTCCAGCTTCGCCCTCAGCACCACGTAGGCGTCGCTGGGATCCTTCCGGAACACGAACACCTTTCGGTACAGGTCTGGGACAGAGGGGACACCGGGGGGAGGTTGGGGTGTCCTGCAACCCCCGCTGACATCCCCTCCTGAGCCTTCTGCTGAACCCCCAGGGTGATTCCAGCATCCTCTGGATGAAGCAAGAGGAGAAGGCGCAAGGTAGAAGGGTCTGAGAGCTGCCATCACATCCCTTCTCAGCCCTGCCCTGGCTGTGCTGGCTGCTGTCTCCCTACCCCAGTGTCCCCCCTACCTTCCTGGGCCACGATTCCTGTGAGCCCAGCCAGGACGGGCAGCCAGAGCTGCAGTTGGCCCATGGTCGCTGCCAGGTGAGGATCCGGGTGGGCACAGCACTGTGGCTGCTGGATTTATAGGCTTGAGGGTGGGAGGAGACTGGGGGAGTAGTGTGTCTCCCCTCAGCCCCATCCCCAGCAGCCTGGCATGCCCGGGAGGAGCAATTTCATGCCATCACATGGGCATGCCACAAGACCTGCACGGGGCTCCCCTTGGAGCTGGGCCCTGGGCATGTGCCCACCCGGGTGGTGGGAGCACCTCAGCCATGTGCTCACCCGGGGTGACAGGGGCATCCCAGCTGTGAGCCCACCTGGGTGACAGGGGCATCCCAGCCAAGTTCCCACCCAGGTGATGGGATAGGGGCATCCCAGCCACGTGCCCACCCAGGCAGCTGGGACCCCCCAGCCATGTGCCCACCTGGGTGACAGGGACACCGCAGCCACGTGGCTTTGCCTCTGTCCTCCCCTCATCTCCCTGCCCTGGGCAAACCATCGTGGGAGCGACCTGGTTTGATTTGGGCTCTGGGAAGGAAGGTGCCCCTGGTCCCTTGCCCTCACTCACAGCTCGTGGGCACGTCCTGCCCCAGGGGATGGAGATGGAGCTGTGGGCACCAGGTGGACAAGTGGGGGACGGTCTGGTGTCCTCCTCCTGTGGTGACCATGGTCTGGGGGTCCCCAGGGTGTCCTTGTGTCCTGGGGACATGTGGATGGGGGGAAGATTTTGTCCAAATGATGGTGCAGGCTGTGGGAGGCGGGGGAGGGGGGGGAGGCTGTGCCACAGGGGTTCACCAGGGCCAGGGCAGCAACAGGATGAATCTCACATTTTGGGGACAACGTGGGCTCGTTCCTCATCAGTCAGTCTGTCAATTTATCCGGGATGAGCCCCCGGGTCCTGCAGGGTTTGGCACAGCCAGGGTAGCTCCATCACCCCCCAGCCCTCCATGTCCCACCCCTGGGGCCGTGTGACTGCACGCGCCCGTCCCTCGTGGGCTCTGATGCCTCCGGCTCTGGGCAGAAATCCCCCCACCTCCCACTCACAACTTCGTCAGGAACTTTTCCTGACAACTTGGAGGCACGAGGAGCACACGCCTCCTGTTTCCTGTCCCCCCAGCCTGCGGAAGGTAATGGGTATTCCACCCCACACCCCCTCACTTCCCAGTCCCAGCCATTAACCAGCCTGGGCGAGTGGCTCTGGCAGACGTATGTATTGTGTGTAATTCCCACTGGATCATCTCGGCTCGCCAGGAGAGAGGGAAAAATTCCCCATCACTTCCGAAATCTCCCGCTGGAGCTGGGAGCGGCCAGGGCTGAGCCTCGAGAACCCCCACGGGCATGGGGGAGCCTGGGGCTGACACCTCCTGGCAGCCTGAGGCCCCCCAGGGCTTCCTTCGTTGGGCAAATGGGGGTGTCCAGCCCATAACGAGGAGCTGTGACTCCAAGGAGGGGGAGGAGGGCAGAGAGACTCCAAACCTGGCACAGGATGGGGGTCCTGGGGAGACAGGTAGCTATGGAACAGAAGGTGCGGGGCTGGTGGGGCACTCAGGAGCAAGGGGTCAGTGCTGGGGGGCCAGAACCACTGCCAGGGGGCCAGGGAGCAGTGCTGTGGTGGTCAGGTGTCGGTGCCACCAGGCCAAGGGCCGATGCCAGGGATCAGTGCCTGGGAGGCCAAGGCTGGTGCCAGACGGCCAAAGGTTGGTGCTGGGGAACCAGAGGTCAGTCCAATGAGGCCAGAGGTCGGTGCCAGGGAGCCAGAGGTCAGTGCTGGGAGGCCGGGGGCCAGTGTGAGGTTCCAGGCTGCGCCCCACGAGCTCAGCAGCCCCTGGCAGTGCCCACACCGCGGCAGCAGAAGCGGGTGAGCAGCAGCACAGGCGGCCCCAGGCTGCAGTGCAGCACCCCCAGCCCCTCGCTCAGCCCCAGCACGTGGTCGAAGCGCTCGAAGGTGCCGCAGGTGGGCTCCAGCAGCCGGGTGTGCAGGAGGAACTCCACGGCCAGCCCCACTCCGTAGGGCGCCCAGAGCCCGAAGAACAGCCAGCTGGCCCCGCCGCCCCCCTGCCAGCTTGCCCGCAGCCCTGGCACGGCCAGCGTGGCCACCAGCAGCCCCAGGGGCAGCAGCAGCAGGAGGCCGAGGCAGGTGGCGAGGTGCAGCAGGTAGGCAGGGGACAGGATGGCCACGCTGCGCCGGACGCAGCCGGTGCCCGACACGGTGCCACTGGCCTGAGCCGCCGGCGTGGCCAAGAGCAGCGCCCCGGCCCACAGGGCCACGGCCAGGCGCCGGCTCCGGGGGTCCCAGTGAGCCCAGGCGCTGCCACAGGACCCGCTGCCCACCAGCAGCGCCTGGGCAAAGAGGCTCCAGTGCCAGAGCAGGTGGGTGAGGCGGCACCACCCCGTGCCCAGGTGCCAGCCCTGCCCGACGCCCGCAGCCACCGCCGGCAGCAGCACCGCGAAGAGCCCCATGCCCAGGGCCAGCTGGGCCACCAGCGCACGGCTCTGTGGCCACTCCCAGGCTTGGGGACGCTTGGCCAGTGCCACCAGCAGCGCCCCGGTGCCCAGGGCGGCCACGGCGCAGGTGACAGCCAGGAAAGGAGGGGCCACGCGCTGGAAGAGGGGACAGTAGTGGTTGTGACAGGGAGCGGCGTCGTAGTCCAGGAAGGTGACGTTGTCGTTGATGTCCTCGGTGCCCTCGTAGGAGAGGTTGCCCAGGATCTCCTGCAGGTCCAGGGAGCTTTGGCTCTCCGGGATACTGGGGCCCTGTGGGTGAGGGGGGTGGGCATCAGGCAGGGAGCACCTGGTGCCACAACCCACGGGCATTGTCCCCTCGATGTGCCCCTGATCGTGGTCACCGAGCTGCCACTGCCAGGGATCCCTGGCCAGCTCTGGAGTGGGTTATCAGGGAGCACACGCTGCGGGCACAGGGTGGGGGGCATGGCTGAGATCCAGAGGGGGCAGGATGGTCCCGGGTTGGCCCCATTGCCTTACTGTGCCAAAGGAGGGTCATAGACCTGCCGTGGGTGGGTGCAGACCCCCCCATGTGTGGGCACAGACCCCATCCAGCCTCCTGTGAGTGAGCACTTGCCAGCAGCACCTGCTGTGAGCTGTGGCCCTGCTCAGCACCGGGGACCCCCCATGATGCTGCTCAGCACCAGGGTCCCCCTTGGCCCCTCTTAGCACTGGGGATACCCCGGATCCCACTCAGCAACAGGGACCCCCCCCTTGACCCCGCTCAGCACTGGGGTGCCCCATGATCCTGCTCAGCCCGAGGCACCCCCATGACCCCACCCAGCACCAGTCACCCCAGTGCCCCCAGCCCTCATCTGGCAGGATGTGAGACCCCTGAGGAGCAGGGACAGGGACAGGGTTGGGTTGGGGGGGAGGTCACTCACCACTGGGACACAGTTGCCCATGTCGTGTGGCCCAGGACAGCACCTGCTCCTCTGACTTTGGTGGGGGATCTTGTGGGTGCTGTGGGTGGCACTCAGGGTTGCCCACCCTCCAACGGGCACCCCACTTGCCTGGAGGTGCCCAGGAGTGTCTGCTCTGCTCACTGTCCCTCGGCTCCACTCCTCCCACTCCACAAGGAGGCAAAGGACTGTGGGCAGGAGATAAGAGCTGCCCCCAGAGCCGCCCTGGACGGAAGGGAGGGGGAGGCACTGCTGGGAAAGCCAGCGCCAGCTCCAGCTTCTCGAGCAGGAAACAACAAGTCCTTGGCAGAAGACCTTAAATTAATTAGGAATTGTCTTTCCCACCACCCTGGCTGTGTGGATGCTCCTGGTGCTGGCTCAGGCTCTGGCACACGTGGAGCTGCATCCTGTGGGCGCTGGGGCAGGGTGAGCCCAGCTCTGGGGTGCAGGGGGTGGGTGGGCAGAGAGGGGACCCCATGGTGCCTTCCTGCTCCTGTATGGCATGGAATTCCATGGCTTTTCCTCAGGCCTCGTGGCATAGGTACCCAGAGCAGGCAGAGGTCCAACGTGGGGAGGGAGCTGGTGGCACTTGGTGGCCCTGAGGCCTGGTGGGAACATCCCTGGAGAGCAGTGGGGGGGCTGGGAGAGTTGGGAATTAGGGTTGCTGCTGTGGAGGGGGGCACGTGAGGGGATTTCAGGGTGAAAGGGTTGGGAGATCTCCAGGGATGGGACTGAGGGTCACTGTCCTTTGGAGGGAGCTGAGGCTCTGAGGGTGGGTAATTAGTGGGGGACTGGGAGAGCAGAATTTGGGGGTGAAAGGGTTGGGCATCACTGCTCTTGGGGGCTGGTGATTTGGGAGAAGCTGAGGGTCAGGGGCTGTGTGACTGTGGTGGGTCTGAGAGGGCAAAATTTGGGGGTGAAAGGGCAGGAGTTCCATGGAGGGGACAGGGCACAGGCAGAGGCTGCAGTCTGGGTGGGGCTCAGTCCTGCCCCTTCCAACCCATGTTGTGTCCCCCCACCCCTCCTCCAGCTCCCCTTGCCCCCAGGTAGAAGCAGAGACACAGGCAGGTAACGTGTGTAATCCAGATATATTTATAGGATTATTTTCCGAGATTAGCACAGGATATTAGAAAGGTTATAAAGTCACATCGACGGTCGTTGTCTCCCTTTTATGTACAGACAAGAACACAGCACAACACACAGCCCAGCCTCTGCCCTGCCCCGCCGCCGCCCCCCGGCATCTCCAGAGCTCCCTAAAATATGGCTTTCGTGTCTATTGAGAGTTCAGTGCCGGCTGGGACGTGGTCAGAGCCCTGCTGGGACCTCAAACCCCGGGGTCCCGACTCCTCCTGGCTCCTCCGCCCTGCCCGTGTCCCGTTTGGATGCCCCCAGCCTGGTGGCACAAGGGGGGGCGTGGGGCCACCTCGGGTGGCCAACGAGGACATCCCCCCCTCCCAAAGGGGCCACTGAGCCCCGGGGAGGTTGTTGGTGCCCCGGGCTGTCCCAAAAACACGGCGACGCTGAACCTGCCACCTCTCCCTGTCGCCCTCAGGCAGGTACCGAGGTGTCACTGCTCACCTGTCACACCGCCCTTGTCACCTCTTGTAACAACACCACGGTGAAACCAACCCCTGCTGTACCAAGGACAGGCCCCAGAGCCGACATGGGGTGCACCCCATCACCCCCACAGCACCTGAACACCCTCAGGGCACCCAGCACACCCCACTAATGACCATGTACGTGCTCCTCTGCACACCTGGGACACTCTGTGTCCACTGCCCCCAAGGACTCAGCACACAGTGAACCCCACCATGGCCCTGAGCCCCCAAAAGGGCCTTTCCCACCACACCTCCCCCCCCCAGGACACGATCTGTTCACCAGGGCCTCGCACTCACCAGGTGGTTTCTCCATCGTGCTCACACCAGGGAGTGTCCCATCACACCTTTCTCCATCATGACCGTGACATGGTTGTGTCCCACCACACCTTCCCACCCGTGTCCTGCCAGGTCAGGACGTGCCCCATCACAGCCTCACGAGTGTCCCCCTCACCCCATTGCCTCTCCCTCTTCCCACGTGTGACCTGGTGTGCCTGTCACCCTCACGTGGGACACAGACCTCCATCACCACCACAGCCATGGCTCCTCTGCTCCAACACCCACCCAACCCTCTGGCTCTTGCAGACACAGCCTTGGATTGATGCTCCCACCACTCCCAGCCCCTGTGACACCTGGGGACGTGTCTCAGCCTCTCACCCTGGCCTTGGATGATGCCATCCAGGTGACACCTGGACTGTCCCTTCACCAACATCTGCCACAGGTGTCCCCACCTGCGCCCACTCCTCTCCAAGCTGTGTCCTGCCACGTCCCACACCACGTGGCACCTCAGAAAGGCCAAATCTGGGCTGTCCTCTCTGACCAGCCCTTGCAGCAGCAGAACTGGGGAGAAACCACCCTCCAAGGGGCAAAGCCTTCCCTGTCCAACCCCAGCTCCCACCTCCCTTCCCCAGGGACCAGTTAACCCACTTCTCTCCCAGTCCTCAGCACTTGGGCTCTCTCTGGAATCCCTACAGCTCCCAGACTTCAATGAGATTAAACTGTACTTGAAAACACATCTGTGTGGTTTTATTTGAAGGAATTATTATCGTGGGTGTCAAAGACCCTTAGCCAGTGAGGGGGTCCACACGTGCTCAGTTACATCCCCCAAACCAAGCCCAGAGCTGCTGGACAGGGGTCCACACCAACATCTCCCATATCAAGAGGCAGGAAGGGAGGAACAACACCCCCAAAACCACTGTGGACAGTGAAGGAAACCTGTGAAGGCTCCACATCCTGAGCTCTCCCGGTGCCAATCCATAGATGAGCCATGGGAACCTCACCACATCTACACACCAGTGTCACATCACTCCTTCACACCATGTGCCTCCTCTGCCTCGCCTGCTCAGCCCCAGTCCCCTTCCAGACCCACTCATTCCTCCACAGGGGACCTGGTGCCTGCAGGGTTTGGATGGGGCTGACACTTCTTGCCCCATGGGCATCTGGTACCCCCTGGCACAGGACAGAAACTCTTCCTTTACCTCTACCCCTCTGAGGGGTTTCACTCTTTCCTCAAGGGCCTCCCTCTCCAAACAGCCCCAAATTCAAGGGGTGACCACCCCACCAAAGGCTTTCCTCCTCTAGACAGCCCCAAATCCCAGGGGTGCCCAGGCAAAGGGGAGCTCCTACAAACCTCTTGTGTCCAGGGCAGGATGTGGGATCCTGGAAAATCTCATCCCAAGGGTGAGGGACAGGGCCAGGCTCCCTGACAATGCCAGGGGAGCAGCCCTGTCCCATGGATGCGTGTTTGGGGTGGGGCAAGAGGATCCTGGGGACATGCTGGGGAGGTTGGGAAAAGTGTTTGGTTTTGTCTTGGAAGTGATGGTGAAAGAGGCAGGAGGAAGGGCAAGGAGGAAGGATGAGCCCCCTCTGAGCCTCTGTGGGGACCCCTAAAGTGCCCAGACACAAACCCCAGGTGTTTTGGCTGCTGTTGGTTGTGGCCCTCGGAGCCAAGAAGGAAACAGCCCTTTTCAAGCTCACACGTGCCCTGGGAAGGAGCCAGGGAGGGAAGGGGGACAGAGAGACCCCAGCAGACCCCTCCTCTCAGTGCTCCAGGGGTCCCAGTGCTGAGAGAATCAGCCCCAGGCCCACGGGTGCTCCCGGCTGCCTCCTGCACTGAACATCTCAATAGATGGTTTAAATTGACATTTCCAATCGGAGAATTTATAAAATTGGGGCCTTTTTTTTTTCTCTGGATTCACTCCCCAAAAAAAACCTCTGCCCTCCCCCCTCCCGCTGGGGTGGGACCAGGGGGAGCTGCAGTGCTCAGCAGCTCCCAGTGTCTCCGGGGGCCTCAGTGGGTCCCACCCTGGA
Source organism: Serilophus lunatus (assembly GCA_013399895.1). Taxonomy (NCBI): domain Eukaryota; kingdom Metazoa; phylum Chordata; class Aves; order Passeriformes; family Eurylaimidae; genus Serilophus; species Serilophus lunatus. Next base: position 38,350 of record VXBA01000053.1, read on the forward strand.
AGCTCATCCCCCCCCCTTCACACACCGACTGCACGAGGACAGCTCTCCTCCCGCATGGACACTGTTCCACAAGAACCACCAAGGATAAAATCGGGGCAGGGCCCGGGGTCCTCCCCCTGCTCCACCCCGGGGGGGGCCCGTTGGCATCTCGCTCCGGTCCCACCGGCCGCGCTCCCCGTCCCAGCTGGAGTCACCACGCCGGGAATAGGGGGGAGCAACAGGGACATGGGGGGCTCCTGGGAGGGCCACCCCAGCTGCCCCGAGCTTGCACCAGAGCCCGGAGCTGATTTTATCCTTGGATGTCAAAGAAACCAAAATGGAGAGAAACAAAGGGAAGAGCTACATCAACCCCAGCCCAACATCCCAACCAAGGGCCCGAAGCAAAGAGCAGCCACAAAACCAAAGCAAAGGTCCAAAGGAAGAAGGAAAAAGTCGCTCACTCACTGGTTGGTCTGTGATTTTTTGGGCGTGGGGATGGAGGTGCAAGCAAGCAAACGGGGCCGGGGCTCTCGCTGTTCGTGGTGGAACGATTTGTACAAGTTCAAGAAGAAGCATCGTCGCGTCTCAAGGCCGTTGGCTCTCTGCTCTCTGTCCCGCCATCCCTCTGTCCGTCCGTCCGCCCGTGTGCCGGGCGCCAGAGAAAATCTGTTGGGTTTTGTGGGGTTTGTGGTCTGGTTTCCGTTGCCATCGGGGTTCTCTTGGCTCCATTTTTCGCTCTCTCCGACGCCCTTAGATGAAATACTCCTTCTTGTCGTCGCCGCCGGCCTGGCCGCCCTCGGCGTTGATGATGGCGGTGTCGGCGTCCGGGGCGTCGTCAGACCCCTTGGCCTCGTGGGTCAGGTATGTACCTGGGTGGGGAGAGGGGTGGGGGTCATGGGGGGGCTCTGTAGGAACCCGCCACACACCCACACAGGGGGAGGCTGGGCTGCCTGGAGGGGCCCCCAGTGGTCCTTGGGGTTTGGCCTGAAACGGAAAAAGTCACCGGTGTCCTGGGGATGGAGCCTCGCTGGGGCTGTTCCAAGTGGTTTCCAGGCATGGGATCTGCTCCTGCCCTCCCCACCCCTCCCTGTGCCATGCAGAAAACCGGGGGGTTTCTCTGCACGGAGCCCCCAGAGCAGGGTGGGGGGCTCTTACTCACTCATCACCATTGCGGGGGGTGGCCGAGGTCGGGATGGGTCGCTCTCCCTGTGGCTTATGCACACACCTGCCAGGGGGATGGAAAGTCCAGGTGGAGGGAAAGGAGGAAGAGGAAGGAGGAGGGAGGGGGCAGGAGGAGATAGGTGGGTGGGAGATGGGGCCAGGGGCAGTCCTGGGGCAGTGGGCACCAAGCCATGGTGGAGAGATGGAGAAACCGGGTGGGAGCTGCCTCCACCTGGTGCTGCCCAGCTCCAAGGATTCACTGGGATGTTTCCACACTGCCACAGCCACAAGCAGGACCCTCAAAGCCAGGACAGGGGCTCTGCTGGGTTTCTCTGGACACGGGCAGGGCAGGACACCCGCCCGCTCGCTCCAGGGATGGAGCCCTGCTCCCAGAGACCCCTCAAGGGGAGCACCCCCAACTCCAATCCAGCACGGGGGTCCTGGCTCCGTGTGGCCCCCCCCCGGTACCTTTGTGCCTGATCAAGTAATGTCCCAGCACGATGAGGAGGCTGAGCAGGAGGAAGACGATGACAGCCACCACCCCGCCGATCATCGCGTGGTAGGTGCTGGAGGTCGAGGGCACCGGGCTGGCGTCTGCCCAGGTCAGGGGAGAGAAAAAAGAGGAGGAGGCTCAGACCCTGCAGTGGGGCAGAGGCTGCTGCTCACCCCACGGGCTCCGAGGGCCCAATCCTGCTCCGCTCGGTGCCATCAGCTCGATCCTGCTGTGGGTGGAAGCTGTTGAGGTGGGAGCGAGAAGGGGGAGGGCAGCAGGGGGAGCAAGGAGGGGAAATCCCATCCTCCACGGTGGGGTTTTTTGCCCCAAGACAGGATGAGCACACAGTGGAGCCAGGCTTGGCTCGTTCTTCCCCTGCATTGTGCCAGCAGGAAGGTGACAGCTTGGCATGGCTTCATGCTGCATCCCAAGAGGTGACAGCACCCCAAGGCTGCTCCCAAATCGGGCACATCCCGTCACAGGATGTGTGCTGGGATCCTGCATCTGCCCTGGGACGCAAGGAGAAATCCTCCTCCCACTGTGTCCCATCAGCTCAGGGGGCACAGAGCCACATCTGGACAGGACAGGGTGAGGGAGACAGAGGGGAGGCAGCAGGACACAGGGACAACATGTGACACGGACACACAGCACAGGGGGCAGCTCAGGCAGCTGCTGCCACATCCCGCCGGGAACACCCCAGGCTCCGGGGGCTCCTTGCTCGGTGTCACCACCCGGAATGCTGAGCTCCACACACGCCAACAAGGGGCTGGAGCCTGGCTGGGCACCTGGAGGTGCCAGAGGTGTCCCTGGGCAAAGGCTGGGCCACCATCTTCCTGTGGAGCTTCTCCGGCCGGGCTGGGGAGCAGCGGGTCCGTAAAGAGAGAGAAAAGGAGCTTACGGTACCTTGGATGGGAGCTGGAGTGAAGGATGAGGCGGTGACCATGGAAGCATGAGAGGTGGGCTGGGAAGGGCCCGGCGAAGGGGCTGGAGTGGAGTGAACGTGAACGTGTGGGGTGGGGAGCTGGGAAAGATCTGGGGAGGACAACAAAAACACAGGGACACAAATCAACCCTGGGAGGTGCCAGCGAGGTGTGACAGAGCCCATCGGGGGCACCCCGGCTCCCCTCGGCCTGATGGGACCCTCAGCAGCTCCTTCCATGATCCCATTCCTCTTCTCCTGGCACCATCCTCTGGGACACACTGCTGTGACCTCCTTCCCCCATATCTCCTGCTCTTGAGGGACCTGTGGGTCCTGCAAGGAGCGTGGGGCTGTGGTGGCTGGGAAGTGTCACCACTGTAAAATGCCACCTACATTGTCCCACAGCTCCCTGGGGGAACACAGGGTCCCTCAGTGCTGAGCAGGAATGGCACTGAGCTGGGCAGGCTTGAGGGCCTGGCTGGGCACAGCAACAGTGCCCAAGACAAGAGTGGCTGGGGGGGGAAAACAAGGGGAATTTGACAAGGGGAACCAAGCCCAGATGTGGAGCTTCTCTGCTGTGCCAGGGGCTGTGACACCAGGCAGGTGGTGCCACGTGTTCAGCTAGTGCTGAGCACCCTGGATCCCCTTGTGATGCTGTGGGTGGGTGCAGAGGGCTCTGGGTGCTGCTCTGTGCTCAGGGCACCTCAGGGGGACAGGGGACACACAGGGGGTCACACAGGAGTAACTGCACAGGGCTGGGCACGGGGGGGCTCGTCCTGAGAAGCAGAGGGGAGGGACACAGGGGGCCCAAGGTGGCACTGCTGTCATGCACTGCCTCCACCCTCAGCCAGGCTGGAGGGGGAGGATGCTGAGTGTCCAGGAGGAGAGGGAGAGAAGATGGGAAAGGGAAGAGCCAAAGCGTGTTGGAGAGCTGGAAGATGAAAAAATCCAAGGCTGTAAAGAGAGATGGTGAAAGATTTGGCAGAAGAGGAGGAAAATCCAAATCCAAAGCCACAGCTGGAGGGAAACGGGCTCCCAGCAACACGGGAAAGCTGCTGGGGAGGGAGCTCAGACAGCAGCCAGGGATGGGCACATGCAGCCCCATGCAGGGACACACAGCATGGACATGGGGACACAGGGACACACACACAGCCCTGCTCCACATGTGACACACAGACACACACAGCCCTGCTCCACATGTGACACACGGACACAGGACACACACAACCTTGTTCCTTGTGTTTTAGACATGAGGACACAGGGACACACACACAGAGCCTTGTTCCTTGTGTTTCNCACAGCAGCGCTCCACATGTGACACACGGACACACACAGAGCCCTGCTCCACATGTGACACACAGGGACACACACACAGCCCTGCTCTGCATGTGACACACAGGGACACCCAGGCCTGCCCCACGTGTGACACACAAACATGGGGACACACACACTGCCCTGCTCCACATGTGACACACGGACACAGGACACACACAACCTTGTTCCTTGTGTTTCACAGACATGAGGACACAGGGACACACACACACACAGAGCCTTGTTCCTTGTGTTTCACAGACATGAGGACACAGGGACACACACACAGAGCCTTGTTCCTTGTGTTTCACAGACATGGGGACACAGGGACACACACACAGAGCCTTGTTCCTTGTGTTTCACAGACATGAGCACACACACACACACACAGCCCTGCCTCACGTGTGACACAGGGACAGCAGTGAGGGGACAGCACCGTGCAGGAACATGGCAGGTGCTGCCCCTTCCCATCCAAGGATGGGTGTCCAGTGGTGACACTCTGGGGACACAGGACACAGTGATCCCCCCAGACAGACCCATATGTCCTTTCACAGGATGACACAGCCCCAGCCACCCCAGCCCCACTCACCACTGACGTCCAGGTTGTACTTTGCCACCACGCTGCCCATGGAGCTGGTGGCTGTGCACACGTAGGTGCCACTGTCGCTCTTGTTGAGGAAGGGGAAGATGAGCACGCTGTCAGAGCTCAGCTGCAGGGGTGCATCGCTGCCCTCCTTCTCCCAGAGGAATTCCTGGGGGCTGTGGAATGGGATGGGGGTGAGGCTGGGGTAGAGCAGGATCCTCAGAGGGGCCAAAGACGTGGTTGGGTGTTTAATCAGGAGGGAAATAGTCCATTTAAGGATGAGCCAGGCCAGATCTGCTGCTCCAGGAGAGGACAAGGGGCTTTGTCTGCTCTCCACGGGGTGCCCCAAGCGCACCCAACACTACCTGTCGTGCCCTGCCCAGCTTTGGGGAGGATTTGCTGGTGGATTTGGGAGCCTGGCAGTGGGAGGACATGTTGGCCAGGGCCTGAAGAGGAGGAAGGTGAAAAGGGGCCTTACATGGGGTTGCCCTGTCCATCACACTGGAGCTGGAGCTTCTCTCCCTCCCGTGGGTACTGAGGGTGTGGCTCGATCTTCGCTGTTGGCTTGTCTGGAAAAGGAGGAGAAGCACAGCAGGGTGAGCACCTGGCACCCCAAAACCTGCCCCTGTCGCAGCTCTGGCTGTGCAGGGGGCAGTGGGAGACCACTCAGGGATGGGGGACAGCACTCTGGGGGTTCACAGCCCTGCTCCCACCCTTCCCCTCACCCTGTCACCACCACAGGGGACAGGCAAAGCAAGGGGAATAGGGACAGGCAGGACACAGGAAATGGTGTAGGCAGGGAGCAGCAACTGCAGGGACAAGTCAGGGAGATAGGGACAAGCAGGGACAAAAAAACCCAGGAAGTCTGTGTGCAGGGGAAATATCACTGTGCAGGGCTCTGTGTGAGACAGGACCTGTGTGTGCAGGTCGATGGGCTGGCACACGTGTCTGCATGATGGCTGTGTGTCCCTGAACACGCCAGGCCACGTGTGTGGTGTCTGCTGGACCACGGTGATGCCAAGGCCTCCTCCATCCCTCCCACCCCCATGGCATCCCCTCCATGCCACGTACAGTGGACCTGCAGCTTTGCTGTGGTCGACCTCTCCGCGTTCTGCAGGGACTCGTGGTCCACAGAGCAGGTCACCTCAGCCTCGTTGTCCTCCTTGGTGACACGGAACTCCACCCGGCTGCTCACTGTGAAGGTCTTGCCATTGGGGTCCTCCATCACCTCTGTGCCCTCATCTGTGGGGACAGGGGGCCATCAGAGATCAGGGGCCAGGACCCCAGCAGAGGCACAAGGGCAATGTCACATCGAGCAGGGGACACCCTGTCCCCACCCTGCTCCCACAGTGTAGGATGCTGCTGTGATCCAGCACAAGGTATAGCTGCCACCTCCAGTGCCCCACCTGCCTCCAGGGTGTTCCCACCCCCCCAGTGCTGGGGCAGGGCCCCACTGCCTAGGCACAGAATCTCACAATATGCTGAGTTAGAAGGGACCTGCAAGGATCGAGTGCAACCCTTATCCTGCACAGGCCCATCCCCAAGAGTCATCCCATGTGCCTGAGAGGATCATCCAACCCTCCTGGAGCTCTGGCAGCCTTGGTGCTGTGCCCACTGCCCTGGAGAGCCTGGGCAGTGCCCAACCACCCCCTGGAGGAAGAACCTTTTCCTGAGATCCAGCCTAACCTTCCCATGACACAACTCCAGCCCATTCCCTGGAGTCCTGGCCCTGGTCCCCACAGAGCAGAGCTCAGGGCCTGCCCCTCCCCAGCAAGTTGTCATTACAATGACACACTACACTCCTCTCCTCCATCTGATCACACCAAGTGCCCTCAGCTGCTCAAGGCCCTTCATCTTCATTCCCTCCTTTGGACACTCTTCAATGGCTCAACATCTTCCCTATCTTGTGGTGCCCAAACTGCCCCAGCCTTGCAGGTTCAGCCACCCCAGGTCAGAGCAGAGCAGGACAATCCCCTCCCCGGCCTGGCCAGCAGTGCTGGGCCTGATGCCCCCCAGGACACTGATGTCCCTCCTGGCTGCCAGGGCACTGCTGATTCGTGGCCAACTAGCCCTGGACCAGGACCCCCAGGTCCCTTTCCCAGCACCGCTTTCCATTCCCAGTCTGTCCCATATTGCCCCATCCCAGGTGCAGAATTTGACACTTCCCCCTTTTGAACTTCACGTAGTTGGCACAGAATCACAGAATTCACAAGGTCAGAAAAGACCATTGAGCCCAACCCGTTACCTAACACCACCCCATCACCTAAATCGTGGCACCCACCGTTGAGCTCCCTGTTGCCCATCCTCCACCGCAGCAGGGCCGCGGGTTTGCTGCCGGAGGAGCGGCACAGCAGCCGGGCAATCTTCTCCTCATCGATGGGCTGCTCGTGGCCAAAGATCTGCGGCTTCTGGGGGACTCCTGGAGGAGGAGGCAAGAAATACAAGAGCCCGTGAGCTGGACCTGTGCTGCCACCCAGGGACGGGCACAGGGATAGGGAGGAGAGGGACACCAGGGGGGTGTCACCAGTGTCCTACCCAGCACAGTGACCAGGGCCTTGGCAGTCCTCACGGGCATGGTGAAGATGGAGCAGGTGTATTCCCCCTCGTCTGACAGCACCACATCACTGATGCTGATGGTCAACTCGTTGGGTGTGGATCTCTCCAGCTGGATCCTGTTATCCCGCAGGGCTGCAGGGAAAAGAGACAACGGGGTGAGCCACGGGCTCAGTGCCACCACCCCCCTCTGATGGATCCTGGGCTGGCAGCAGGAGGGGAGGTCACCCTGTGATCCCACTGCCCTCTGCTCTGGTCCCAGAGCTCCCTCTCTCCCAGCCCTGCTGCCTGTACCTCGTTTCTCCCCGAAGTAGAGGGTCTGCTGGGCGGGGTTGGACCATTGCAGCGAGGAGTCGTCGGGATCCTCCACCTGGCACTTGAGCACCACCGTGCCACCGGCCACCACGGTCTCATCTGACGTTGTGGGCTGGCTCTCTGGGCACAGACATGAGGAATTAGTGGAGGCCCCAGGCATCAGGACATCACTGAGCAGCCAAGGGAAGGGAGGGAGGAACAGTGGTGTCCCCAAACCCCTCTGTGGGTGCACATACAGGTGCATGTCCCTGTCTGAGTTTCTTTTTCCCTGTGGTCTCATTCCCCAGCAGGGAATCAGGAGGGGACCAATCCTGCTGCCCAGCCTGCAGCACCCAGAGGGACGGGGGACACCGTGGTCCCCGTGGAAGCTCTGTGCCAACCTGCACAAGGACATGAGCACAGCCCCAGGGAAGCTGGAGGATCCCAGCAGCTGGTGCCTGCCAGGCAGGAGCAGATCCCAGCAGAGCAGGGGGATGCCAGGATGTAGCAGGAAGGCTGGAGACACCTGGGGAGGCAGCAGCAAGCTCTGCCCCACAGCCCTGGCAGTGCCAGCGAGCTGGGCTCACACCTGAAGGACCCCCATGCCAGGCATCCAGGCAGTGGGATGCTCCTCCAGCCACCTCCATCCTTGAGAAAGCCCCCCCAGGCCGTGGAGTGCCACCTGCGGGTGCAGGCGGTGTCCTGCTCCCGGTGTCATTCCCTACGGGAATGACTTGCTCACGCTGCTCCCGGGATGTGCACGGTCCTCCCCTGACTGTTTGCTCAGCTCCTCACTGTCCTTCCCTTCCTTCAGGCTCCTCGGAGCAGCCCAAGGGCAGGGAAGAGCAGCGCCAGGATCAGATAACCCCCGGCTATTTTGGGAAGCTGCTGTGCCAGAGCTGAGCTGGGGAGGGAAAAGGGGAACGTGGCTCTCCCAGTCCAGAGGCAGAACAACCCCCTCACCCAGCCGGGCCCAGGGACACCAAATGGAGAGAGAGGAACACACAGAGGGGTGGGAAGACTCGAATTTCCCCATTTTCCAACCTCCCAAAGCTGTTTCAGAGAGCAGGGAGGAGCTTTTGGAGAAGGATGAGGGAAATTTTTAAGAAGAAATTCTTCCCTGTGAGAGTGTTGATGCCCTGGCAAAGGTTGCCCAGAGAAGCTGTGGCTGCCTCATCCCTGGAAGTGTCCAAGACCAGGCTGGACAGGGCTTGGAGCAGCCTGGGATAGTGGAAGGTGTCCCTGCCCGTGGAAGGAGGTGGAACAAGATGAGCTTTGAGGTCCCTTCCAACCCAAACCAGTTTGGGATTCCGTGAGTCCCTCCCTGTCCACTCCCAGGACGACCAGAGACACATCAAACTGGGATTAAAAACATTCCCAGTGTAAAGACCCCCCAGGCCCAAGAACCTCCCCATCACTAATGTTCATAGTTCCATCCTTGCTGTCGAGTCAGGGAAGAGCCAAGAGAAGGAAAACTTCATCTCCAGCTCCCTTGATGGCCACCAGGAGCTGTGGCAGGGACCACTGGGACCCCCAAAGGCAGGGATGGCAGGGGATGAGCAGGACCCCCACCCGTGCTGGGGGACACATCTCTGCCACTCACACACCAGGGTCTGCAGCGAGGCCACAGCTCTGCTCTGGCCAGGGAAGCCTCCAGCTTGTTTTAATTTGGTTAACGATCCTTTTTGTCCTGCCACCACCATAATTAGGGGATTAGGCTGTTACAAGCCGTTGTTGTCCAAACTCCAGCCACTCCAGCTCGGATGCAATCGAGGACTAAAGGGTCTAAACCCACACGGAGCAGTCCCGAGCTCTTAATTAACACAATTAGCAGCGCTGGCCTCATTAAGGTATTAGTGTGGGGAGAGGTTAAACCCAGCAAGGTGTGAGGGCTGGGCAGTGCCACCCCCACACTGGGTGACACTGGGAAGCTCCAGCTCAGCCTTATTGACTGTCCCCCTCCTCCCTCCTTGGGGGTCCAGCTCAGACCACCACCCTGGGTCTCCAACCCCCCCAATGCAGAGTCAATGCTCTGCCAGGGCTGTGGAGCCACCTCAAGCTCTCCTGGGTGTGGGGCACAGCCCCCCTGGCACGACCCAGACCCGCAGTGGGCTCCGTGCCTGCCAGCTCAGGGAACAGATGGGCACGGCCAGGACAGTGCCATGATTTAATTAAACCTCCACAGGCTGGAACCTGCCAGCCTTGACAGAATAGGGGCAGAGCTGCAGGGCTGGGAGAGGAGGGGGCACAGAATCCTGGGAGAAGAGGGGGCATAGGACCCACCACGGGGGTCTTCATGCCCTCCCACAGTGTCCCCTTGCAGCCACATCCACTCGGGCAGGGGGGGCACAAGCTGCCACCCCGCGGATGGGGATGGTGGCACACAAAGGAAGATGCTCCTGGCATCGTAAAATCACAGAAATCCAGAATGGTTTGGGTTGGAACAAACATTTAAAATCACCCGGTCCTGGGCAGGGAGACCTGCCACTATCCCAGGTTGCTCCAAGCCCTGTCCAACCTGGCCTTGGCACAATTACAGGGATGGGGCAGCCACAGCTTCTCTGGGCAACCTGTGCCAGGGCCTGCCCACCCTCACAGGGGACAATTTCTTCCCAAAATCCCAACTAAATTTGATCCAGCAGCACCATCCCCCTCCAGTCAGAAGCTGCAAGTGCCCAAGGAAGACAAAGGGCAGCTCTGGCCACCCCAGTGACCCCTCAGCAGTGTCACAGGGTGCTCAGGGCAGACAGGGACTGTCCCACGGGGTGTCCCAGCCCCCCAGGGCAGGAGCAGAGCAGGGGTGCTCTGGAAATCTGGCTGTATCCAAGCTCTCAGGTTGTCCTGGCACAAATGGCCCTGGGACAGGTGCTGGACACTCAGGGAGCATCCGCCCTGCCTGTGCCAGCGAGTGCTGCCAGCACAGGGCTGCTGCCACCTGACAGTGCCCACGCTGGCACTGTCCCCTCGCCTCCCTCTGTGGCACTGCCACAGCCAAAGCACCTGCCACTGCTGTCTGGGGGCTGCACAGAACCCTCAGGGTCCTTCCCAGGGCCATCCCAAGCCTCCTCAACCCCTTGTCACCAACCCCCAAGAGGGTGAGAGGTTATTTTGCAGGTGCCAAGCCCTCAGCAAGGGCTCCTGGCAGAGAGGGGACAATGCTCCCCCTCCCCAGGGCCATCCAGAGGGGCCAAAGCCACCATGGGCAGAGACACCAAGGGCTCAGCTACAGCCTCAAACCCAGGGGCAAACAGAGCAGCCTTGGGCACCCCAAAAATACCCTGCAAAGGCTTTGCCAAGGCTCAGAGCTGCTGCCAGTGTTTGTTTCTGATCCCTGTCGGTGCAGCAGAACCAGGGAAACGCCTCGCTCCAGAAAAAAAAAATAAAAAAATCAATATTTCATTAATCAAACCCCTGCACTTTTGCAGAGGGGCTGCATTCATATTTATGAGAGGAAAAATGATGTAGACACCGTCTCTGCTGCTTCCCCAGACAGGACCTGTTGGAATGTGTGTCCTCATCCAGCACCAAGCAAAGCTCTGCTGCCTCCAGCCCCAGGATGCTCCCACAGGGAAACACGGATCCTCTGCATCCCAGGGGAATTCTGCGACACACCCGTGGCATATCCACCTCCCAGGAGCTGTTTGCACCTGCAGCATCCTCAGAGGGAGCCTGGAAAGAGCCTGGAAAGGCAGGGTGGTGCAACCAGGGCCACCAGGATCCTCTCCCGGGGACATCCACCCCATCCCAGCTCATCTCCAGGCTGTCAAAGCATCTCTGGTGCAGAAGCAGCCCCAGGGAAAACCACCCACTGCTCCAAATCCCTGCGACGCCTCCGTTTCACAGCCGTGTCCCAAGAAACACTCGTCGTTCCCCTCATTCTCTTCTGTTCAGTCTGGTTTCATCATCCCAAAAGATCCAATTCATCTCCGTTGACACAGACGTTTTCCAAGGCACGTTATCTCCTCTCCAAGGACTGTGCTTCAGTGATTCACTCCGCAGCCATGAACTGCTCAGCTCCACTCCCAGCCCCAGGCATCCTTCCTGGATGAATCCACGCTGGAGCAGCCGGGCCAGGGAGGGAATTTTGAACTCAGAGGATGGGGAGTGTGGCAGAACAAGCTCAGGCATCTGCTGGGAAAGCTTCCTCCCCAGCTGATTTAGGCAGTGTGTGAATCCACAGTCTGGGATACCCAGAGCCCAAATTCCAGGCTGCTCCTCATCGGCAGCTGACTCGCTCCAGGTTTTGTTAGAGGGGGGAAACCTGCTCTTGTTTTGAAGCATCTGCTCCATCCACCTCGGTGCTGTCACAGTGACAGGACACTTCCCTCTGGGAGCTGCAGGGCCAGGTGCCCTCCTGCACACTTCCAGAGCCAGCTCCTTCCCTGCTCCAGACATCCCTGGTGTCACCAAGAGGGGACAGCTCTGTGCCAGGCAAGAGCAAGGGCAGAGGGAGATCCAGGCAGTGGGAAGTGCAGGGAACAGATGGAAGGGCCAGGCTGAAGCAGGCTCAGAGCAAAAAGTGGCAGTGGGAGGAATGCAGGAAGCCAGGCTGGTCCAGGAGAGGGCTGGACATGGGGACATTCCTGGGTGGTGTCACCTGGGCGAGCAGGGGGACCTTCCAGGTGCTTCAGGGTGTTCCTGGGTTTTCCTTACAGAGATAAATCCATCCAGTGACCCCATCCACACTCTCTGCTGTCAAAACCTCTCTCCAGCCCCTCTGACAGCTCCCACCCTTTCACCTCCAGCCAGTTTTTCCAAGCTGTCCTTCCCACAAGGGTTTGACCCCAGTGGGACAAGGGACTGTGACAGGAATGGAAACACTCCCTAAACATGGTCTGCTCCAAACTCCAGCCCTCCCACGGACAGGGATGCTGGGCCTTGTCACTCTGCCACAGCTGAGCCCTCTGCTCTGCAGGTCACCAGGTGGGATGTGAGATCCACAGGTTAATGGGGGGAGTGACAGGGGATCTCACTGTCCAGGCTCCCAGTGGGACAGGACCTTAAATCCATGGGAGAGTTCAGGGGCTTCACGTGTTCCCACACAATATTCCCCCTTCTGAACACCAAATTCCATGATATTCCTCAGAAACACAAGCATTTCCTGGGAACAGGCACAGCAAGAGGATGCAGCTCCTTGTCAACCTTGCTCCAAAGCCTGGGGTCTCTCAAGACATTGCTCACAACCTCCAGCATCCCATGGATGCTCCTGGGGCAGTTCCAAGACACAGGGTCCTGGTCGGAGGGGCACCAAAACGACCCTGGGCACCTCCCAGACTGCAGAGCTGTGACTGTGACCAGAGGGACACTGTCACCTCCAGACAGACCCGACCCTGCCCGAGGGCTGGGCACAGCCAAGAGCTGCCCCAACACCTGCCCAGGGTGAAGAGCTGAGACACAGCCAGCAATCACCATCAATCAGCAGCTCCAGAGAGGCTGCTTGCAAGTGCTGCTGAAGCTCTGGGACCACAGGATGTCCTCCCTCCTCCCTCCTCCTCCTCCTGTCGTGGCCAGAGCCAACAGCTCCTCCATCCTCGCTGCACATCAGAGCAGGCTGGGAAGCAGCTTCTCCTCCTCCTTAAATCACACAGCCCCGTTCCCCAGGACACCCCTCGCTCTCCCACCTGCCCCAGGGCCACAGGAAAGCTGGGATGGGAGTAGGTTGGTCGAGGGAACCCCTGGGATGGCAGCGGCAGCTCCTGCCCACGGCAAACGCTGCACAGTCCCATCAGGCAGGTCCCTGGGAGCTCAGCAAAAAGGCAGTGGCACCAGCAGGAAATCACAGGGATCACCTCCCTCCAAGGCCATCCCACACCTCAGAGGGTGTCCTGTCACCCTAAATCAAGCTCAGAGCTGCCACGGGCACGGGAAGAGCCAAGACCTGAGCTCGGGCACAAACCAAATCCTGGGAGGAGGCACAACACAGCAGAGGGAGACACCCCTTATTCTGGGCCACCACAAATCCCCCAGGCACCCTGACAGCCCTTGCCTGTGTCAGAGCTTTCCTGGGACTCCCAAAAAGGTGACTAATTCCCTCGGGAGGAGCAGCCAGCTCCCGCAGACCCCCCGGCACCGCGCGGCACGACCCCTCTCGCAGCACCCTCCTCCACTTTGACAGCCAACAGCTGATAACTACTTTTTTTGAGCGTGTTTTTTAGCTCCTACCCTAAGGCCAATCTCCAACATGACTGTTGCCAAGGGAACGAGCTCCGTGCTTTGACAGTTCTGTTTTAAGGATCTCCCTGCCCAGCGAGGTGTCTCATGGGCTGCGTTGGATGCCCTGGAACAGGGTTTGGGGCTTGGCAGGAGCCTCAGCACTTGCAGCAGAGCTCTGTCCTGAGGAATTGTCACTCTCAACTGGCCGAGGATTAAACACACCGGGTTGTGTAAGAGGATATTTAGAACAGAAATAAGGAATGGGGAAGCCCTGGAAGCTCCTCTCCTCTCCTGGGGCACAGCCCACACCAACGCCTCCTCCTGACCTCCCAGAAATAGAATCGTGGAATATCCTGAGCTGGAAGGATCATCCACCAGTCCACCTCCTGGCACTGCACAGGACACACCAACAGTCCCACCCTGTCCTTAAGAGTGTTGCCCAAACCCTCCTGGAGCTCTGGCAGCCTTGGGGTTGTGACCAAACCCTGGGGAGCCTGTTCAGTGCCCAACCACCCTCTGGGGGAAGCACCTTTCCCTGAGATCCCACCTAACCCTTCTCTGACAGAGCTCCAGCCCTTCCTTGGGGTCCTGCAGGGACTCCCCACATCCCAATGGGTGCCCAGGAACACACTGCAGGTCACCTCTGCCACCACTCTGTGCTCTGTCCCTTTGGGAGACCAAGTCCCCAGAATTACAGGGAGATCAAAAAAAAGCCAGAACCCAAAGCTGGTGTGATGTGGGGAGGCAAAACAGAGCCTGCAAGGTGTGCCACGGGGGTGAGCTGTGATTGCATCACCCTCCTGGGCTGAAGGTGTTCACAGAAGCTCAGAGCAGGGCCCTGCAGCAGCAGCAGAGGCTGAAGCATATTGGCAGCACCCCTGGACTCATCTGCCCACACCTTCCACATCACGCTGGGAAGAGTGGAGTGGGAGCCTGATGGCAGCAGGAAGGAACACAAGGAGCTGCTACCCAGGCCCAGACACCACCAAACACATCCCACCTCTGGAAAACAGAACTCCAGGGCACATGGGGATCAACAAAACCCTGCCTTCAGTGAGGCCCGAGCTGCACCTGGCCCAGGGACCTGCTGCTCTCCGTGCCCCTGGGACCAGCAGCGTCAGAACTCATTCTCCCTGGAAATCACAGCCTGCCAGCAGCAGAAGCAGAGGCCTGGAAAAGCCGATGCTCCACCCTGGGCTTGCAAGCAAACACATCGTTTGAGGTGTTGTAAGGCGAGGAAAAGCATCTGTAGCTGGAGCGTTGCCTGGAGCATCACCCGAGGAAGGGGCAGGTCCCCTCGCTCAGGGCGCTGCAGGAACGACGGGAGGGAGCTCACAGCCCGACTCCGGCAGCGTTTAGGAGGATGCTGCCACCGGGGTGCAGAGCCAGCCCCGCTGCCCCTCCGGCGCCCCCGAGGCACCGCGGAGCCTCCGCCCTGCCCGGGCAGTGCGAGCTGCAGCATCTCCCCCCTGCCCGCCGGGCCCTGTGCCCTCGGCGGAGGCAGAGCGTGACGCCAGGCAGGTGACTGGAATGGTTAAACACATTCCTGCCCAGCCCTCGGCACTGGCTCGGCTTCTCCGCCTCCCTCTGCTGTTCCCGGCTGTGTTTGTCTGGGTTAGCGCTGCTCAGACACAGCACGCAGCGTTCCTGCCTCCGACCTCCGCCCGGCTCCTCATCCTCAGCCCGCCTGGATCCTCGCTTTCCCTTCAGCGGGGCTGAGACAGCCCTGGATGAAAGGGCAGCTCTTTTGGAGGGGGATGAAGAGCCTCAGCCCCTCCCCAGCTGTGCTCACAGATGGATGGAGGGACCAGGAGGTCACTCGCATCCCACCATCACCGTGTGATGATGGCTCTGCTGCTCCATCACTCCACGGCTGCGGGTGCCCAGGCAAGAGCAGAGGGGACAGAACTGGACCAGATGGTTCAAGCTGAGCTGACCCAGTAATTGGGAGGAGGAGGAGCAGATACATCTGACTCCGGGGGTGTTGCAGCACTGGCAGCACCTTTGAAGGCTTTTGGAGTCACTGAAGAGCCAAAGCAACAAGGAGTCAACTCAATCTGTGCAGAGCCCGTGCTGGATGACCTGCACGGCCAAACCATTGCTGGGGCTGGGAAAGGAGCCTGGAGAGCACTTCAGATGGAGACCAGGCTGGGCACAGGGGTGCCAGGCCAAACGCTGGCACAGGGAGCACAGTGCTGCCCAGGAGAACAAGCCCAGCAGAGCACAAAACAGAGCCCACCAAGCTCCAAGACCACCACGCTGGCACTGCCACCCAAACCCACCCTCACATCCACATCCCACACCACTTCCTCCCTCCCACTGCTCCTCTCCTGCAAGGGGACGGGCACGAGACACCCTGGATTGGGGTAAAACGAGGTTAGAAACCAGCCCAGTGAAAACAAACAGGCTCTGATGCAGCTCCCTCCATCTGGCCGAGCGCCGGCTGTGCCAGCACCGGGGTGACTCCCCAGATGTAAACGCCTCCAGTCACTCCGGCAATTCCAACACCCCTGGAGAGGCGAGAACGTCAGGCAGAACGTCAGGAGCCCTCACAGGCAGGGATTCCTGGGCCTGCAGGGTGCTTCCCTCCACCTCCTGCCAGAGCAGGGAGGGCACCCGCATTTGGGAGACGCTCAACTCACGCTAGGGCAACAACACCCCCCCTTCCACTGGGATTCCTGCTGCCAGCAGCAAGCCAAGCCACCGCGCTCCCCAAACACCACAGACCATGCCAAAACCCAAGGCTTGATCAGGACAGTGGCAGAATCCCTGTCCCCCAGCAGCAGTGCCAGCTCAGCCCTCACCGTCTGGGCATGCGGCGCCACCTCTGCAGCACTTGATCCTGGGCTTTGTCTTAAAATCCAGCGTGGCCTGTTGAGCCTAACGTGTTCTGCCAGCCAGCTGGGTGGTGGATTCCATGCTCTCCATCCGGCTGCCTGCACAGGGATGCTCTTCTCTCCTTCCCTCTCCTCTCTGCTGTCTGGAGTGCTGATCCCAGCTCGCTTCCCCCAGGCAGCTGATCAGAGTCAGCCAAAATCAGGCCAGCCAGGTACTGAGTGATGCAGAGAGGTCGCACTCCCTTCCTTTCGTGCCTCACCAGGGATGTCACTGCTTCCTTCTCTCCAGAGCCAAGGGCTTGTGCTGGCACAGACACTTGGAGCATATGGAGAGCCCTAATGGCATGTGGGAACAGGACATTTGCACACATTACTTGGGTAAAAGCACTGTGTAAGCAGCAATCAGAGGATTCTATTGCTTGAGACAACTCTGGGGTTCCACCACCCCACTGTCACACTCGGGACACCTGCCTGGGGTCTCCAAGCTGGAGGTCACAAAGTCTCCTCCATTCCTGCTCAGGACCAATGCTGACACCTCCCATGGCTTTTCCTGAGGGAGCAGGACCACAGGACAGGATGATACCACAGGATATCACCTGCTCAAAGGTGGCAAGAGCCCTGTGAGAATCCAAATCTCTCTCCTACCACCAGATCCCATACAGGCAGGGCAGAGTGGGAGAATTCTTCCACCAAGGACATCAGCTGGAAGCACAGGGCAAAGACGGAGGAAGCTTCCCCTGCATCATCTGGCCAAGCAGAGACCTCCATCAGCTTCAGAGAGATGATCCCCCACCTTGCAGGAGGAGGACAGTGCCTTGAACCTGTCTCTGCAAACATCTCATCTTGCCTGGCTTCAGACACCTCCCGATGGTCTCCAGTGCCACAGTGAGAGGAGCACAGGGAAAAGCAGCCCCAAGTCGCCTGGTTTTGTCATGTCGTGGCTTCCCATGGGACAACAGCAGGGCCACTGTTCAAACAAAAGGGTTACACAACTCCCGAGTGGAATAACCCTGTGGAGAATAATCCTCACAGCAAGGACAACCACGCACCAGCCCAAACACCCAGAAATCTGCCGACAGCAGCACAACGCCGGCCAAGTGCACCAACAGGGTGTGAGAGACCAGTGATCCCAGAGCTCCCAGTGCCTGGGTGGCTTCCAGGGGCTCCAAGAGGCACCACCACAGTCGCAGCTTTGAGATCCAGAGGACTGAAGGAATGTTACTCCAAGGAGAGGAGATGGGTTCTTCATTCCACGCCAGGACAGGTGCCAGGGAAGGCATGTCCTCTGAGCCACCCTGGGATGGCTGAGGGGCACAGAGGTGAGGTATCAATCATGAAGACAGAAAAGCAGCTTCCTTCCAAGCATCTTCCAGACATCCCTCTCCTCTGCTCCCAGAGGATTTCTGGGGGGGCCATTGGCCTCGCTGTGCTGGGCCATGGGGAGCCTGGCAGTGGTGGCCAGGGCTGGGCCACAAGAGAAGGCCAGCCCGGGAAGAAATCTTGCAGTGTCATCATCCGGGCTGCATCCTGCCCCGGGACAACTTTGGGGCACGGCCACCCCTCCTCCCGGGAGCGCTGGAAGGGAGCTCAGCCACTCCCCAACCCACACACTGAGCAACATCACGCTGGGGGGGGGCCCAGGGTGTCCCTAAACTGTGGGGCTGAGCATCACCCACACCCAAGTGACTCTTTCAGGTGCCTGTGGGAGGACCGCGGCCAAATCCAGAAAAAATCCCAGGATTCGTGGATGGGAACGCAGCCACCAGCCCCCGGAGTGGCTCTGCCTGTGACAGCATCAGGGACGGCTGCGAGGGAGCAGTGGGGGCTGCGGGTTCAGCCCTTGTCCCCATCTTACCACGCTCCCTCCACCACCCTCAATCCCACGCCAGGATCCCCTCCCTGCTCCCAGTGGGTCACGGGCAGGGACGTGGATGGCGCCCGGACCCACCGTGAGCCCCCCCGACATCCCCAGACCACAACACCCCCGGACACAGCCCAGGCCCCGCACAGCTGCTGCACCTCCCCACCCAAACACGCGCGGAAGCGATTCTGTCACGACACAACACAACAGGCTCCCGACACGGCAAACGCAGCCGCCGGCAGCCAGACGGGGACGGCGGGGCCGGGTCCCGCAGGGACCCGCAGCGACGGAGAATACGGCGCTGCCACCGCCGTGCCCTGACCGAAATCACGATCGCCGTGCGCCTGTCGCGACCGGCCGCCGGTGGGTGAACCCCCTTTGTCTGACGGCGCCCGCACCGGGGCCGATGGATGCCCCGCACATCCCGGCGGATACCCCGCACCGGGACCGCCGGATGCCCCGCACCGGGACCGCTGGATGCCCCGCACATCCCGGCGGATACCCCGCACCGGGACCGCTGGATGCCCCGCACATCCCGGCGGATACCCCGCACCGGGACCGCTGGATGCCCCGCACATCCCGGCGGATACCCCGCACCGGGACCGCTGGATGCCCCGCACATCCCGGCGGATACCCCGCACCGGGACCGCTGGATGCCCCGCACATCCCGGCGGATACCCCGCACCGGGACCGCTGGATGCCCCGCACATCCCGGCGGATACCCCGCACCGGGACCGCTGGATGCCCCGCACATCCCGGCGGATACCCCGCACCGGGACCGCTGGATGCCCCGCACATCCCGGCGGATACCCCGCACCGGGACCGCTGGATGCCCCGCACATCCCGGCGGATACCCCGCACCGGGACCGCTGGATGCCCCGCACATCCCGGCGGATACCCCGCACCGGGACCGCTGGATGCCCCGCACATCCCGGCGGATACCCCGCACCGGGACCGCTGGATGCCCCGCACATCCCGGCGGATACCCCGCACCGGGACCGCTGGATGCCCCGCACATCCCGGCGGATACCCCGCACCGGGACCGCTGGATGCCCCGCACATCCCGGCGGCAGCGGCGGGATCCCAGCGGGACGGGGAGCGGCCGCCCCTCCTCGAGCCCACCGCCCCAGGGAGGCGGCTCCCACCGGGGGGAACCGGGGAGCCGCCCCAGCGCGGGGGAACGGGCTCCCCACGGCGGGGATGTCACCGCCGCTCCCCCGGGGGCTCCATCCGCACCCGCGGCGGGGGTGTCGCCACAAACCCCCCGCCATCCTCCCGGGGTGGGGTGCG
>VXBA01000053.1:64746-139819 GCA_013399895.1 Serilophus lunatus
TATATATATATATATATATACTGACTCTAATGTACTCAAATCCAACATCCTTGTGAGGGGAGAGAGCCAAAAGAGTTGACTGCAGCAGCAAGAATTTGAAAATGTCTTTAAGTGACATAAAAAGGAAAAAGGGAAATTAAAGGGAGCAGCTAAATGACTAAAATCCTTGGCTGTGCCGTGGAGAATATTTAAAGGCACCATGTGAAGGTGTGGAGTCAGGAGTCCATGTCCTCTGCTGTCACAGAGGGCCTGGGGGGAACATCTGGAGCAGCTGGAGGGGCTGTGGGAGCAAAGGGAAAGGGCAGAGTCCTGTGTTGGGGACCAGGATCCCAGGGGGGAGCAGGGAGATGGCACCTGGCCAGGTGTTGGCAGTGGGGAAAAAGCCTCCACGGAGCTGCAGGAGGGACTGGAGGGGCTCTGAAACCAGGGAGGCATTAAAGGCTGTGGAATTGAGGCTGAAGGACAGAGTGGATCTGCAGGGACATCCAGCTGAGCTTCCCCTATTCCCAGAGACATTTCGTTCTCATTCAGTTTCTCACTCTATATTTAGAGGTTAAAAGCCCTTTTATGAGGCCAGTTTTCAGGGAGACATCCAGGCAGCTCCATCCTGAGGTGCAGCAGGAGCAGGGAGGAGAACAGGGCTCAGACAAGGCCCTTGTGCTGCTGCTGCTCCCAGGGACATCCCTGTATCCCTGTGCAGAAGGCTGAAGGCTCTCAAAGTGAAGTGTTTAAGGCATTTTGGAGCAAATCATGGAATAATTTAGATTGCAAAAGCCTTCTAAGGTCATCGAGTCCAACCATCCCCCAGCACTGCCAACCCATGTCCCTAAGTGCCATATCCACATGTTTTTGAAATCCCTCTGGGGCTGTGGACTCCCCCACTGCCCTGGGCAGCTCCTGTCAGGGCTGGACAATCAATGTTTGCCAGGGTGCTTTCCTGACTAAACCAGCCTTGGAGGGAGGCAGGAATGAAGGGAGTCCTGGACCGACTAAGGAACCAGAGTAAGTGTTCAAACAGCCTCAAGCTGTTTGTTAGAAACAGCAATGTAGAAGATTTTCATTGTCTGATTGAATGAAAACATCGTGGGGAAGAGTCCTATTTGGATGTTAGAGAAGAAGGTGGAAGATCTCAAGGGTATCCAAGCTCTCCAGGGTGCTGTACAGCCAGTGCACTCACAGAGTAGGAGAATCATGGAATGTTTGGGTGGGAAAGGGCCTTAAAGGGCACCCAGTTCCACCCCCTGCCACAGGCAGGGATCACTTCCACTAAACCAGGTTGTTCCAACCTGACCTTGGACACTTCCAGGGATAGCACAGCCACATTGTACGTGGGGGATCACACATTTTGAATGAGTTCCCACATCAATGACCAACAGAAAAGTGATTTTTTAAGGGATAAAGAGTCAGGCCCATGGATTAATAACTGTTTACAGGAGTCTGGAGCCCAGTGACAGCGGGCAGAGCTCTGTGATGGTATTTGTGCTGCTCAGAGCATTCAGAGAGGACTGTGAATAGTGAGCTGGCAGATTTGTAGGGACAAAAATGATTGAGGAGAGCCAAGTGTAGGGCTGAATGCAAGAAGCTGAAGAGGGTCCCATGATGCTCAGGCATAAAATGGCAGATTACATTCAATTCAAACACATGTGAGGCCGATTCCAAAGGCAGGAGGGGGAGTGGATGGTGTGTGTTGCAGCTGGCACTGGGACTGACTGGAGGAGGTACTGGAATCCTGGCAAGGAGGCCAGAACTGGCTGCTTTCTAAAGGATGGTTTGTGGGGTAGTGCCCAGGCTGGGCTGGAAGGAATGGAAGGGAGTGGAGCAACATCTGTGGTCGGGAGAAGTGGCACATTGCCATTTCCTACCTCGGGAGAAGTGGGTGAGGAGATGGATGGGATCCATTCCCATCCCTTTGTGAAACCACCTTCACAGGAGGCCCAAGGTTGGAAACAGAGTGTTCAAAAGGGGGTTAGATGAGCTCACAGCAAAAATCACAGTCCAGAAAGTTCTGTCCAGGGTGGAATCACAGATTCATCGAGGTTGGAAAAGACCTCCAAGACCATCGAGTCCAACCTGTGCCTCAACCCCACCTGTACCCCAGCCCAGAGCAGTGAGTGCCACCTCCAGTCCTTCCCTGGACACCTCCAGAGATGGGGACTCCAAACCTCCCTGGGCAGAGCCTTCCAAGGCCTGGCCACTCTTTCCAAGAAGAAATTCCTCCTCATGTCCAACCTGACCCTCCCAAGCTGTTCCCTCTCCTCCTGTCCCTTGTCCCCCCTGAGCCTCCTTTTCTCCAGGCTGAGCCCCCTCCCAGCTCCCTCAGCTGCTTCCCATAGCACTTAAACATTTCCAGAGGCTTCTACATTTCCAATCAGAACAGCCTGGTGGGTGTGGTCCATGAGTGAAGGACCAGGACAGGTCCAGTTACACAAAATCATGGACATTGTCCCTGCCCATGGCAAGGAGTTGGAGCTGGATGGTCTTTAATGTTCCTTCCAACCCAACCCATTCTGTGATTCTACAGCTGTGTGATTTTAGAATCAGAGAATCCCAGGATGGGTAGGATTGGAAGGGACTTTAAAGACCATCCAGTTCCAACCCCCCGTTTTTGACACAGATGGGGGTGGTCAGATCCGGGGGAACACAGAACATCTGTGTGGAAGGTCTGTGGAAGGAATTCCCACATCTCATTGGGATTGGGGATTTGCCCAGAGAAGCTGTGGCTGCCCCATCCCTGGAAGTGTCCAAGGCCAGGTTGAAGCCACCTGGGACAGTGGAACCCCCATGGCAGTGGGTGGAACTGGATGATCTTTAAGGTCCCTCCCAACCCAAACTATTCCATGCATATATCCTGGAAAACCACATCATTCCAGGAAAGCACCAACCTTGGAGAGCTGTAGGGATGTGGGCTCAGCTTGACAGGCTGTGTTCTGGGTGTGCCAGGTATTCCAGGGGTCTCGCTTGCCTCAGGATCCACTGGAGAACCAATCCCAATCACCCCTTGTTGCTGGAACTGGAGGGAATTCCCAGTGTGGAAAGGAAGATGCTGCAGCACTCCCACACCTGCAGCCCTTTGGGAATAGCTCTTCCCAGGAATTGTAAGGCCAAGATCTCATCCTGCTTCCAGCATCTCCGGGTGGTGCTGGGGTAGCCACAGGGAGCTGAATTCCA
The DNA here is from genome assembly GCA_013399895.1 of Serilophus lunatus. Taxonomy (NCBI): domain Eukaryota; kingdom Metazoa; phylum Chordata; class Aves; order Passeriformes; family Eurylaimidae; genus Serilophus; species Serilophus lunatus. Next base: position 67,915 of record VXBA01000053.1, read on the forward strand.
TTGCTGGGAATGTGACTCCCCATGCCTTTATTTTTTTGCTCATTCCCAAATCTTGTGTCAAAACTCAGAGATTTTTTAGTAGAAGTTGTCCCTGCCCATGGCAGGGGGTTGGATTGGATGAGCTCTGAGGTCCCTCCCAACCCAAACCATCCCAGGATTCTGTGATTTTATGATGCTTTCCTTGGTTTCCCACATTTCTCAGCTCCTCCTCTCTGTAGCCCCAGGAGGGGACAGCAGCATTTCCCACCTGAGTAAGAAATCCCTCCTCGTGGCTGTGAGGAGTGACAGAGGGGCAGGTGGCAGGGATGTGACACATTTTTTCCTGAATGACTGAGCCTGTGACACAAGACAGACACCGAGCCACTGAACAGGCAAATCTGTATCTGGGTTTTGCTTTCCTGTGAAAACGAGAGGGTTGTTTTTACATGCCAGCTCTGCTTGTTGGAACATCTTCTGCTTGGTTAAAGCAGCTCCATCGCCGGCGGCAGCGTCACACGGGGTCCTCTGCAGCCTTGCCAGGGAATAACTCAACACGAAGGGACCTGGGGACAAGTGTTCTTGGATTTCTCTGCTTTTCTGGCTCTGTGGGTGAGCAGGTCTCGTTATGGGGCTGTGGGTTGGCAGAGCTCAGCTTTAAACTAGACCAGAAGGGGGAAAGGGGTAAAATCAGGATCCCTGGAGATAAACCTGGGAGTGCACACCAAGGTTTGAAGGGGGCTGGTGAGGTCCTGGGGCAGCTCTTCCCAGCAGTGATGGAGTCAAAATCCCTGGAAGTGTTCAAAAAAAACATGGATGTGGCATCTGGGGATGGGGTTTAATGGTGAACACGGCAGTGCTGGAGGAATGGTTGGGCTCCCTGATCTTTGAGGGCTTTTCCAATCTTATTGATTCCATGATTCCCTAAATGACCAGCTGCCCCATTCCTGGTGGTCCTGGTGACCTGGGGGGTGTATTTCAGAGGACAGCACTGAGCTGATGACCTGAGATTACTTCCTGCCAAAAAGTCAGTGCTGGAGGAATATCTGGAACATCACTCTGGATCCAGGAGATTGTGGCAGTTACAGGTTGTGCCACTTCTGCTCCTGGGAGAATAAGTTGAGCCCTGGAGACCTGAGTGGTGTCTCTTGGTCAGATGACAAACGTGGCTGTTGAAAAGAGATAGATATATAAATATAAATATAATTCAGGTGTATTCCAGATCTCCAGGAGCCTTTGGGAATGGGAGAGGGGGTTGCCAGGCCCTAAATGGGGACATGAACGCAACAGGCACATTTGGAACAGGAACAAGGGGGACTATCCTTGGGGCACCCTGAGCTGAGGGAGTTTAAAGCTGCAGGCAGTGGGCAGGTGAACCATCCCAGTACAAACCAGTGAAACCTTGTGGAAAGGGAGGTCAGGACAAGGGAGGACAATGGTGGTGCTGCACCAGCAAGCTCCTGACACGAGAGGCACCACAGAAAGAACCAGAGAAATGGTCTAAAGAAGGAGAGAGTAGATTTTCCTCGAATATTTGAATAAGAAATGTGCCAAGGTGTGATGGAGCCAGAGGATGTCGGAGCATAAACAGAGCAACTAGGAAAGATGAGCCCGTTGTGGAGACACTGAAGAGATTATTTGCATTATTGTTGATTGTAGAAGCGAACTCAGAGCTTCCCGTGGTGTGATTAACCTTCACAGGGACTCATCAGAGGAGATGTTCCAAACTGAGGAGCCTGGAGCAAAGATTATGGATCCAGGGGATGAAATGGATGGTGATAAGTCATCCAGGCTGGTCGTCTTCCTTCCTTAAGGAAGGCAGAAGTGGGTTAGAAATGGTGCTGAAAGGCACTGCTGGGTTACAAATGATGCTGAAGGCTGGAATACTATGGAATACTATGCCAGAAAAGATCTGGTGGATTTTTGTGCCCCACATAACCCCACAGGAAGGCTTCTGTAGGCAAAGGGCTGCCCATGATTCACGGGGGAAGAGGCAGCCGAGTGCTCTGATGTGGCAGAGAAGAGCAATTTATTTAATAGAGTGTATTGGGATTCCCAAAATGCTTTCAGCAGTGTCCTTCACCAGAGGCTATAAGGAAAATAAGCAGCACTGGGAGGAGAAGAAAAGTGTTGGAAAGTATGAGTAATTGGTTGAGAGGTCAGAAATAAGGTGGGAGTAAACAGCCAGCTCTGAGTGCTGGAGAGCTGCAGGGCCAGGGGCTGCTGGGAGAGGCTGGACCAGTCAGTGCTGGAAAGATGAGCTGAGGGTTGAAAACACACGGAAAACACCTGGCTGGGGGCACTGGGAAGGTATTGGGGAAGGTGTCACACGTTCCTTCCTCCTGGGCACAGCTGGTGAGTAAGGGAAACTCCTGCTCTGGCACAGCACAGCTTCTCCCACCTCGTTTTGATGCCCTAATTATCAATGACCAGTTTTGGAGTGGGGGGGGGGTGGCTGCTGCAGGTCTGTTTTCTTGTGTATTTGACAGAGAAAAACCAGAGATTCAGTAAAAAGGGAGGTGGCAGCAACCCCTCAGCTGTGAGGAGTCACCTGGGCTGGGCTGAGCACAACGTGTTCGTTTTCGAGAGGAGTAAATGCAAAATGAAAACTCACATTTGCAGGGTGGGGATTATTGTTTGGAAGAAAAAAGCTGAGGATCCTGAGGTATAGAGGACAAATCTGAGCTGGTGGCTGAGGAAAGGATATTTCTGCAAGAAAACCCTGAATAAGAGCTTGAAGACGAGCTGTCTTTGCATCCATCCCCATCAGATGGATGCTGCATCCAGCTCTGCTACTTCCACTTCTAAAAGGCTCTTTGGAAATGTCAGAGCAAACAGCCACAAGTACAACTTAGACCCATAAAATCAAGGAATGATTTGGGTTGGAAGTGGCATTAAAGATCATCCATTTCTACCCCCTGCCATGGGCAGGGGCACCAGGTTACTCCAAGCCCCATCCAACCTGTCCCTAGACATTTCCAGGGATGGGAATTAGAGGCTGGAAAATCTGCTTGTGAGAGAAGGTTCTGGAAAAGACCCCCCAAATTATCTGCAGTTCACTGCAGTTCCCAGTGGAGGAATCCCAGCTGGAGACTGAGGGAAGGGGCTGGAAGGAAGCACAGACTGAAACAAGAAAGTGGGTCCAAAACATCAGCTGTGCAGAGAAATAAACCTTTGGGATGCTGTGGAGGCCTCCCTGCAATTTGGAATCTTCATTCCTAAAAGCTGGGAATGAAGCTGGGAGGTGAGGGCTGTGCCTGGGGATTCCTGGATGAACTCCATGAGGTCTGGGTGTGGGGCTTGGTGATGAGCTGGGTCCAGTATCCAGGAATGCTCCAGTATCCAGGACCTCCTGCTGTGGTCCCAGTTTTGTTCTCCTGCTGTGAATGCAGGCTCAGCCAATACCCAGCTGCCCTGAAACTGGTGGGACTGGGATGGTTCTCTCTCATGCAGCCCTGGGTTGGTCTCATCCTTGGTCACCAGGAATTGCTCTCCCAAGAGTGATAAATTCCATGCTGTTTGCAGGGAAGACATTTCTTGGAATAGAAACCCTCCTTCCTCTTTCTTCTCTTTATCCTTTTTTTTCCTCTTTCTATTATTTTTCCCCTTATTTCTCCTCTCTTCTCTTTCCCCTCTCTTCTCTTTTTCTCCTTTTTCCTCTCTCTCCTCTCTCCTTTTTCCTCTCCTCCCCTCTCCTCCCCTCTCATCCCTCCCCTCTCCTCCTTCCAACTCCCATTCTGCCAGAATTCCTCTCTGGCCACAGATAACGTGTGTGAAATTCAAACGCAAAGCCATTTTTTGGGGAGGAATATGGGCTGTGAAATCGGGCTTATAAATGAGTGGAGACGACACCCTTAACTGTGGAGTCCTGAGCCGGGTTTAGGAGGCTGCTAATCCCCATCTGCCAGGAGGTGCATGTCCCAGGGAGGCTCCTGCTGTTCCCAGCACAGCTGCCTTGGTGCTTCCATGTGTCATAGCCTGGAAATGATGTGCTTCTCCTGGAATTAATTACTTGTGTGTCTTCCTGACATGGCAGATCTGATCCCTCACATGTCAAATCCACCATCCCGGGTTTCCCTGGGAATAGAAAGGGGAAGGAGCAGCTGCTTTATGAGGCCAAAAGGAGCCCAGCTCCAGTTTGGAGGAGGAGGTGGTGGGAGGGGGATGTGGCTGAGGTTTCTGACGTTATGAGGTGGTGAGTGAGGGGAAGGCAGAGCTGTCATTCCCCCAAAATTCCATGGTATTCCACAGTTTCTCCAAATCCCACAGCACCAGAACTATGTGCACTTGACAGATCCAGGAGGAGGGTAATTTAAGGCACAGAAAAGGAAGTTAATCCTTACACAACTGGAAGTGAGAGTGTGTTTAGATTGGATATTGGGATGGAATTCCTCCCTGTGAGGGTGGGCAGGCCCTGGCACAGGCTGCCCAGAGAAGCTGTGGCTGCCCCATCCCTGGGAGTGTCCAAGGCCAACCTGGGATAGTGGGAGGTGTCCTTTCCCATGGCAGGGGGTGGAACTGGATGAGCTTTAATGTTCCTTCCAACCCAAACCAGTCTGGAATTCCATGGTTCTGTTGGCTCTAAGTGAAAGTGAGGAATCTGCTGCTGGAGGAAGCAGAGGAAAGACAGGAACAGGAGGGTCAAAAAAGGACCAGAAAAATCCAGAGGTCCATCAGCAGAACCTGAAGGCAGCAGACAGGGACATCTCCAACATCCCTGGTCCCACAGCTTGCAAATATTCCTGTCCTGGGAGCACTCAGCCACCTCAGAGCAAAGCCAGGCTTGTTTGGGATCCTGGGCTTTAACACAACACCCTGACCCCGAGCTGAGGACAAGCTTTGTTTTCCTGTAGGAGCAGACGCAGCTGGAAAGCTGGACCAGCGACCGAAACTTTGGAGTCTCACTTTCTGGAAATTGATTTTAAAATTATCTTTTTTAGATGTCAAACTTCTTTGGGAAGGTAGTCTGCAGCTTCCTCAGGAGGGGCAGCACCATCTCTGCTCTGTGTGAGCAGGGACAGGAACCAGGGAAAGTCTGGAGCTGTGCCAGGGAGGGTTAGGCTGGATAATGGGAAAAGGTGCTTCCCCCAGAGGGCGGTTGGGCACTGAACAGGCTCCCCAGGGTTTGGCCACAGCCCCAAGGCTGCCAGAGCTCCAGGAGGGTTTGGACAACACTCTGAGGGCCATAATGAGATTCTGGGGTGTTCTCTGCAGGGCCAGGGGCTGATTTCCGTGATCCTTGTGGGTCCCTTCCAGCTCCTGTGATGGTGTGAAGATAAAATGACCTGGGAGAGCTACAGCAGGTTTCTGTGCCATGCTCTGGGTGGGAGGGAAGGTCTCACCTGTTCCACCCTGAGCAGCACCTGTGTCCCCAGACAGCATCTCCTGGGACCTCAGCACGGTGGGGATTTGGCCCTCACTGAAATCTTGGCACTGCCAAGTAGGCAGCAAGTGTGTGGGAGTGTGTAACAGAGTGGGATGTTTTCCAACCCCCACATTTGGCTCCTTTCTTTGAATAAATTCATGCTGCAAAATTTGACTTGAGTAGGTTTGCCAAGCCCGTCCTGGATGGCAGAGCATTTACCTGCAGCCTCACCCCATGTGCAACAGCAGCCAGCAAGGAAAAGCCTTCTCCTCACACTCCTGATGTGTGAGATGGTCCTTCCCAGTGCCAGCAGCAGCTCTTGATGCTGGGATAACGGGATGTTGCTGGAATAACCCATCTCTCCTCTGTGGGCATCGCTACAGAGAGAGGCTGGAAGCAAGCAGAGGATGCAGAGAGCAGGAATTGCATCAGGAACAGCATTTACTGTGTGGATTTTCCTGCTCTTTGATGTGGAGTCTGTGCCCTGCAGACCTGCTGTCCTCAGCAGCAGCACGGCCCCGCTCCTGGTCGGAGGCAACACGGGCTGGGAAATTCTTCCTTCTGCAAAATCACTCGGGTTTGCAGCTTGTTTTTCATCTGTGGCAGGTCCCCAGAGGGGGATCTCTGTGGCCTGTGCACAGGACCAATTTTCCCTCACAGCACGGCCCTTTTCAGCCTCAGACATTCATCCACATTCCCCACTCTCCATCTTTGGATCCCCATTGCTCACCGTGTTCTTCCTGGGAATCTGTTCTCTAAATGAGCCTTTACACCTGAGAGGGGGCCTGGGAGAGGACCAGCCTCTCCATTTGCTCATCTTCTGAACCCTCTGAGCTCCAGAGCCTTTGTGTTCCCGCAGCCTGTGGCAGCAGGTTGGAGCATCCCCGATGCCACCGGTGCTCCCTGAGCTGGGTGCAACCTGGGTTTTAAACCACATCTCATCTCTGCCACCCTCTGCAAATCAGGCAGTGCATAAAACCCAGGGGATAACGTGTGTGTGGTGCCCAGGGGTGATCCCAGTGCCCCCCAGACAGCCCAGGTGGGACTGGGCACTGGAGTTGTCGTGAAGGATGAGCAGATTGGGCTGCTGAGGTGGGGATGCCCCATGAGCAGCCTTTGTTTTGGGTATTTTAAAATGATTTTGGGTGTTTTGAGTGCTGCTGGAGTGCCTGGTTTGCCCTCACAGAAGCGCTGGTGCATCCTCCCCTGTCTCAGATCTCCCTGGGATCGGGATGTGATGCCAGGCTGGAGTGTGCAGGGCCTGCTGTCCTTGCTGCTGGTGGGGTGAGTCAGAGCTCCCACCTGCACATCAATCCCTGCTGGAAATGTGTTCTCCCAGTGCTGGGAGCTCCCAGGGAGGGATCCTCCAGATGTTCCTGGGACAATTAGGGTGGGCAGGACCTCGGGAGGTCCCCATGGCTGTGTCAGATCTGTCCACCAGAGGTTGTCCTTTCACTCACACCCATCTCTGGAGCTCCTGATGCTCCAGTCAAGCTGTGAAATTCCCTTCCTCCCCAGGGAACACCCAGTGACTGCTCTTCTTCCCCAAACTGTCACCCTGCACTGCCCAAAATCCGGCCATTGCTGCTGAGCACATCAAGGACAAAGGCAGAGTTATGAATCCTCTCCAGCTCTGAGATAAGACTCAGTATAATTAGAAACTTTTTATGTGCAGAAATGAATCAAAGCTCCTTCTCCTCCTGGGACACTTTAACTCTTCACAGCTTCAATGATTAGTGGTGGAACCATTTCTTTCTCTGTTCCAGGCTGGGAAAAACCTGCAAGAAGAAAGAAACCTGCACTGAGCTGACCCTGCTTGACCCCGTGGACAAAGGAGGGACAATGGGGACAACTCTGAGATGGCACCTGGAGCACTGGAGAGTGACAATGCACAACAGATCTGTCCCTGTGCCTTGAGGGCAGGTGGGCTGTTGGTCCTGACAGCCAGGAACCAAACTGGGAGCCTTGGATTTGATGAGTTTCCCAATAATATTCCTGTTGGCCTTATTGGAGCAGGCCAGGGGAGCTGGAGCTCACCAACCACAGTGTGGAGTCTTGGGGCTTGTTTGGGCTTCTGGTTTCAGCAGTGTCCTGTAGGTCAGAAGCTCTTCCCTGATCTGTTGTAGCTTCATGAGCTCCATGTGCTCCAGGGCTGATGAACTCACTGTGCACCAAACTGTGCAGTGGAGCTGGAGGAGGCTACTGGGCAGCTTCCAACCCCCAGCTGGGAGCCAGGAAGGAAAATGTGGTTCGTGTTAGCAGAACACGTGGAAATGGATCCAAGAGTGTGCAAGGCTGAGGGGGAAGACATCGCTGCTGTGAGTGGCAGACTCTGCCTGGCCTTGATTTTGGAGTGCTGGTGATTTGTATCCCTGTTCTGCTCTGACCTTCTCCAAGGTGGATTTACCAGGGTCTGACCAGTCTGATTGCCTGGGGAGGGGACAGTGGGTGAGAGCAATGGGTGTCACACACCTTGGCTTCAACAAGGTGCTTGACGTGGCCTCTCAGTTCACAAATACAGGTGACTCCATGGAAAACTGGCTGGAGCAGCAGCTCAGAGGGGTGCAGCCACCAGTGTGAGGCCTCAGTGGTGACCACCTACCAGTGGGTTCCTCTGGGGACCCCTCAACCCCAGCACTGGTGAGGCCACATCTGTCCCCTTTTGGGCTCCCCAGCTCAGGAGAGAGATCAACTGGACAAGCCCAGGGAGGGCTGGGGGTTCAGGGAACAGCAAATGAGGAGAGACTCTGGAAAAGGGAAGGGGAATCTACTGGGATGGTCATAGGGAAGAAGCCAAACTCCTGGAATGCAACAGGTAATGGCCACAAGTTGGAAGAGCAGAACTTCTGGTTGGTCATAAGGGAAGAGCCTTCCCCACTCAGGTGGGATCTCCATGGTGGGAGGAATTCCACACTTGGCTGCACAAAGCTTTGAGGGATGTAGCTCATCTGGGTGATCAGCTCTGCTCTGCCAGGGACTGGATGGAGGAGAGATGTCTCTTGTTGAGATGCCACACGTGACACACATATCTTTTGCAAAAGCTTCTTTATTGTGAGCTAAGCTCTTAAAACTCCATAAACTCCTCTAAAAACTCTTCTGTTGTCCACAAGCACTTTCTGATATATCAATCTTAAGCATATGTGTCTAACACCTATTGGACAACAAGTTGTTTTTATTAATATTATTGGATGACTGTTACATCATCTGCATGGCTTCTGCTTCACCATTTTCTTCTTTTTCCTTCTTATGATCTTCTGCCAGCTCAAAACTTTCCAGTAGCTTCAAGGGTACACAATAATCTTGTCAAGGTCAATATCTATCCCATCCTCATGGTCTCTGGCCCAGCCCTAGACTCCAATAGAAAGACTTCCAGGGTCCACACTGAGCACACTCCTGTGATGGTTGCACTGGGACAGCAGGATGGGACACATCCCTCCTGGTTCTGAGAGCTGAGATACTTGGTAAGAACCTCACCCTGAGAGGGTTAAGACAAGAACTGAGCTCTTTGGGAATAGCAGAAATAAGACAACTTTGTCTTTGCCTGTGGCAAACAAACTCGTGCTCTAATTTCCTGGACAATTTGGGTTTCTTCTGAGAAACTCAGTGCAGCAGGTTGTGGGAGGAGGGGGCCCAGGTGGGCAGGAACTCCGCTGTGTTGGCAAATTTCAGTGCTCCAGGATGTCCAAGGGCTGCCTCTGGGGAAGGCACATCCAGGAGCAGGGTAAAGGGAGAACGTGTCTCATGTCACAGTGAGAATTCAGGATGTGCCCTGATATTTCATAGAATCACAGAGTGGTTTGGGTTAGGAGAGACTTAAAGCCCATCTCATTCCATGGCAGGGACAGCTTCCCAGGGACACATCCCAGGTGGCTCCAAGCTCCATCCAACCTGGCCTTGGGCATTTCCGGGGATGGGGCAGCCACAGTTTCTCTGTGCCAGGGCCTGCCCACCCTCACAGGGAAGGATTTCTTCCTAATATCTCATCTAAACCTACTTTTTGTCAGTGTGAAGCCATTCCCCCACATCCTGGCACTGCAGGTACTTCTGAACAGTCTCTCTCCATATTCCTTGTGGCTCCTTCAGGGCACTGGAAGGCAAAAATTTGGTCACTCCAAAGCTTCTCTTCCCCAGGCTGAGCAATCCCAATTCTCCCAGCTTTTCCTCACAGGAGAGATATCCCATCCCTCTGATCATCTTGATCATCATTGTGCAGGTGCTGAGCTCCACGAGGGATCAGTGCAGGGGAAGGAGAGAGAGACAAACTGGCAGCACCATCCTGGCTCAGGGGGCAGCTGGAGAACTGGGAAAGAGTGGGATCAGTGGGACAGACCCACCCAGGTCAGTGCAGCTGCAGGAGCAGTGCCTCTGGTCAGAGCCCCAGAGTTCCTCCAGAACTCCTCCAAGAGTTCTGACTCCTTATCCAGGGAATAATAATGAGTGGCCACTCATGACAAGAAGGACATTGAGGGGCTGGAGCGTGTCCAGAGAAGGGAATGGAGCTGGGGAAGGGGCTGGAGCCCCAGGAGCAGCTGAGGGAGCTGGGGGGGCTCAGCCTGGAGAAAAGGAGGCTCAGGGGGGACCTTCTGGCTCTCTGCAACTCCCTGACAGGAGGGGGGAGCTGGAGGGGGTCAGGCTCTGCTCCCAGGGAACAGGATGAGAGGGAATGGCCTCAAATTGCACCAGGGGAGGTTTAGGTGGGATATTGGGAAAATTCCTTCATGGAAAGGCATGTAAAGCCCTGGTACAGGCTGTCCAGGGAAGTGGTGGAGTCCCCATCCCTGGAGGTGTTCAGAAAACAGAGATGTGGCACTTGAGGATCTGGTTTAATGATGAACATGGTGGTGGTGGATTGATGGTTGGACTCGATGATCTTAGAGGTCTTTTCCAACCCTGATGATTCCATGATTTTATGGATCTGTTGTGCCTGGGAAGGCAGCAGGGTTGTTCTGGGTGTGATCCTTCCTTGAAGGATGTCTGGGATGGAAGGTCATCCCTCCCATGTTGTATCCACACCTGGAAAACAAGGGAACCAACACTAACAGCAACACACGGGCCCAGTCTGGGTTATCCCCATGGAGGGCTCTTCCTCCTTGCAGGAAATCAGGATCAAACTGGATGGAGACCATGGACTCTCCTTGGAAAATGCAAATAACCCTTGGGTTTTCTCTCTGTCCTGTCAGGTCATATAAAGATGCTTCGAGTTTATTCCAGGCCATGGTGTGAATCACTCTGTGTCTGCTCTGCCCTTCCCCATTTCCCCATCCGGAGCAGGAGGGATCTCAGGGAATTTCCACCCACCACAGACTCCCTGAACCTCACTCAGCCTGGGAGCCCACCTACCCTAATGACCTTAATTAGCTGATCATCTTTTCCTGCCCTAGCCCTCTCTGCACAGCTCTTGATGCTCCAAACAACCCAAAGTTTTTTTCCAGGTCCTGCTGCTTGTTGTCTCCCTAAATTCCCCAGTTTCCCGGCTCTGATCCCGGCAGTGCTCCTGTTTTCTGTTCAGCTCTGGAATTGCACTAACGAGAGGAGCTGATCCCGAGCAAACTCTGCATCTCTCCCACTCTGCACGGAGAGCTCTCTCCCAGGAGGAGTCAGCACTGGATTTGCTGCTGGAAATTGAGCTCGCTCTGGCTTTGCCTGGATCCTTCAAAGAGAATCCCGGCAAGGAAAGAAGAGCTGGTGGATTAACCGGCCTGTTTATCCCTTCAAAGCGAGCGGTTCCCCTGGAATCAATCGGGGAGCTCAGCGGGCTCAGCGAAGGGAAGTTTATCCCACCCGTTTGTGCTTCTGGAGGGGGGGGGTTCTCCCTCCTCCTGGTGGTGCAGGGAGCAAAAAAAATGCAGCCATAGAGGTAAAAAATGCAGTTGTAGGTGGAAAAAAAATTGCAGGTTTAGGTGGAAAAAATGCAGTTCTAGAGGTAAAAACATGCAGTTATAGGTGCAAAAAATACAGTGTTAGAGGGGGAAAAAATGGAGTTATAGGTGAAAAAAATGCAGTTCTAGAGGAGTCAGGAGCTGTGAAAGCATTTGGGAAAATGAATCTGCTGTGCCAGGCAGGCAGTGGCTGTGGAGTGGCAAAAATCCAGATTTTGGGGGATTCCTGGGTTCATTTTGGAGCAGGCTGGGGTGGGAGAGCTGTGGGGTGACCAAGACCACGTTTGGGTCCAGCCCCACCTCCCCCTGCACCAGCAGAGCCTTGGGCACCCTCTCCCCGGTTCTTGAGCTTTTTGGGGGCAGTGATTTGGCTGAGCTGGATTTACCTGGGATTTGGGAACAGGGAGAGGGGCTGGAATGCCCAGAGCCCCCCGTCCCAAGTGCTGCTGTTGGAGCAGGGCTGGGATAGAGCCTGAACTTTCTCCTGCTGCTCTTGGAGCTGTATCCACACCGAGTGAGCACAGCTTTCCCTGGATATATCCCAATGCATGGAGACAGCAGGATTTCAACCCTCACCTGCCCCCAGGTGCTCAAGGGGTTTCTGTGCACTGGAGGACAGAGGGGGCAGGGACACATCCAGCTGCGACGTGGGAAAGGAGAAAAACGTGGGAATTGGATATCTGGTGGGGGCAAGGCAGCAGGAGCTGCCTCCTGGGAGGCACCAGCCAGTTTTCCTTGCCCTGTGTGATGGAGTCAAGTGAAATTGTGACACTGGCACTCGCTCGGGGACTTGTGTGGTAACAGCACCCTCGTTCTGCTGCAGAAGTGTGAAAACCCTCCCTGCTGGAGCGACATCCCAGTGCCCTGCAGGTGGATACAGCCCGGGATGCAGGATCTGCCCTGCCAGGGAAGGGCCCACAGTCCTCTCCCACCTCCTACAGCTGTTCAGCACCTGCCCAGCAGCAGCACCATTGATGTTATGCCGGGATTTAATTAAATGAGGTGCTGCACAAACAAACAGAAACACTCCCTTTCCCCAGAGCAGCTTCCAGGTCGAGGGTGGGATCAGGGCACCCCCAATTCCCCCTCCCTGCCCCTCTGGGTTTCGGGCATTCTGCACCGTTCAGCTCATTAGCAGATGTGGGGATCAAATCTCTGGGACTGACTAGAAACGAAGGTTTTATTCCTCCCTTCCCTCCAGTCAGAGGCAACAAACCCCGTGCCTGGAGCTTATCAGAGATCCAGGTTGCACCTGGATAACCCTCGGTGGGCTCCTCCACTGGGAGTTCTGTTGGTGATGAACTTCTGATTTATAAACCTCCTTATTTGCAAATTAATTCCTGAGCACGGGCACTGAGACCTGAGAAACCAGCTCTGACAAACACCTTCTGAGCCCATTATATTCCCACTAAATCTCCTGCTCTGGGAAGAGCTGCAGGTTAGGAAGTGCATCACTGGGAAAATTAAAAGGGCTGACAGTTTCTGTGCTAATTTTGTGAGGTTGTTGGCAGTTGCTACCAGGTGCTACCACCCTTTGACCTTGAGGTCTGATCCAGCAGCCTCAAGGGTTTCCCTCTGGTCCTGGTGCCTCTTCCAGCCTTGCTGGACATCTCATGGAATGGCTGTGGAGATATGAGGCAGAAATAAAAAGTGTCCCATGGGAGGGACACAGGACACACACCCATGGCTGAAGCTCGTGAGGTGCACTCTGGAGTGGGAGACCTTTGGATCTGGTGACTGTTGGATTTGTTCTTCATCTGCCACCAACCAACAGCTTTTGGAGAGCATGGCAGGACCTGGGCAGGGTGTGGTCACCTGGCACCTGCCCCTGGCAGCAGGGATGGCCTGGTGTTTGCTGTGCCTGCGGAGCCAGGACCTGGAGCTCACCTGGCTGAGCTTGGATGGTGTTTCTGTGGGAATTACCCACCCAGGATGCTGTGGTTCCACCTGGGTGCCATCCTTGGCACCCTGACTTAGAATCCTGGAATCCCAAACTGGTTTGGGTTGGAAGAGACCTTAAAGCTCATCTCCTTCCACCCCCTGGCCAAGGGCAAGGACACCTTCCAACAGACCAGGTTGCTCCAAGCCTCATCCAACCTGGCCTTGGACACTTGCAGGGATGAAGGACAGAAGGGAGGATCTGAAGGACTTTCAGAAGGATGAATTTCCAGCGAGGCCTGTAACTGCATTAATTCCTGAGTGTGCCTGGAGGAGCTCCCATGAGCCAAACACTTCCTCCCTGAGGCCATCTGGGAACAGCAAACAGACTGCCTGCCCTCCCTGTGCCCTGCCAGCCTGGATCCTGAGCATTGTGCCCAATCCCAGGCTCGGGAAGCCAGGACCAATGTGTGCCACGTCCCAGAGCTTTGCTACCTACCCAGGACCTGGGATATCTACAGGGCTCTTCCTGCCTGCAGGAGATAAATGAGCATCCACCTGGAACAGAGTCATCCCAGGAGAAGATGCAGGTGCCTTGTTCAGACACACATGGAAGTGCCCAGTGCTCCCAGTCGTGCCCAGCCCCACATACTGGTGCACACAGCCTGAGTTACCCATGTCTGGCTCTCAGGGATGGCACCCCAGGGATGTTGGCAGCTGGTTTTTCCTGTAAAACTCAGAGCCTGCAAGACAAGAAGCACCTGGAGTCCCAAGAGCACATTCTCACGAGCTCCTGCAACTCACTGCTGGTGGCACCAACACAAGGAGACACATCTGAGCTCCCATAACCTGCTGGGGGGGATCTGTCTGGGGTGAGGTGGGGTTTTCTTGCCCAGACAAAGATATCCAGGGATTTGGGAGGTGCTGGAGTACAGAAGTCACACCAGGGATGGAAGTTGTGACACGGGACCTACTGCAGTCCCTTGACTTTATGGAATGGTAGCTGGAAGCAAAGCCTGGGGCTCCAGGGCACCCCAGGGGCCACCAGATGTGTGTGGGTGGCTGAATCCATGTTCTGGCTGCACTGACTCCACTGGAATCTCTCTCCAGACCTTGCCAACGAGAGCTCCAGGGCTTGGTTTGGTTACCTGAACACCTCCAAGTGCCCCACCTGGAGCTGAGTCTCCCACAAATTTCACCCTTCAGTGCTGTGGGAATTTCTGGGATACCACCCTGTGTCCACATGTAGGGAGCTGAACCCCTGTTCCATTGACCATGGTAGGAAACTGTACACCTTGCTCCCTTGTAGGTGCCTAAATTTGAGCTGAACCTCCCTGGCCCAGTGTGGTCTCTCTGTGGAGCCTGAGGTGGCAGCTGGGATGGGGATGTTGGGGATCTCCATGGTGAGGTGGGATTTAGGATTGGGGCAGTTTTCCTTGTTCCTGCCACTCCAAGAGCCGTGTCCTGCAGGATCTTTGGAGTCCTCCTGTGGTCTGTGTTTTCAGGACAGGGTGAGGTCTTTGGGCTCTGATGCTTTCAGTCCATTTCAGAGAGGTGGTGCTGATTTTGCCATTTGAGTTTCAGGGTCATAGAGGACCAGGTGAAATGCTCTTCACATTTAATTATCATTTGATTAATTTACTTTTTATCGACCAGATTTAGCATTCCATCAGATAACAGGTCTTGTGATCAAGGCTATTTTCTGTGAACTCCCAGCTCTTCCCTGTCTGACTGACAGGCCTGGAATTACCCAAGTCTTCTCCTTTACCTTTCTAAATATTGGCACAGAATTACCTCTTTTCCCATCTTCTGGACTTCCTGGCTCCATTCTCATTCCCTCACTTCCACCCTTGGATCTCTCTTGGCCACCTCTTGTGCCAAACCCCAAAAGTCTGCACGAATTTTTGGTCAGGACAGGATTCTCTCCAAGATTTCTTCCTCCAAGGGAGACACATTTTTGCCCCTGGTGAAGCCACCCCTGAGTTTTTTCTCTTTTTGCTGTGGAACAAGGTGTGACCTCCTCCCCAAGGGCAAGACTTCCCAGGAAATCTGGGTCACTGGATCAGCACGAAGGGAACTCACAATAATTCCGTGCCAGCTTTTGTGGAGGAGAAAACAGGTCTTTGGTCTCACCAGCATCCTGTGAAGGCTGAGGAGTTTTCCAGCTCTCCCCAGGGGTAGGACATGGTGTCCATGTGAGCTGCTGATGGGATGGTGGCCACACCTTCTTCTGGCAAGCCTGCCTCAGTTTCCCTCGTGCATCACTCGTGGCCACTGCTCCTGGGCTGGTGTGGGCACCTCCTGGGCTGGCTTTCACTTGTCATCTTGGCAAGAGGGAAGCCTGGAGTTGGGAACTTGGGGATCCAGCTGGTAGTCTTGGGCTCTCTTGGATTGTATCAGCTTAGGAAACCCTCTGTTAGGCTCAAGCAAACCCAGATCTGCACCCCAGTCCTGACTCAGGTGTGGGTTTAGCTTCTGACTCTTCTCACTACCATATGAGGGATCCTCTCACATGCTTTTCCCAGGTAGGGATTTTCCTCTTTGCCTCTGTAGGGATCTGCTGGATGAGCCCCTCTCCACGCCCACCACTACTAGACATGAGCCCAAGGAATTAGAGCAGTGAAAATGGCATATTTAACCAACTATTAAATGAAATAATTGGCTTCAGATCCCTCCCAAAACCCAACTGAAGGGCCACAGGGTTTGAACACATCATGCAGTGCAGGGAAATTGGGAGCCACAAATAATTCCTTCCCAGGCAAAGGTGATAAATATGTATTTACAGAAAATCAGAATCAGGAAAAGTGTTTAACACCAGCTCTGGAGGCTCTGCTGTGAAGGGAAGCAGAGTATGGGAGCAGATGGATTTGAAGGCTTGTGGAAAGACACAGCAGAGCAGTTCCAGCTGTCTGGAACTGGCAAAGAGGGACCAGGAACCATCAAGAGCCTCAGGACATGGACTGTGGTGGTGGTGGGGTTGTCACCCTGGAAGGTTTTAGTCCTATTTACTCACAGGGTCTGGGGAACAGTGGATATTTGGATGCATAAAAAGTGTGGGGAAAGCCCCTCTCTGACAGCTCTGAAGGAAACCCAGTGGTCACAGATCCCTGCAGGAACTGGTGGAGTCTGAAAGGAAGGGCCAAGACTAGAATGGGGGGAATTGGGAAGGCCTGTGCTGGAGCTGGCAGTGCTCACCGTGTTCCCACTCTTCCAGTGAGGGTGGGGAGGTCCTGGCACAGGTTATTCCATGGATGCCCCATCCCTGAAAGTGTCCAAGGCCAGGTGGGACAGGGTGTGGAGCAACCTGATCTAGTGGAAGATGTCCCTGCCCATGGCAGGGAGTGGGACTGGATGAGCTTTCAGATCCCTCCCAACCCAAACCATTCCATGATTTTGTGCTAATTAGGCCATGTTCCTCATTAGAGCACTTTTTTGGGGGATACTCAATAGGTAAAGCTGTTCCTGCAGCCCTGTGCCTGCCCCCACCTCCCCAGGCTGCCTCCAGAGCTTGGAAAGAGCTCCCAATGTTTGTTGTTCTTGGCATCCACTGCCCCAGATTTATCATCACAGGACAAGACATGGCTGCAAGAAAGTGTGTAAAGAGACAGGGATCTGTAGGGAACTGAGTCCTGACCACGTGGGCTCTGCCAGGGCTCCCTGGGAGAAATTTGCCAGGACCAACCTTCAGCAACAGCTGCAGAACTGGCTCAGAGTGTGTGTGAATACACTGAGCTCCATTTAAAAAAAAATCATCTTTATGTCTGTTTGAGTTTGTGCTGAGGGAGGGATTCAGCACCTGGGGCCACTGGCCTGAGAGCAGGGTTGGCACTGAAGTCCTGGATAAACTTCCTGCCCTGGTGCCATCACCACAAATGCTCCCAATTTTCTCTCTCCAGGGCACAGAATCACTTTTTTTTCCTGTTTTATTCCATATTTAATACACTTTAAGGGCCAACAATTCAGCACCTTAATCCTGCAATGTCCTCTACACCAAACATGACACCATGGGGGAGGGACCCTTGGAGTGTATTCCAGTCACTCATCCTGCACCTTTTCCCTCTGTGGTTTAGGGAGTTCATTCCCAGAATCCTAAAGAAGAAGGATTCCTCTCCTTCATGGTGTTGCAAGAGGCACAAGGAATTCTTTGAGCTGGGTTGGAGGTTTAGTGCTGAGGAGAAGTGATTAGTCTGCATATCCTTGATCAGAGAAGTGAGGAGGGGCTGCAGCAGGAGGGGCACAAAGGCTTCACCAAAATTTGAGAAAGCTTTAAAAAAAAATCCTCAAGCCAGCAAAACACACAAATTTCTGATGAAAGAAGTCAAGAAACCAAACCAGAGGGTCCCGTTCAGTGACAGATGAAGTTGCCAAAAGTGCAATAAATAGGCAGCAGAGCTGGAGTGTGAAGTGTGGAGGTGTTTGTGCTCCCGTGGGTAATTATAGAGAAACAAACACACTTTGTCATCCTGGTGGGAGCCAGAGCCCTCCTGGAATCCTGGCACCCACCTTGCTCCTGAGATTAATACCCTGGGTATTTCCATGTTAATGCAGCCCAAGCCTTGCTCAGACCATCAGAACTCCATTAAAAATAAGTCAATGCACTCAGAGCAAAATTACTCATGGATAAAAGGAGCCCTGGGAATAGATCCTCAGGAAAGTTGGGAAGGGGAGAGGAGATAGGAATGAGAGGCAAGGGCAGGTTGGGTTGGAAATAGGAAGAATTGGGTTCAGTGCCCAGGGAAGGTCTGACCTCAGCCATGTTGATGTATTTCCCCATTTTGAGCTCAAACCATCTCCCAAGCAGGTTTTTTTAGCAGCAGACAGGTTTGCACTTGTTTCAGAGAAGCTTAACTTAGCTGGCTGTCTCCACCTCATCCCTGGAATGTCACACAGGATGGGGGCAGGAGCTCGTGGAAATCCCTGTACGTGGCACCTTCTGGGGGATGTCAAGAGGATTCCTGGAGGAAACTGCTGAAGGCTCTGGACCTGCAGGTCTGGGAGCCCTTGGCAGGAAACCATCGAGCCCAGGGAATAAATAATTCACAGTTGTGGTTCCCCTCAAGTCCTCGGGTTGGACCCTCTGGCTCTTTCCTTAACTCCCTGTGCTGTTCCCCACTTTCCATCCCAAGGAATCTGGACTGTTTTTCTTTTCAAATCTAGAAAAAGCTCAGCTTTAGGGTTTTTATCTGTTTTTACCTTTTGGTGAGAGCTGTTCTGCCAAGGCAGTCACAACACTGCCAAGCAATCAGTGATTTACAGGATCCCTCTCAAGTCAGTCTGAGTGGATAAAAAACCCCTTTCTACCACCAAATACTGGTTTTTTGGATGGAATTGTTAAAATGGCTGGTCTCTGCTCTTCCCAGCCCAATTCCTGGTGCCTCTGCTCTGACAACACCCATTTTTCCACCTTTAATTCCTATTCAGTGACTCCTTCCTCCCGCAGTCCCGTGCTCAGTGACTGTACCTATGCTCTTGAGAGCCTCCTTATTCTCCTTGCTTGCCCTTCCTGCTCAAGCTGTACAGTTGGATATTAATATTCCAGACAGAAGTTAGCCCAACAAGCCTGTTATGCCAATTAAATCAGAATTTTGCTTTGTACAGAAAATTTGAGCTCCTCCTGTTTGTTCATTTCTAATGTTTGTACACACGGATTCCTGGACATTAAAGCCTTGTCCACTGCTGTCCTTGTCCTCTTGTGAACCACAAATGGTGCAAATCCATC
The DNA here is from genome assembly GCA_013399895.1 of Serilophus lunatus. Taxonomy (NCBI): domain Eukaryota; kingdom Metazoa; phylum Chordata; class Aves; order Passeriformes; family Eurylaimidae; genus Serilophus; species Serilophus lunatus. The sequence goes on from VXBA01000053.1 coordinate 86,732, forward strand.
CTGGATTTGGGATGGTTCCTTGCCTGGCCAGAGGTTTTCAGAACACAACTTCTCTGGTGGTTAAAATCCTATTAATTTCCAGCCTGTGTTCATGGCAAATTTATATTTATTTATTCTTGTGCCAATTTGTGCTTTGGATTAAACAGGGCTTCTCCCTCCATGGTGTTTGTTTTCCTCTTGGATTTATAGTGTTTCTCCTCAGCCTTTGCTGGGTTCTGTCATTCCTGCTGGACTCCCATTTTGGGGCAGAAATCCTCGGGATTGGCACCTAAATTCTGCTCCTTGCCTCTGTTAAATTGCCTTGGAGGGATGTTGCTCCAGCCCTCGGGATCAGGAAACTCTTCCTCTGCCATCACCTGTATCCCTGTGTGGTGATGATGATGCTTCAGCTCCAGATCAGCTACAAATTCCAGGTTGGATCCTGCAGGAGTTCCAGGAGCTGGGATCATGCTCAGTTTGGTGTGACATGGCATTGTTGGATCCCACACTGGGCTGGGAATGGGGTGAGCAGGAGCTTCCAGTCCTGAGTGTCCCAGGGCACCCTGGGGCTGATATTTGGGCAAACTATCCCAAAAGCTGAGCCCTGACTGCTCAGCTCTGGATAAACCAGTGTGGGTCTGCAGGGACAGCAGCTCTGTGAGGCCTCAGTGAGATGTCTTGACTCTTTCTCCAGCCTTTGGAGACCAAAAAGTGTCTGAGCCTGCTCTGGGCACCTCTGATTTGGCAGGTGAACTGCTCTGCCTCAAATAAATGTGAAGCAGAGCTGGCCAGACCTTGGTGGTGATCTGTCTTGATCCGCTCTTGAAGCAGCTTTTGAAAGGGACCAGGAGACTTTCAAACTGCAACAAGGCAGAATTTATTGGAACAGGAGCTAAAATACTTCCAGAGACACCTCAAAGAGGTCGATCAGATCAGAAAGGACTCAGAAAGGTTTGTTTAACTCTCCCCTGCCCTCTTGCAGACTGTTGTCCCCAGCCTTGTCTTTAATCATCTGTGGAAAACCCTCCAAGGTCTCCTTTGAGTCCAGGGATATTCCTCCCTCTCCCTGCAGTGTCAGTGGGTCCCTGTGAGCTCTGCAGGTGCAGATGTTCCAGCACCTCCATCCATGTCTGCTGAGCCCCTCCAGCTCCAAATCCCTGGTGTCAGTGTGGGCAGAACCTCAACACATGGATGAGGTTCATCCATCATTCAAGAAGGGCAAGGAGGGTTTGGGGAGCCACAGGCTGGTCACCTTCACCTCCTGGAGGGTGTTTCCAAGCACAGCAAGGACAGGAAATGCCTGGGAATGGGCAGTAGGGATTTACCACGGGTGTCTGACCAACCCAGTGGCCTCCTGGGGTGGAATGTTGGGCCGGGTGGGAAAAGGGGAAGCAGTGGTTGTTGCTTATATTGATTTTTAGCAAGGTTTCAGACCTCATGGAGCATCCTTAGAGCCAGCTGGGTATGTGTGGACAGGCTGGATGGGTGGGAAGGTGGGTGGGAAGTTGTCTGACTGTTGTGTTTTAGGAACACGAGTCAACACTGCTCCTTCCAGGACCCACAGGTCCTGGCAGGGGTAGCCACGTGCTGATGCTGGAATTCCCTCTTTCAAAGTCTTCATGTGAGGGCTGCCTTCCCCACCCAGCTCTGACCCACCAGCATCCTTTAGGAGCCCAGCCCTGCCTCAGGTGCCTCATTCCCAAGGCTCTTCCCAGAGCTGCTGGTGGCTCTTCACCAAGGACATTGGACAACCAAGGACATTGGGCCATGCCCAGCTCCTCCAGATATGAATTTCAGCCCTTTATCTCCTCTGTGGGCTTTTCCCTCTCCCTGTAGGTGCATCTCCCCGAGGTCTGTGTTGATCCAGAGGGATTTCTCATCCCTGGAAATGCTCCAGGCCAGGTTGGACAGGGCTTAGAGCAACTTGGAATAGTGGAAGGTGTCCCTGCCCAGGAGAGGGGGGTGGAAATAAATGATCCTTGAGGTCCCTTCCAACCCAAACAATTCCATGATTCCATGGTGGGTGCAGCTCCCAGAAAACCATGGCAGAGCATCCTGAGGTTCAGCTGAGGTCTGATCCTGCTCTCTGGAGAGCCCTGGGACATCTTTGGACATCTCTCAGCATCACAGCCTGTGCCAGAGGATGGAAGGAGGTTCTCCAGGAGTTCTCCAGGAGTTCTCCAGAAGCTCCAGGGGCTCGGGATGACCTGTGTGTGCACCTCAGGGCTCATGCTGGGAGGCAGAGGCCCCGTGGTGCTGGGTGAGGCAGCAGGGAAGAGGCTGCTCCGTTTCCTGCTGTGAGAGGAGTTATGTAAGCTCTGAATCAGAACGGAGCTGCAGGAATGACTTTGCAGGGCTGAACACACAAAAAAAATCCCTGAGCGGTCACCCTGGCAGGCACCAGGGAGCTGGGGGGAAGCAAAGGGAAGGATCTGGGTCACTCCAGCTCTTGCCTTCCCCACCAGCAGGGAGAGGCAAAGCCGTGAGACAGTCTGAGCTGCCCTGTCCCCAAAGGGCAGAGCTGTGCCAGGCCCCTCTCCTCTGGGATTTAGGGATTTACAAACTGTGACTCCAACAGGGAGCTCAGGGATGGCCCCGTCCTGCTTCCAGGGTGTGCAGTGGTGGGGGGGGAGCAAATGAGGGGCTGCAAGCTAAAGGTGAGTGTCCCCAACTCCAGGGTGCACCCCCTGTCCCTGCAGGTACAGTCTCCCACAGCCTGTGTCCTCCCCTGTCCCTGAAGGTACAGGTATCCCCTGTTCCTGGGGATAATGTCCCTGTGTCCCCTGTCCCTGGAGCACAGTTCTTGGAACCCTGAGTGTGTCCCCTGTCCCTGTGGTTACAGTCCCTGGCACTCTGGATGGGCACAGGGAGGTGTTGCTGGGCAGGGCCCCTGCTCAGAAGGCTGGAGAACAGTCCTGGACATGGACTGGGGGGACACCAGCTGCCATCAGGCTGGAGAACACCCCTGGATGCACCAGATTTCCACCACGGAGATTTCCCAGCTGCACAGGCTGTGGAGCTGGGCTGGGGCAGAGCTCAGTGCCAGGCGTGGGAACGGTGTCCATGGCACAGAGCAAGGTGTGCCCACGGGACAGGTGTGTGGGCACAGGCTCCCCCATGCAGAGGCAGGAGCTGGCACAGGGATGGGGTCGTGTCCTGCGTGTGGCTTCAATCCCTGGTGTCCCTTTGGATGATGTCCTGTGTCCTGGTGGGAGCACAGAGCCTCCCACTCAGCTCCAGGCTGGGACACACCTTGGAGCTGCTGCTGGAGCTGAGCAGTGACCAGCTCAGCCCAGAGACGTTGCTTAGGCTCAGCTTTGCTGGCTCTGGCTCTGGCTCTGGCTCTTGGCCGTCCCTCTGCCATGGGCTGGAGCCATGTGTGCTCCTCCCCAATTCCGGGAAGAGGATGGTGCCTTTGCAGCTGTTTGTTCTTGGGAACTGACAGTCCCAGGAATGCTGCCAAACCTCGGGCTGATGGATGAGCCCCTCTCAGAGCCTGAAAAGCTTTCAGCTGAACAGAGCTGGGCTCTTCAGGGAGCTGCATGTGGGGACAGTTCGAGGGAAGGGGCAGAACTGAAAATGAGAGCTTTGTAAAGGGTCTTCATGTGTGTGGGAGTCACCAAATCAGGCTGGGAGGAGAGTCCAGGAAACTGGAATTATTGGCCTGAGACAGGGAGAATATGGAAGGAATTAAGGCACAGTGGAGATGTGAGCTCCTGACCCAATGGGGAAGGGATGTGCCTTAAAAACAGGCATTAAACTGAGCAACTTTGGAATGAACCAAAGAGTCACAGGACCATGGAATGGTTTGGGTTGGGAGGGACGTTAAAGCTCATCCAGTCCCACCCCCTGCCATGGACAGGGGCACCTCCCACCATCCCACTATCCCAGGTTGCTCCAAGTCCCATCCAACCTGGCCTTGGACACTTGCAGGGATGAGGCATCCATAGAATAACCTGTGCCAGGGCCTCACCAGCCTCATAGGGAAAAAACTTCTTCCAAATGGAGAAAGGAATGAAGGGATTGAAATTATTCATGTCACAGCTGGAGAGCTGGGAGCTTCTGGCCACAGGGTTCCACTGAACTGGGGGACTTGGGAGTTAAAGATCTTCTTCTCTGGGACTCTTTGTGAGTCAGGACTTCCAGCAAATCCTTTTCCACTGAAAAGCACCTTCCAGGAATGCCAGTGTACCCCAGAGGCTGGTGGGGATTGGCTTTTCCTGGATATGAGAGAGAACAATGGGAAAGCAGGAAACGAATGGAGAAATCAGACAGCCAAGGCTGTTGGCCAGGTTTGCCAAATCCAGGGAGGTCATCTTTGGCCTCAGAGTGCTCCCACATGGGGCTCATGATCCTTGGAAATGTTTCCTGGCCATTCCCAGCCAGCAGCAGAGCAAGGAGCTCTTGAGGACGTGTTGTCCTCTGTCAGGCTGATCACAGGGAAGGTGAGGCTGGAAGGGACCAGCCCCCACATCTGGTGGCACATCCCGTGAATTCCTGCCCCGAGGAAGCCCTCACACAGTGCTGGTGTGGGCTCTGCCCCCCTCCAGCCAACGCTCCCACATCTCCATCCCCTCCCCTGCTCCCCACAGGGTGGGCACAGCCTGGCACGACCTGCAGGTGCCTGGCCCAGGTGAGCCCTCCCAGCTCTGCCAGCTGGAACACAAACTGCTGAGCTGGGATAACACTCGCTCCTGGCTCTGCTCCAGAGGGTCTGGAGCAGCTCTGGGAAATGAAAGCCTTTGTGGAAGCAGTGGTGGCAGGGCCTGAGGGCCTGAATTGCATTTCCTGCAGTGATTCCTGACTTAGGGGATGCTCCTGGATCCTGGGAGCGATTTCTTCCATGGGAGAGACCTGTGGCTGTGTGGGGAGCCCCTGTGGACCCCCTTTGCTGAGCCCCAAGCCCACCTCTGTGGTCACAGGCCCCTTCCCAGTCCAAACCAGTGCTTGGGGAACAGCTGGGAACGGGACAGAGGATTCCAGAGCTCGGTGGAAGCACCAGGGCCGGGACTGGGAGCAGCTGGGGGAGGCTGGCACAGGCACAGCACACGGGTGAGGCAGGACACAGCCCTGGCACAGGCGGGCTGGGGGGGCTGCTCAGCTTCAGAGCAACCTCAAACCTCCTCCTTCTTCCCTGTGCTGAGCTCAGGTGTGACACCTCCTCCTCCTCCAGGCACCACGTCAGGATGGGATGAAGGCACGAGGGGCTGTGGGATGGATTCATCCCTCCAGTGGGGACACCAACGTGTAAATGGGGTGGGCAAACCTGTCCATTGGAGACCTGAGGTCCCCTGGGGCTTGCTGAGGCTGCAGAGAAACCACTGCCCTCCCTGGAGACACCTGTCCAGTGCCAGCACCTTGCTGTAGATACCCTGGAATATCCTGATGTCACCTGGCACCAGGCTGGGGACAGTCCCAGCTCTGTGGCTGGGGGCTCTGGGGTCACCAGGCGAGGTGGGAGAGCAAAGAGGACCTGGGAACAAGGTGTGGTGGCACAAAGGGGGACAGTGTTAGTCCCCCCAGCCCCCCCTGAGGCACAGGATGTGTCCCACAGTGCTGGGCACGAGGTGCTGTGCTCAGGTGTCCCTCTGTGCTGGGACAGCCTGAAGGGACCAGTCAGGGAAGGACTTTTGCCCTCTATGGGCACAAATTGCAGCCACCAGCCTGGTGTGGCTATGGGATGAGGCAGGAACTGCTGGATCCCAGCAAGGCAGGTGGATTTTTTAGCTGGAAATGATGCACTGGGGCAAAAATTCAAGGAAAATGGGTCTCCAGCTCCTGGAACTGGCTGGAGGCAGTGGCAGAAATGGAACTAATGTCATGTCTAGGGATACACATCCGAACTCCATGCACTGTGTTCCTCCTGCTGTCTGCTCCTTTGGGATCTGTTGGGACACGAGGCTTGTTCCTGCTCCCCAAAAGTGTCCTGTGGGGCCTGGACTGTGTCTGGGGCACCTCAGCCCTGGTGTCTCCAGCTCTTGCTTTCCTATTTAACGATAATTCTGCAGCTAATTACTGCTGGCACTATTTATAGCAGCCTCGTTCTCCCTAATTTCCCCGTGTGCTGCTCCCTGCCTGCACATTCTGTTGGTATAAATAGAGAGCAGGGAGGTTCCAAAGCTGGAGGACACAGTGGGCAGTGGGAAACACTGGGAAAGGGGAGAAATCCTCCTCCCTGCAGGATCCTGCTGGGTGGCACCTTCTCTTGGAGACTCAGCCCAGCCTGTCAGGAGAGACTCTGGAGCCATGGGATGAAATCACTGGAACCTGGGATGAGAACACCCTGAGCAGGGATCATCAAATCCAACTCCTGGCCCTGCACAGGACATCCCAAAATCCCACCCCTGGGCTCTGGCAGGGTCAGGGCTGTGACCAAACCCTGGGGGGCTGTTCCAGAGCCCGAGGGGGAAGACCCTGATGTTCAGTTTGGTGCCCTGGCATGGCCAGGAGAGGGGTCTGGAGCATGGCCAGGAGAGGGGTCTGGAGCATGGCCAGCAGCAAAACCAAGAGCTCCAGGGATGTGAGACCTGAGCAGGATGCAGGGAAGCCTGCGTAGGTCAGAGGAGGGAGTGGATGAGCTGTGAGAGGGATCAGCACTCCTTGGGACACATGGGATGGAGCCCTGGGCAGTGCCAGCCCCGAGGGGCTCGGTGGCAGCAGGGACAGCAGCACGGAGAGTGTTCCTGCAGCCACTTGGCATTTCTCGGCTTAAAGCAGCAGCATCCCCTCCCCTTGCCTTTGCTCAGCCAGGCTCCCATCACCCCGAGCATCCTTTTTCCCAGCAAATTCCAGCCCTCAACGTGGCTCCACCCTGGGGTGTCTGAGGAGAGGCGGGAGCTCCGTTTTCCCAAGTTTTCCTGGCTTTGTAAACAAGCAGAAGGGAAGAGTTGACTTAGCAGGGGGTTAGTTGAGGACACCGTGGATGTCTGTGTGGAGTCCAAAAGCAGCTGGGCAAATTAATGGGCAAAAAATGCATCAAGGGCCATTAAACCTGCAGATTCCATCTCGGGCTTGGGAAATCCCCGAGCCACAGGTCAGGGATATCAGTTACAAGCTGACACCCCCCTGCTCTGGAGGGCACCAGCAAAGCTACTGACCCTGCTAGAAAACAGGGAAGTTATTAAAGGAAATGTGAAATAATGCTCAATCAGATATTCCAGCATGTTCCTCTTTATCGTTTTTAAAGAGCTGGACCAGCAGATTCGTTTCATCCCTGAAGAAAATGCTTGTTTGTGGAGTTATTTCCACAAATTAGGAGCATCTGATGCTCTATCAGTGGTGATAATTAAGTGTTCTCATATTGAATTGCAAACTTAGCTGTTCCGTGGAACTACTTGTAGGAATTACAGAGCAGGGGAAAAGTGAGTGGCTGTGGCTCATTAGTGACAGAAGATTAAACAGTGAATGTACTTGAGGCATTTGGTGCTGTTTCCTGAGCTGGGGCTGTGGGACAGGGTTGGCAGCAGCAGGAGAGGGAGAGCAACTGGGGGTGTCCCTGAGCAGGGTCTGAGCACTGAGGGAGAGACCTGGGAATCACAGACAGCTCAGATTCTCCAGATTTGCTCCATTTCATTGTGAGAAAATGGGTGCCAAGAGTCAGAAAGATTCCTGCTGGAAGGTAAATGCAGGTGGTCATGGGGCTGAGAGTCAGGCTGTCCAAGCAGTGATGAAAATAAATCTCTCTTGGCTCCCAAAGTGGCAGAGCTGTTGCTCCTGCCCAGTCCTTGATCCTCCATCCTCCCCATTCCCTGCCTGGCTGCAGGATTCCTGCTGGATGTGTGTGTTGCTGGGAGCTGGGACAGGCTGAGGATCATCTCCTGCTCCTTCAGCCCCTCCTGGCCTGACATCTCTCCCAGCCCTTGTGGGGTGGCAGCTGAAGGGGGGACCAAACACTCCCTGTTCATCTCCTGGTGCAGCTAAACAGGAACTAAGGAATCCTTAGGGGTCTGTGCCGCCTTTCCATGTTTCCTACCAGAGGCATCTCTTCTGGGGATACAGAAATGCACTTCTCCTCCAAAAGGAGCTCCATCCTCTCATGGAACAACATCTCAAGTCCCTGTTCCCCACACCTGCCCAGGGAGCAGCTCAGGGCAGAGCATCACCTTGGCTCCAGGCTCCTGCACGTGCTGTCCTGGACACAGATTCCCTGGAATCAGCTCTGCAATGCCAGAATCTGCTCTGGATTCGAGTCCCAACTCAGCTTCAGGACAAGCCTTGGGCTGCTGATGGACCTCGTGCCTTGGCTGCTCTGCAGGGAGAACTGAAGGCCACACAGCCAGGGAGCACCTGAGCTCACCTGTGGTTTGAGCATCCTCTGCCAGGACCTGTGTCCTCCCCTGAGCCAGGTGACAGTGTTGGAGAGGGGCAGGAGGTGTCATCACCTGCACCCAGACCTCCTGCTCCAGCCAGGAGGGAACTGGGAGCATCCAGGGGTGGGATGGGAGAGGGAGAGACATCAGCAGAGGAGCAGCAGGGCACAGGTGAGGCCGTGGTGGCATCCAGGTGTACTGGTCCCACTGTCCCACAGCATCCAAGCTGGAACCTCCCTGCTCAGCCCACACTGGGTTTGCAGGAGGAACATTTCCACATTATCAAATCAGCCCAGCCTAAAATTAGCCCTTAATGCAGGAAGGGGAAGGGCTTTGCAATGTGGAGCTGAATCAATAAGAGCTCCTGTCCCTCTGGCCACCCCTCCCCTGGCTGTGCCCAGCACTGACACTCCAGGCCTGGCCCCCTCTCCTTCAGCACTGTCAGTGTTTGGCTGATATGTGGAAGCTCAGATCGATACCCTCCAGGTTTTAGAGTCTTTTATTGTCATGTGCCAGGGAAAAGGATGTCATTCCTTCTGTCCTGAGACAGCCAGACTCGGTGCTGAAGGAGGGGAGGGAAAATACAGTGCTGATGATAATAAATGAATAATTGTGAGACGGAACAAGAAGAGGCTCTGGCTTCTCTCCAAGGGAGCTCTGGCTTCTCCCACCACTGGCACGAGGGCAAGGAGATGTGCCAGAGCCTCACAACCAAGAGGGAGGGGGATGAAACAGCAAATGGAGACAGAGGGAGAAGCAGATGGTTGTGGTGGGGAGGACCCCCCAGTCTGAAATCACCCCGACAGCCCATCGGGCCAGAGGGTGTGCTCTGCTCCCAGCTCTCCCTGTGCTCCTGGTCTGGAGCCAGCCAAGGAAATAGAGGCTGGTGGCTGGAGCAGAGCCAAGCCCTGATTCATGGTGCCCTCGCCTGCCCTGCAGCCGGCGTTGGAAGTGCAGAGTTCTGCTCTTTGTAACAAAAGCCAACATGGGCAGGAGGGTTCTCTCACCTCCTTCCTTCTCTGCTCCCTCCCTGCACAGGTTTGGAGGATCAGGGTGGTGCTGGAGGCAGAGCAAGGCTTTTCCTGCACCTTTTCTTGTAGCTGGAGGGGGTCAAAATGGGCCAGGCAGGGCTGTCAGGGAGTCCTGGGGATGTGTGTCTGGTGTCACATCAGTGCTGCTTTAGTCCATCCCTGGGCACAACATCCACAAATGCAGGGCCTGGGCTCTTTAAATGGTGGGGAAGAGGGAAAGTCTCTTCGAATATTTATGTTAGAGACTCTAAAATTTAACCAGCAATATTAACAAGGGGAGAGCCCTGCTGAGAATCCCAGTGAATAAAAAGGATTTGACAGAGAAAATGAACAACCTGACAACAGCCAAGAGGGAACCTGGAGTTAAAGTGTTCCAAAGGCAGCAAGTCTTGCATTTCTCCCTGGTCTGTGTGGAGGATGGAGAGCGTGTGTGGCTCCAGCATTGTGCCACTGGGTGTTGTGGGGTGGAGCTGGGAATGTTGCCTGCAGACCTGGGAGATGGAGAGCTGTGCCTGGGTCAGGAGCTGCTGAATCCAGGTGTGGTTGTGCCATGGAAACAGTGGATGAGGCTGGACTGTGCCCACAGACATGAGCAGCAGAGATTTGGGCCTGTCAGAGCTGGTGGTTTCCCCAGCAAAGGTCCCAACTCCTGGGGAAGCATCACAGGTTCCAGGTATTCACTGGTGCCAGTGCTGCAGGAACAGCCCAGCACAGGTACAGGCCAGGCCCCCAGGATTAATTCTTTCAGTGCTATCCAAGGATAGCCCTGGAAAAGCCCTCAAGGACCTTTATTAAGGTTGGAAAAGATCTCCAAGGTCATCAAGTCCAAACCTTGCCCCAGCACCATCATGTTCACCATTAACATTCTGTGTGTGTAATTCTGTGTGTGTAACATGGGGCCCCAAGTGCCACATCCACGTGTTTTTTTCAACATTCCCAGGGATACTGATTCTACCACTTCCCTGGGCAGCCTTGATCACCTCTCAGTGAAGAAATTTTCCCTGATATCCAGCCTGAACCTCCCCTGGCACAGCTCGAGGCCATCTCCTCTCATCCTGTCATTGTTACCTGGGAAGAGAGACTGACTCCCAGCTCTCTACAACCTCCTGTCAGGGAGTTGCAGAGAGCCAGAAGGTCCCCCCTGAGCCTCCTTTTCTCCAGGCTGAGCCCCCCCAGCTCCCTCAGCTGCTTCCCATGGGATTTATGATCCTGACCCTTCATCAGGTTCGTTGCTCTTCTCAATAATGTCTTTTTTTGCAGTGAGGGGCCCAAAACTGAGCACAGAATTCGAGGTGTGACCTCACCAGCATCTCTGTAGATCTGAGAAATCAACACAGAGTGTCCATATATTCAGAGCACAGTGGCAAAGCAGGTGTGTGCTGGTGACACAGACAACTCCAGAGCCACCTGAACTGAGCTGCCTCGTGGCTGTTGGGTCTCTCTTTGTGCAACCAGCAGCACAGGTGCCTCAGAGCTCCTGACATCCTCATTTAGTCCAGGAATTGCACCCTGTGCAGAGATTTCCATCTCAGGTCTGGCAGGATGGAACCCGAGCCCAGGCTCTTCGTGACACAGTGACCAGTGCTGGGAAGGATCTCCCTTCACTGCTGCTCATCCCATCCTCACTGTCTCCATAAAGTGTTTCTGCTCCAGCAGCACAGCAGGAATTCACAGCTGGAATTCTGCAGCATGATGATGGTGATGGTGCTTTTACCCCTGTGCAGGAGATGCTCTTGCTCTGCACGTCAGGAGCAGGGATGTCACAGCATCCCAGCTTCCAGGAGCACCAAATTGGCTTCTTCTCCAAGAAACCAGCTGTGGGCTTCACCCTCACCCTGGAGATGCTTATTAACAAATATGTAGAAGAATGAAAACAGGGCAGAATGTTGGTCTGCATCATGGACTTTTAAACAGCCTTTAACTCAATCTGCGACTCCGAGCTGAGCATTAAATGGCTACAAATGGAACTGGTGGGAAAACACGACCTCATTAAGTCTGTGCTCCATCCATCACGGGCTGGATGCAAACAAACCACAGGCAGAAAGGACTTGGAGCAGGGAAAAAAAAAAAAAAGGACTAACAGGGAGATTCAACAAAGCCCAACAAAGGTCGTCGTCTCCGGCACATCAATTAATCCCAGCCCTTACCCGAGCCTGGCTCAGCCACGTGGGATTCCTGGGTCAGCCTGGGAAAAAAATAAAACTGTGGATGTTTTAGGGAAAGGCCCAAACCAACTGAAACGTTGAGTTTTTTTATTCCAGAGGCAGCAAGATTAAGCAGATCCTAAATTATATATCCACGGAGCTCGTTACAAACACATCAGGGAGCTCTGGGCTGGCTGTAAAAACATTGCAGGGGGGGCTTTGTGGGTTTGTGTGTGGCAAAGGAACCACTGGATGGATAAAAACCCACTAAAGTTCATGTTAAAATTCCTCAGTGGTGGAACTCTGCTCCTTGTCCTGTTTGGGACTGAAGGTGGGTGTCCAAGCTCAGCATCCAGACTAAGGGAACTTCAACCCAGGAGACCTTTCTGATCCCAGCAGTGAGAACTCAGGTGAATAAAAGCTCAGCAGCTCAAACTCCTCCCTCCCTCCTGCTGGACTGAGCCAGCAAAGCTCATCAGGAAAGGATGGGAAGGCTCTGAGGTACTAAAATGCAGCTGAAACAGGGCCCTGGAAAGGCAAGGCCACCACCCCATGACAGACCTGCCTCAGGGACCTGCCTGGGTCCAGCAGACACTGCAGAACTAAAGCAGATCCCCAAGCACAGGGTTAGGCTGCGTTTAACATAGAGATTGAACTTCAAATTATGGAATCACAGACTGGTTTGGGTTGGAAGGGACCTTGGAGATTATTTAGTTCCACCCCCAGCCATGGGCAGGGACACCTTCCACTGTCCCAGGTGGCTCCAACCTGGCCTTGGACACTTCCAGGGATGGGGCAGCCACAGCTTCTCTGGCAGTAGGAAGCCATTCCCCCTTGTCCTGTCCCTACAGGCCCCACTTTGTCCCAAGTCCCTCTCCAGCTCTCTTGGAGCCCCTTTAGGCACTGGGAAGTTCTCCCTGGAGCTTCTCTTCTCTTCTCTTCTCTTCTCTTCTCTTCTCTTCTCTTCTCTTCTCTTCTCTTCTCTTCTCTTCTCTTCTCTTCTCTTCTCTTCTCTTCTCTCTCTTTCCAAGTCCTTCCCTTCCCAAGCCCTTTCTCTATGTCTTTCCTGTTTTATCATCTGCTGTGATTCCACGTCTGGCCACTCCTTCAGCAGCAGGCCTGGGAAGGGCTGGGTGTTCCAAAAACCTGACAAAAACACCAGTAAGCAAATCCCAAGAGCTGTTTCCAGCTCCACGGAGGATATCTCTGCAGAATGACCAGTTTTGGGGCAGAATGAGGGGTCAGAAGAGCTTCAGATCATGTGCTGAGTGAAGGTCAGAGACACTCCTGCCCCTGCCTGGTGTGTCTGGATGCTTGGGCTGTGTTTGGATGCTTGTTTTGACACTGCCATGGCAGCAACTGATCTGGAAAATGTGCATCTCCTGCTCTGCTCTTGTTCTTACAGGAAGAAGTTTCTTCATGACTCATTCCTGTTTTATTTCTCCAAGTGCTTGTGAAAACCCAGCAGATCCACGAGGAGAGGTGAAGGCTCCTGCATTTTGCAGTGGAGGAGGGATTCATCTTGCCAAGGGTCAACAGCATAAGTGGAGATGCCTTAAATTTCCTGCAGAACTGGGAGTTCTGCAGAGATGCTGAGTCTGGAGATGAGGAAACCTGTGACCCCTCAGCCCTGTGAGGTTCCCCTGGGTGTCCAACCACCCACTGCAAACTCAGGGGACACAGGGAGTGATCCTGTTGGAGGCTGGAATGGGATTCAGCCCAACAGACACAACGTGGCCTGAGCTGATTTCGATTCACTGGTGAGGGGTCAGGGCCTGACTGAGCTCCTCTGGCTGAGGGATTTAGAGCCATTTGAAATCACACAATCAGACTGGCTTGAGTTGGAAGAGACTTTTAAAATCACCCAGTTCCACCCCTTACCATGGGCAGGGACACCTTTCACTACACCAGGTTGCTCCAAGACTCATCCAACCTGGCCTTGGACACTCCCAGGGAGGGGGCAGCCACAGCTTCTCTGGGCAACCTGTGCCAGGGCCTCCCCACCCTCCCAGGGGAGAATTCCTTCCAAATATCCAACCTAAATTCCCCCTCTGTCACGTTGTACCCATTCCCCCTTCTCCTGCCCCTCCAGGCCCTTGTCCCAAATCCCTTTCCAGCTCTCTTGGAGCCCCTTTGGCCACTGGAAGGGGCTCTAAGGTCTCCCTGGACTCTCTTCTTCTCCAGCTGAACCCTCCCAGCTCTCCCAGCCTGGCTCCAGAGCAGAGCTGCTCCAGCCCTGTGATCCCCTTCGTGGCTTTAGTCCAGCAGATCCCCAAGGTCAGAGTGGACAAAACTTCCCAGAGACCTTCTGGACAAGCTGCTGGGATGGGATCACATCCCTTCCAGAGCCTGACAGTGGACAGATGTGTCTGGTTTAGCAGATGTGTGACCTGCAGTGCTCCCAGTCCTGCACTGCCCCAGCCCTGGCCCAGTTGTGCCAACCCCTCCTGAGCCCACAGCTGGTGCCCAGCCCTGCTCAGGACCAGGAATGGCCCCTCAGGGATGGTTTCCAGACACACTGGATCTCTGGGGCTCAGCTGCTCACCCTCAAGCTTTTGGGTCTGAGATGCACTGGAATGTTCTGCCTGTCCTCAGGGATCTCAGAGGGTTCATGAGGCATCTCCCGAGGTGTCCCAGCCCTCCCAACCACAGCCCAGATGGGCTGTTGCTCCACTGGCCTCAGGTGATGTGTGTTCCTGGCCCCAGGAGCAGAGCAATGACCCCAAAAACCTCATTGACTTGATCTGCTGCTTCAGACATCACTGGAGAACGTGGACTTGGGATGCTCCAGCATCACAAACAATCCGTGTCCAAAATTTAAGGGGGAAAAACCCAAAGGATTTATTTAAAAATCATGCTCCAAGCTGGTGGACTGTGCCCTGCCATGGGACACCTGAACCTGAGATCCTGTGAAAGGTGAGGATTCATTCCTCCTCCACGTGTCTCAGTCAGTCACAGACGCCACCAGACCCCTGCAGTGGAGCTCACCAGCTCTGCCTTCCCAGCAGCTCCCACCCTGGGTGAGAATCAATCCATCCAGAAAGGGATTTTTCCTCTCCTTTTGGTGGTTTCCTTTGCATGGCTGGGATAATAATCATCCCTCCCATGACAGAGGCTGGAGCAGTGTCAGCAGGATGCTGCCCTGTCCCACAGGCCCAGTGAACTCACACCCCAGAGCTCAGGAGTCACTGATTCCTCCTCCCAAGTCGCTTTCAGGATCCTGTTTCTTTTCTGTTCTCTGAAGCTGCTTTCTAAAGGTTTTGGCCAACTACAGAGAATCCCCCAGGGATGTTTGTGCCCATCCAGCTCCCTCTGGAGCTCAGGGGAGCACAGGGGTTACCCCGGGCAGTGCCCAGGGCTTGGATCCATCCCACTGGAAATCCAGGTCACTTGTCAAGTGACGCTGAATCCGCTGCCCTATAAAACATCTGAGCATGTGTGGGAGTGTGGGAGTGCCTGGGAGGGATCCAGCTGCTCCCAGTCCCCCCCCCTGCTCCTCTCTCCAATGTATTCAACAGCATCTCCTTTCCCACAACCTGGAGCTGGGGGTGGGCAGACACGGATTGTCTGCTCCCTTCAGCTCCGGTCTGTGTGACAGGGACAGGACCCCAGGGAAGGGCTGGAGCTGTGCCAGGGCAGGGTCAGGCTGGATCTCAGCAAAAGGTGCTTCCCCCAGAGGGTGGTTGGGCACTGCCCAGGCTCCCCAGGGTTAGGTCACAGCCCCAAGGCTGCCAGAGCATTTGGACAACTCTCAGGGACGGGGGGAGATTGTTGGGGTGTCCTGTGCAAGGCCAGGAGTTGGACTGGGTGATTCTTGTGGGTCCCTTCCAGCTCAGGATATTCCATGATTCTGTGATTCCCTGCTTTTCATCACGGTCCCCAATACCTCTGCAGACCCCAAGTCTGTTCATCGAGGACCATGAACAGGGGACTGAGACACGTTTGGCTCATTTGTGACTCTCTGGTGTTACACACCAATGTGTGGCTTGTGTGGGCTCCAATTTTCACTGGAAACCTCCTTCCTGCACTGATTTCCTTCTGGTACAACGTCACTGACACCATTTAATCCCAGGGCTGTAGAAAGGACAAAAGGTTTCCATGGGGAAATTCCCTGTCTCTGCCCTGTGAGCCCAAAATGTATCAGGGGCTGCACAAAGCCACCTGACATTGTCCTTTTTGGGAGCCTCTGGTGAGTGACAGCTTGACAGTTGTTAGTCTGCAGGAATTAAGGGAGCTTATGTATTTATTTATTTCTACCAGGAATAATGGGAATAGAAGTGCTGGCACAGCCTCACTCCCACATGGAAGCAGTTTGCTTGGCAGCCTCCGAGGGGGAAAGCCAGGCATTGTAACAGATATTCCTGTTCTGAATTTTAAAAGCAGCAGGAAGATGTTTCTCGATAACAGAGATAATGAAATACTTTCTCATGCTCGAGAGAGGAGGCAGGATGGGAAGTGGTGATTAGAGTCACAGAGTACAATCATGGAGTTGTTTAGGCTGCAAAAGACCTCCCCAGCCATCGAGTCCAAGCCGTGCCCCATCCCCACCTTGTGCCCCAGCCCAGAGCACTGAGTGCCACCTCCAGTCTTTCCCTGGACACCTCCAGGAGTGGGGACTCCAACCCTCCCTGGGCAACCCCTTCCAAGGCCTGACCCCCCTTTCCAGGAAGAAATTCCTCCTGATGTCCAACCTGCTCCTCCCCTGGCCCAGCCTGAGGCTGTTCCCTCTCCTCCTGTGCCTTGTTCCCTGGGAGCAGAGCCCAAAGCCCCCCAGCTCCCCCCTCCTGGCAGGGAGTTGCAGAGAGCCAGAAGGTCCCTCCTGAGCCTCCTTTTCTCCAGGCTGAGCCCCCCCAGCTCCCTCAGCTGCTCCTGGGGCTCCAGCCCCTTCCCCAGCTCCATTCCCTTCTCTGGACACGCTCCAGCCCCTCCATGTCCTTCTTGCAACGAGGGGCCCAGAACTGACCCCAGAATTTGAGGTGCCAAAATTAAAAACCAAATCAGGGTTTGGTTGAAGATGAACTTCTGGAATTGCCACCCCCCTCCTCCACCACTGCTGGGGAGAGGATCCACTGGGGAATTGTCCCAACCATCAACTCTGAACTGCTCCAAAGGTCTGTCCCAGCCCATCTGCACCCCCCCTCCACTCCAGCCCTGCCTCCCTCGCCCTCGTTAGCGGGCAGAACTCTCTCTGGGGCAGGGCTGTGATTACATTTCTGTAACTAATTTGGCAGAATGTGTTCACACTCTCAGTCTGTGCTGCTCTGAGCGTTCGGTGGCCCCGTGGTCACAGTGCACAGATGGCACCGTGGGGACATGGGGACCCCCCCTCTGCTCCCAGCACTCCCAGCACTTTCCCTTCTGGATGGTGGCACCGGTCCAGGCATCCAGATGAACGGAGGGCTGAAGGTTCAGGTGGTCACAGCCATCACCTCCTGTCACCACTGCCAGGGACAGCTGCTCATTCCTGTTGGGATGTGGCAGAGGAATGGGATCACTGGGAGCCCCTGTGAGATGTGGGGAGGGATCCTTGTGACCCCAGCTGGGCTCTTTTTGCTGGATTTGTCCCTCAGTGGCCCTGCCCAAATGCTGGGTCCCCCTGGAAGCACTGGGTGACCATGGGGGGCATGTGGGCATCTGTGGGGCCACCTCAGCAGCTCAGGGAAGATGGGAAGCAGCCCTGCAATCCCTTTGGAACAAACACTGCCTTCCTGAGGGACCAGTACCTGAGTTTCCTGCTGGTCCCAGAGATGGGGGATATCCCACAGGCAGGTTTGGGGTAGTGATGCACTAATTTTATTTTCAACTGAGGAAACCCCAAATCCTCAGCAGCTCCTTCACCCCCAGCCCAGGACTGGCTGCTGGGTTCCAGGAGAGCTCTGGCACAACTTTGGGGCAGCTTGATGGGAAAAGAGGTGAGGAATCACCCGGAGCAGAGAGCTCAGGGGGGCAGCTGCAGGTTGTGCCCGGGGAGGGGGCAATGGCCGGAGCCCCCAGCAAGGGGCCAGGACCTGGCACTGCCCCTTTCCCTGACCAAGGGCTTGGGGTCTGGGGAGTGGCCACTGTGAGACCCCAGTGGAGCCATTGGCTCAGCCCCAGAGCCTCGGGCACAGACTGGAGGGGACACAGGTCTGGGGGGCCTTTGGTTGGGGTCCCTCCCCGGGGGCACCAACTCCTGTCACTGCACCACGATCCAAGTGCTGAATGAGCCAGAGCCTGGGAAACCTGGGGCTGAACTGGGAGGGAACTGGTCTGACTGGGACTGTGGGGTGTGGGGGTGTCAAGAGGGACCCCCATCGAGTCACTGGTGGCCCCTCTGGCTGTGGGGCAGCTCTGGGGGCAGAAGGTACGTGTTACCCCATGGGTGGGTGAGAGGGTGACTGAGGAAGGGGGCCCTGGTCTTTCCTCCTGCCTGAGGTTTTCCTGGACAAGCTCTGCTTGAATGTCCCTTAGCAACCACATCAGTTCCTCAGTGTGCTTATACTCCAGTTCCCATCCTGTAGGAGAGGTGGACAGGTCTGTTTTTGGGGACAGCATCTCATAATGAGACAGAGCTGGGCTCCTGCATCCCAGCTGGAGATGTGTGTGGTGGGGTGAGGTCCCTGGGATGCGCCTCTGGCAGAGCTGCTCGAGATCATTTCAACCCCGTGATTGGAAAAGCACAGAACTCCCCAGCCCAGAAGCATTTCAGGGAATGCAAATGGATCTGGGGTTATCGTTCCCACCCCAGAGGGCACAGAAAGCAACAATTGTGATGCCTTGTGGCTCCCAGGGCTGCTGGAATGGTGTCACCTCGGTGGGGCTGCCTGGCATTAACACCTCACCAGCTGCAAACCACGCTGGCACCGCAGCCCTGGGCACAACCGAGGGGAAACAAGCCCCAGAAATCCCACCAGTGACTCCTGGCAGCTGGAGCCTTGTGAGGTCAGGTCTGTGTTAACGTCCTCTGCAGCCCTGGGGAGATATTTCCCCCAACTGAGAGAGGAAAAAGCTTTGGATTAAGCTCATCCTGTGCACTTGTGGGAAGCACAGACCCCTCCAGGCGCTGAATCTCTTCTTTGTTTATCTGAGCCTTGAGTTTACTCGCTGTTATTTGCTTGGCTAAGTGTGGCTGTGCCCAGAGGAAGCAGTTTTGGAAAACTAGTGAGATGCTGACAACTAATTTTTTGTCTTTTATCAATAGATATCCTTAGAGCAATTCCAGAATGAGGTAGTTCAATCGTGAGGACTGTCCTCCCCATGGGACCTGAGGACACCAAGTGCTCCCCAAAGATGCTCCATCTCTGCCCTTCTCACCTGCACAGGGGAGGGCAAATACAACAAAAAGCTCCTAAATGGAGACAAAGGCAGAGGGAAGTCACTTGGCAACTCCCACCATGGGCAAAACTGACTCAGCTTGGGGAAATTCTTTGCATTTATTGCCACTCAGATCACAGTCAGGCAATGAGAAGTAAAAACAAGACTTAAAAACGCTTTCCCCCCAGCCCTTCCTCCTTTCTGGGCTTCATTCCTGATTCAGTTCCTCACACATTGTTTGTGCTGTTGCTTCCTCCCCATGGGAAGGACTCCCTGCACTCTTCCACTCTTGCCCAGTGTGGGTCCTTCCCATGGGGGCACCAGTCCTACCAGCAAAGCTGCTCCAGTGTGGGCTCCTCTCTACATGAGGCCACAGGTCCTGCCAGGCTGCAGGTGGGTCCCTGCTGCCCCATGGACCCCCAGGGGTTGCCAGGGAATCTCTGGAGCCCCTCCTTCCCCCCTCGGTGCCCACAGAGTCTCTTATCTCACACATTCTCACTTCTCTCTTCTCTGGCCACAGTTCCATCTGCACAATCACTTCTTTCCCTTATTAAATCTTTTATTCTAGAGGTGCTGCCACCATCACTGACAAGCTCAGGCTTGGCCAAGTGGAGGATCCATCCTGGAACTGGTGGCTTTGCCTCCATGGACATGGGGGAAACTTCTGGCAGCTCCTCAGAGAATGAGACCATCCCTGTGACCACCCCCCTCCCCAAATCTGACCACACAGCCCCAGGAGAGACTCTGGCACCCTCAGCACATGAACCTGCCCAGCACCAGGGGCTGTTCCAAATGAAATGCTCATCTCCAGGTGGGAATTCCTTCACATTGGTTCAGTTCTAGGGGTTGAGCAAACACAGCAAAGAGCCTCCAGTCTCCTCACGAGCACAGTTCAGTTTCTCCAAGCCCAGGAGACTGTTGCATTTTATATACAGTGTTTTTCTGAATCAAATTGTGCACTCATCAGAAAATGGACCTTGCTGTTTGATGAATGTTGAAAAGTGCCACGTACGTTTATTGTGCTGTATAAATAAAATATAATAATGCTGAGACTCAAGGACTCCCATGGAGTCATTCAGGAGAGAGGCAGAGGGCCAGTGAATGAATTTGGACAAGATTCAGAAAAGGAAAAGAGATTTATTTATTGTTTAAACAGAAAACAAAAGGGTAAGAAGGAGCTTTTCCTGCCACAGAAAGGGGTCCTGAACCTGAGCTGAGCAACAAACCGGGTTCTGTGTGAGGAATGGGATGAGGTATGTACAGGGTGGGACTTTCCTGCCTGAGAAGCCTCTGTGTGGGCAGCCCAGGGCTGGATTTCAGGGTACAGGTTGTGTTGGAGTGGCAAGATGGGCTCACACTGGCCTTGGCCACTGACCCTGTGAGCTGCTTCCAGTCAGTGATGGTTCAGAGGTGCCCAGAGCTCTGCTGACTTTGGGATGGGGTTTTCATCTCCCCTCGTCCCACCTGGCCATGAGCAGAGGGATGGGGACCACAGAGAGGAGGGAGATGCCCCAGTGACACTCCCAGGCTGGCACTGGGGACACTGGGACTGTGCCTGATGCAGCTCCAGCAGCTCCTGCTGTGGGCAGGGGGGTGGTCTGGGGGGTCTCCAGCAGTGTCCTGCCAAACTCAGCCTCCCCAGGTTTGTGTGTTACTGGAGGGACCAGAGCAGAGACAGGAATGGGGGGGTCAGGGGCACAACGAGAGGAGAGGGGGCAGGGGAGAACTAATTCTGGTTTGTGGAGCTCAGCTGGAGATGGGAGGGGATGATCCAGGGGAGGGGATGGCACCAATAACCCCTGGAATGAGTCACACATCTGGAGGCGGGAGGGGATGACCCAGGGGAGGGGATGGCAGCACTAACCCCTGGATGGGGGTCACAGCTGCACACAGGGACCAGGAGCAGCTGATCCATGGTGAGAGGCTCCCAGTGCCCCCCCTGGAGCAGGGAAAGCTGTCCCAGTGGTGCTGTTCAGGGCCAGGCTCTCCACAGGGCACAGCAGTTTTTGGGTGCCTGTGATGCCTCCTGAGTGTGAATCGGTTCTCTGTGCCAGGGATTTGCACTTTTCCATGATTTTTGGCCCTGAGCTGTTGTCACACTTGGGCTCTCACTGCCCTCTCCCCCCAGGGAGCCCCTTCCTCCAGCTCAGGGGCTGTAACAGTGAAACCTGTGACGTGGGGCAGGTTAATGCACAACTTCCCTGCCTGTTTGCACCTTTTCCTGGAGCAAATCCAAGGCTGCTGCAAACACAAAGGGATTCATCACTCTCGGGCTGTCTGCAGACAGCAAACCCAGAGCAATGTTTGACAGTGAGGAATAATTACCTTGCCAGCTTTGCTTTATCCACATTTCAAATTCAGAGGGGAGATAAAGCCACATTCCCAGTGGTTTAGGCGAGGAGCCCATCCAGAGGAGCATCCAGGCTGGAAGCTCCCTCACCCCAGGAGAGCTGTGCCCGAGGGATGATGGCACTGCAGTGCCATCTCTCCCCTCCCCCTGGGTCTCCCTCTTTGTCTGGACCTTCCCAGCGATTCCTTCCTCTCCAGGAGCTGCCTTGGGTTACAAATGCCCCCGTTTGTGATGCCGAGGTTCCCCCAAAAGCCTGGCACCAGGAATCCTGCCCAGCCCGGGGACATCACCCCCGAGGGGAGCTCGGTGCCAATTTATTTAGCTCATCTTCCACCTCTTTAATTAAATTAGTTGGAACACAAAGGGTTGCCTGACCCTTATCGGGTTAAACGAGCCGGTCTCCATGGCAACCTGCTTCTCAGAAGGGCTCATATCTTCCTCTGTCTCCTCCAAACCCTTCCACATTCCTTTGCTCTCATCCCTCCTCGAACGTGGGGTTTAAAGGCACCAAGTTGGGCTTGGTTTGGGCTGCAGCAGCTGGGCCAGGGGTTTTTTTTTGGGGGGGGGACAGCTCTTCCCCAGCTGATGGGACAAGTGGAGATGGCCAATCCCACAGCCATGTCAGGCTCTGCTTCCTCCCGTGGTTTCCATTCCAACAATTTTTCATGGTGGATCAAATCTTACAGAGTATTTCTCTGTGGGATTTCCCCTGGAGGAAAAGGGAAACCAAAAGGCCATTTAGAAGTTTGAACAGCAACAGTGCAGCTGCTTCCAGAGGCTGTAAATAACCAGCACATGACAGATGCACATGATGTGGGGTTGCATTTAAAGTGCTGAGCCAGACCAAGCCAAGGACTAGAACCATAAAAATTAGAAGTGCCACCAAGCAAAGCGACTGGAGATGCTGGGATGGGACAGGAGGCTTGGAGTGTGGATACTTGGAGTGTGTGGATGAGAGGGAAATGAGGTGGGTTGAGAACCTGGTGCAGGGCAGATCCCAGAGGATTGTAATCAGTAGCACAGGGGCTGGTTGGGGGCCCGTCACCAGTGGTGTCCCCAGGGGTCATCAGTGGCTTGGATGACACCCCAGAGGGTTGTGCAGCCCCTCAGAGGGACCCCAACAGGTGGGAGAGATGGGCAGAGAACCTTCTGAAAGCCAACCAAGGCAAACACAGGGTCCTGGGGGTCTCAACAAGGTGTCCCTGCCCAACAGTGTGCCCTGGGGCCAAAGAGGTCAATGGGATCCTGGAGGGCATCAGGGAAAGCATTGCCAGCAGGTCAGGGAGTGACCCTGCCCTTCTCAGCCCTGGGAGGCATATCTGCAGAGCTGAGCCCAGCTCTGGGCTCCTCAGAACAGGGACTGGGAATATCTGTGGATATTCCAGAACCCCCTGGGCACAATCCTGTGCCCTGTGCTCTAGCATGGCCCTGCCCAGGCAGGGAGGTGGGACCTGGTGACCTACTGTGGCTCCTTCAAACCTGTCCCATGAAAACAAATAACAAGGTAAGAAGCATCATCTTAGAGCAGCTACAGACAGGATTTGGCATGAAAATGAAAGGAAAGGGAAAGGTTGGGAAGATCCTTGACTCTCTGGACCCACCAAAGAGTGTAAGTGGAGGAATATTTAATATAACAGGCAGACATTTCCTAAGACTCAGAGATGAAAGGTTTTTAAGCAATTTCAGGCTCAAAATATGATTCAGACATTTAACAGGGAGGGGAATCTATCAGGAGAACTTTTCCTAAAGGAAGCAATGCATCTGCTATCTCCCTTTGCATCTTTAAATTACATTTGGGAATGGAGTTCATTCAAGATTCATTTAAGCTCTTTTAGAGCCAACTTTAGGATGACATGACCTGCACCCATCACCCCCCCCAACAGCACAGGGAGCTCTGGGTGCTGGGCTGAGACGCTGGTGGCTGTATTTTAAGCATCTATAAACAGTCAATTGAATCCCTCCCTGGGGTGTCACTCTAAAATAACTACTTCAGATGAACCATGATAAATGTCTGATTTAAGAGGGACTTGGGAAGCTTCTCTAGGTCTGGATTGTGCAGCCAGTCCCAGGACGGGGATGAAAATTGTTCGGGTTTAAAATGAGAAATTTAGGGGCAAAATGAAGTGTGAGTGCTTGGCCTCAGCTCCAGCCCTGGGATGTCACAGGTGTGGATGTCTCCTCATTTTCCCCAGTTCTGGCTCTCAGATGAGCCAAT
This sequence comes from Serilophus lunatus, assembly GCA_013399895.1. Classification (NCBI taxonomy): domain Eukaryota; kingdom Metazoa; phylum Chordata; class Aves; order Passeriformes; family Eurylaimidae; genus Serilophus; species Serilophus lunatus. Next base: position 110,053 of record VXBA01000053.1, read on the forward strand.
CTGTGATTAAATGTTCATTAGGCTTAAGTAGACCCATCCTGCCTTTCCTCACGGCGGCTGCCAGGCTGGGCTTTTGGACACTGTCACATGGAAAGTGTTGGAGGAGCTGTGAGTTCACAAGATACTGTCAAAAAAAAAAAGCTGCAACCACACCAAAACCATGAGCTGTGTGTAGAAGGGGCACATGTGCTCCCGTGGACGTGTGAGGGTCCTTTTTCAGAGTCTGTGCCAGGGCCCTGAAGGCACCAAGGACATTCACACCCTCACCTGGGCTCACCTCAGTGTTGCCCCTGGAAGTGTCCAAGGCCAGGCTGGACAGGGCTTGGAGCAAACTGGGATACTGGAAGGTGTCCCTGCCCATGGCAGGGGGTGGAACTAAATAATCTTTAAGGTCCTTTCCAACCCAAACGTTTCTGTGTCTGCAAGGGACAAAACTGGGGGATGTTGCTAAAAAATGGAGTGTGAGGGTGTGATCTCAATCCATACAAATGTCTGCAAGGGGTGTCAAAGGAGGGTGCCAGGCTCTGGTCAGTGGTGCCCAGTGGCAGGATGAGGAGCAATGGCCATAAACTAAACCTCAAAAAGTTCCACCTCAACATGAGGAGGAATTTCTTTCCATGGAGAGTGGCAGAGCCCTGGAACAGCTGCTCAGGGAGGGCGTGGAGTCTCCTTCTCTGCAAATATTCCAGACCCACTTGGTTCCTGTGTCACCTGCTCCAGGTGACCCTGCCCTGGAAGGGGGGTTGGACTGGGAGACTTCCAGAGATCCCTCCCAACCCAACAACTCTGTGATCCTGTGTTTGCACCCTCTTACACAGGTGAGAACACCTGAAGTGATGGTGGTGTGGTCGGCGAGGTCAGGAAGGCCACCCCCATCAGCCCACAGCACATTCAGTGTGTAGATTGTGGCAGGGGCTCCCTGTGCCAGGACTTGGGCAATCCTATGTCATTGTTTCTCCAGAAGAAAGACAAGGACCTCTCTCTTTCCCCACCAAAAGCAGGGCAGGCTGCACCTGCTTTCTTTAGGCTGGGTGGATGGAGCCTTTGTACGAGGTTCAGAGCAGCAAGGGCCCACAGCAATTGCAGCCTCATCTGCACCATGTGGGGAACTTCCCTCCATGGCCCATCTCTGATGACAGCGACAGCCTCCCCTTTTCCTGCTGGAACTGCAGTCTCAGATGATAAAAGCTTAGTTGGGATTTGATGAATCTCTGCAAAGCCTGAGCTCACCTGGCTGAGCCCCTGCCCTGCTCTGCTGGCTCTGGGGGTAATTACACACGAGGAATCTCCGTGGAATGAACTCAATTGTTCACCTGTGAGAGGTGCAGGGACTCTGATGGGAGGTGTCATCTTCCTCTGCATCAGCACGTGGTCGTTCCTGCGGAGTTTCTTTAATCCTTGCTCTTGTGAACAGTGCACAGAAGAGAAAAAGGAACATGTTTCTGCTGAAAGAGAATCACAGAATAAGAGAATGGGTNGGTTGGAAGGACCTGAAGGATCACCCACTCCCACCCCCTGCCATGGGCACACCTTCCACTATCCCAGGCTGCTCCAAGCCCCATCCAACCTGGCCTTGGACACTTCCAGGGATGAGGCAGCCACAGCTTCTCTGGGCAGTCTGGGCCAGGGCCTCCCCACCCTCACAGGGAACAATTTCTTTCTTCACTCCTCATCTAAATTTACCTCCTTCAGCCATTTCCTCTTGTCCTGTCCCTCCATCCCTTGTCCCAGGTCCCTCTCCAGCTCTCTTGGAGCCCCTTTAGGCTCTAGAAGGGGCTCTAAGATCTCCTCAGGTCCTTCTCTTCCTCAGGTGAACAGCCCAGCTCTCCCAGCCTGGCTCCAGAGCAAAGGGTGTCTTGCCCTTGGAGCATCTCCAGGGCCTTCTCTGGACTTGTTCCAACAGGTCCACGTCTTTCTTGCATTGGGGTGTTCCAGGTGGGGTCGCACAAGATCAGGGTAGAGGGGAAGAATCAGCTCATATGCTTCAGCCCCCTGGTGCCCTCCTGGCCTGGGCCACCTTCACCTGCTGAGCACAGGACCTGCCACCCTCTCCCTGTTGCTCAGTGCTTGGGATGTTCTTCCCACCTGCTCCTGCTCGGGACATCCCTGGCCTGGCTCATAAGCCAGATGGGTCTTTGAAGGGCACGTGCAAAAGCAGCTTCGGGTGTGATGAGAGGCAAAAATGAGAGGAGAAAATGGAACAAGTGTAAAGTGAAGGAATCACAGACAATGTGACATAGCAGGAAGAGAGATCTGGAAACTGTCAGTGCAGGGAGAACCCCATCTATGCAACTCTTCCTTACAGGAAAGAGCTTGAGGAGACAAAAGCAGGAGTTGGCAAAGGTCTGTGTTCCTCGGGTCTGTATTTCCACATTCCCCCCTCTAATCCCAGCCCACACCTTTGTTTGAGCACATCTTTTCAAACACAGGATTCCCTTTGTACAAGCTTTCAAGGTGTGTTGAACAGAGCTTTCATCTCCCTCCCCTCCTTCCTCAGAAGAGCACAAGAACCTGGACACACACAGTGGTCCTGCCTGGATGTTCTCCCCCACCTTCCAGAGCTCTCCTGAGGTGTCACAGCTACTCCCAGTGACTCTGTAGCTTTGTGGTGGCCTCACATGGTGAGGAAGGAGGACAGTGGTGGCAGCAGCGTGTTCCTTTTGTCATTGTGTCCTGTGAGCCCAGGTGAGCCCAGGTGGGCCAATGGCACCTGGGGCTGGAGCCCCAGGAGCAGCTGAGGGAGCTGGGGGGGCTCAGCCTGGAGAAAAGGAGGCTCAGGGGGGACCTTGTGGCTCTCTGCAACTCCCTGCCAGGAGGGGGGAGCTGGGGATGTCAAGCTCTGCTCTCAGGTAACAGGGAGGAAATGACCCCAAGCAGTGCCAGGGGAGGATTAAATTAGATATTGGGAAAAACTTCCTGAAAGGGGTGGAGAGGCTTTGGGAGGGGCACGGTTCAATCATGAACACAATGGGATTCCAGGTTCATGCTTGGACTTGATGGTCTTAAAGGAATTTCCAGCCTTAGTGATTCCATGATTCTGTGAGCCAGGAGGCACCTGGGAGGGCTGTGTCTGCTCCACTGCCCTGAACTGGGGGAACCTTCTCAGCACTCACGTGTCCATGGGGGGGTTTTAATTATTTTAATTATTTCACATCGTGCAAATACAGCTCCATGACCTGTCCTTCAGCCCTGGTCTGGGGCTGACACTTAAACAAGTTCAAGCTTCTCACCAGCGAACCTTGATCCCCTGGAGACCAAATCCTCAGACAAAACCCCACAGCTCCCCTTTTCCTTCTGCTCACAGTTTTGCCTTGTGAGGAGTTCTTTAATTTTGGGCTGTTTTTTTGGTATCTTCAGTGTGGCTGAGTCAGGAATGAGTAACTCCTGTCCACCCCTGCCCCTCTTCCCACCAGAGGCTGAACTCCATCCCTGCTCCTTTCCAGATGGTTCAGCCAGGAAAAGTCCTTCCCTGCTGTCCCCGTTGATGATGCCCTGACATCCGTTTGCTTTGCTGTTGCGTGTGCACTTCCTCATTTCAACTAATTATTACAGACCAGGATAATTAGAAGCCTCTGGCCATGGGCTGCAGCAGCAGAGCTGTTCTGTGCATTCCTGAGGGGGGAATGTTTTTCTGTTGGTCTCTGTAGAGCAGCTGCAGTCGGTGTCAGGGATCTGAGAGGAAGAGCTGATGCCTCTGAACTCCTCGTGACAGGTTAACCTTGTTACAAGCATCCAGAAGACCTCGTAAAATGGTGTTGCCTTTGGCTGGATCTTGTTCCTCTCCTTGGCTTTTGAGGCCACTGCGTGTGGCAGTGACAGAGCCCTCACTGAGGAGGTGATTTGTCACAGAATTGTCTCCCTCTCTCCCTGCTTCTTGTCAGAGGAGAAATTAGGCTGGGAGTTTTGGCCCACGTGTCCAGAGGGCACAAGCTGCAGTTCCAGGGAGTTACACACATGTCAGAAACTGCTCTAAAAGCCATTTCTCAGCTGTTCTCAGGTGTTTCATCAGCCTGGCCTGGCCTTTGGTGGATGCAGAGCTGCCCACACACGGAGCTGACGCCTGACACCACTGCAGCAGGGAATGTCTTGGTTTTCTGAAGGCAGCAAAATGTTCTCCTTCCCTCGGGTCTCTTCTGAAGGAGGCTAAATGAAAGCTTTAGCACACAAATAAGAGACTTGCTGTCCTCTTAAAGTCTTAGAATCATAGACTGGTTTGGGTTAGAAGGCACGTTAAAGCTCATCTACTTCATGGCAGGGACACCTCCCACTGTCCCAGGCTGCTCCAACCTGGACACTCCCAGGGATGGGGCAGCCACAGCTTCTCTGGGCACCCTGTGCCAGGGCCTGCCCACCCCTCCCAGGGAAGAATTCCTTCCCAAAATCCCATCTAGCCCTGCCCTCTGGTAATGGGAAGCCATTCTGTCCCTCCAGGTATCCCATGTATCATACCCAGTCACACAGGTTCTCCCTGTCAAAAGGTGCTGTAGGAACCCAAAATGAGATCCTTTGCATATGCTAATTACAGAGTGTCATTAGTGCTGTTGTTATGTAGTTAGATCCCTCAAATCCATTAGTGAAGCCTGAACCCGAGGCTTAAACACCTCTTAATTACACCAAAGCCGAGCCTGATGAGGAGCTCGGATTATCTCTGCATAGATGGCTTGCAGGTGTTGTGGAACTTCTCAAGGTGATGGAACATGCACAGAGTGGGTTTATGTCACCACTCACAGTTTTCCACTGAAGAGGAGCCTCTGCCTGTGCCCTGTGCACCTGTGACAGCCAGCAGAGAAGTGCAGGGGACCTGGAGTTCTGCCAGCTCAGGGTGAAGCCACGAAGGGACCCCAGCACTGGGGCCACATCCCCTCTTCTGGTGTCATATCCTCCTCCCTGGCTGCCTGTTCCTACAGGTGCCCTAAAGGCCCTGCTCTGCCCTATGGCACATCCTGGGCAAACCCAACTCTCCTGGCATGAGCTTTGCCTGGTCCCAGGGGCTGAGACAGAGATTATACATATGGATCTTTATTGCTCCGAGGAAAGAGGCAGCTCCCTCACCCCTCTCTGCTCCTCTCCCACCAGGAGAACAAGCTCAGCCCACCACAACCCACCAGTGCCAATTGCTCCTTGAGGGCCAAACTTGCAGCCACGCTGGTCAAAGTCTCCTCTGAACACAGATTCACAGAATCACAGAATCTTTTAGGTTGGAAGAGACGTCCCAGATCATCAAGTCCAACCCATCATCCCAACCAGCCCAGAGCACTTCCTTGGACACCTCCAGGGGTGGAGACTCCAAACCTCCCTGGGCAGCGTCTTCCAATGCCTGACCACTCTTTGCATGAAGAAACTCCTCTTGATGTCCAACCTGAACCTCCCCTGGCACAGCCTGAGGCCATTCCCTCCCCTCCCCTCGCAGATGTGATGCTTTGAACCACAAAGCCCAGAGTCAACATCTGCCAGAGCCGAGGCTGAAAGGGCCACGAGATCTGGTGGGGACCCAAGAACTGGAGACAGACAAAGAACTTGGACCCATCTGCTCCCATGAAGTCATCTTATCACCTGATTGCAAAGGCAGAGAGCTGGGAGAGCGTTTGAATGGCTGCTGCTGCTGCCGCAGTGATAAATTAGATCACTTTGAGAGCACTTTAGAGCTGGACGGAAAATTCAGTTGCTCTGCTGCCAATTCCATCCTGTAAGTGGAATTAATGCTTTGCTTTAGCTGCACTCTCCAGCCATGAGCAAGTCTCCCTTGTGCACCGTCTCCAAGGGATTTGGCTCTCTGGGAACTGTGTCTGAACCAGCAGGAACAGGCAGGGGAGAAACCTGGCTGGGTGTGCAGCACCGAGGGAGCAGCACAGGGACAGGAGCCTTTGGCCTTAGTGCCTCAGACAAGCTGGGTTCAGGCTGAAAAAAACAGGTTTGAGGCCTCTTGAGAGGCAGTGGCTTGTATTTGGGTTTTGTTCTTAGGAGGTGGGTGGTGAGAAGCTGCCTGGGAAGGAGGTTCAGAAAGTTGAAGGGGAGATCAGATGTTGCAGTCACAGAATTGTGGAATATCCTGAGCTGGAAGGAACCCACAAGGACCATCCAGTCCAACCCTTGGACCTGCACAGACACCCCAACTATCCCCCCCTGTCTCTGAGTGTTGTCCAAACCCTCCTGGAGCTCTGGCAGCCTTGGGGCCGTGACCAAACCCTGGGGAGCCTGTTCAGTGCCCAACCGCCCTCTGGGGGAAGAACCTTCTCCTGAGATCCAACCTAAACCTCCCTGGCACAGCTCCAGCCCTTCCCTGGGTCCTGTCCCTGCTCACACAGATGGTGCTGCCCCTCCTGAGGAAGCTGCAGACCCCTGAGGACTCCTCTCAGTCTCCTATTCTGCAGCTGAACAGACCAGGTGCCCTCAGCTGCTCTTCAGACCCTTCTCCTCCAGACCCACCACCATCTTTATAGTCCAGCAGAAGGGAGGTGAGTGAGTGTTCCCCACCGCAGTTGGATTTTTAAAGCCCAAGTTGACATTTAAAAGAGGAAAAAAAAAACCCCACACATTCCCTCTGGCTCCAAAAGACACAAGATCTGGTCGTGATTCAATTTGCTGACTTGCAAAGCACAGGAGGCCTGGGATTGGAAAGAGGTCTCCAGTTTTGGCATCCAGAGAGTACTGCAGCAGGATCACACCAGGGAGGTGGGACACACCACATCCCCCCCATGCTGGGGCACCCAGGCCAGGGTTTGTGCCTGAAATGACAATGGAAGCACAATTAGAGGAGGACAGGGCAACAGGGCTGGGGGTCCAGGCAAGGGGACAGCTTTGGAAGGAGTGAGGGGACCATTGGCTTGAGCTGGAGCATGAGAAACACACCTCCATCCTGAGACTGGAAAAGCAAAGTGCAGGAAGAGACATGGAGCTCCTAAAGGAGGAGGCACAGGGAGCCAGTGTGGATTTACAAGGCTGAGTGTGAGTGGAAGGTCTATCCCTCTGTCTGAGGAATGTGCTGTTCCTGAAAGATGTGAGAACAGAAATTCCCAGATGAGCTACAAAATGTTTAAGAAATTGTATTAAGAAGCAACCCAAACATCTCTCTGCCTGGTTTAATCAACATTTTCTCTCTTTTACATTCCACAGAGCTGGACTGGCCCAAGTGCAGATGGTCAGTGCTGGAGAGTCTGGAGTAGCAGAGCTCTCAGGGAGAACAGAGGGTGGAGAGAGGGAGAAGCTCCTATTTATTTTTTTTTTAGGATTCCTACCTAGTGCTTGGTAAAGCTCTCAGGAAGAATCCTGCTTGTCTTCAGCATTTCAGGTCAGAGGGTTTTCCAGGATCAGGGAGGGACAGGGGCAGGGACAGGGGCAGGGGCAGGGACAGAGGGACACAGGGACACAGGGACAGGGACACAGGGACANGGGACAGGGACAGGGGCAGGGACAGGGACAGGGACAGGGGCAGGGACAGGGACAAGATCAAGGTGGTTCTGTGGCCCCTCTTCCTGGTGTGAGGTGTATGAGACAGAATCATGGAGTTTCTTAGATGGGAAAACACCTCTGGGATCACCTTGGCATGTAATGGAGCTGCAGGGAGTTCTGTGAATCTGTTTCCTGCTTTGTATCTTTGTTTTTTTGGAATACGTTGGTTTCTGTTCCTGGAAGCACCGTCAGTCTTGTCTCTGAAACACACAGGGTGGTCTGATGGCCAAGGCTTCCTTCTCTCCACCAGGGGCTGGGATTTGTCCCATCAGCAGAGGGTCAGGCATCCAGGGGAATGGCCAACACACAGACAGCCCCTAAGCAAGCCTGATTTCCCACTGGCTCCAGAAGGATTGCAGGGACTTGCTCAGAGCTGCTCCACCAGGTTTGATCCCTCCCTACCCATCAAAGGCTGACAAAGGACCCCGTGGCTCTTCAGGACTGTGACAAGTTTAGGGATCTCAGATGTGTTTCCCAGTGAACAGCACTGAGGACCAGAACAAGGTAAGACCCCTTTGGTGGCTTCAGTTCACTCCATTGGGTTTGGGCAGCCCCAAAACCTGGTACTTCCAGGTCAGTGGCATCTGATCAGGGCATTTCCAGGCAGGAGCAGGTCCTCCCACAGGTATGCAGTGACCTGGGCAGCTGTTCCCCTGCAGATGTTAATGCCATGTGAAGCCTCTTCCAGGCTCTTGCTCAAACCTTCTGCCTAATTTCCAGCTTCAGTGTATTCATCAGCTCGTTTGGTTCAGCTCTGAGACGTTCCTCACATCTGATATTTGAAGGATCCTGTGTATAAGGCACCTGCTTAACTTCAGGCACTGGAAGAAGCACCAATACATTTGATAATTAAATGTTTGCTGCCACCTAATTGTCTCTCATTCTTTGAGCTGGAAGCCTGTCTGCTGGCACTCTCCCCAGAGTGCTGAGCTTCAAAGAGAGCTGGAGAAGAGTTTCTTTTCTCAAAGCACGGGATGGATTTAAGATGGAGCCATCTCTAAAACTGTCAGGAAACAGATAAGAAAATCGAGAGAATAGCAAACCCAGCGGGCTAATTATAAACAGGCAAATATAGGAAAAAAAAAAAAAAAGGCAGATTGCAGGGAGCTGATAAAGTGCCAACAGCAGGAACACTGGCAGAGCTGAGCTTACCTACGAGCACCCGAGCGTGGTCTCAGCTCTAATCACCAGTTTAGTCTGCACATCTGAACATGTGCCCTCCTGGAGCTGGCAGGATGGCACGGAGCTGCATCCAGAGATCAGCTGCAGCCCTCAGCTTGGCTCCAGCCTAAGCCACAGGAGATCTGGCCCCGGGAACGAGCTTCCCAACCACCTGTGTGCCTCCAGTTGGCTTTTCCCTGGATTTGCACGTCCACCTCTGGGCATTTCTCTGCTGTCCCTGAGGGTTGAGGGACAACTCAGTGCTGTGTCTCTCTAACGTGCAGAGCTCCCAGGAGGAGCTCCAAGGGTGGAATGAACTCTCTGTGCTGGCAAAGCTGCAGCTGCCTGGTGGGTTCGTGCTTCTCCATCACGGTGCTGAGCAAACAGGCACATTTCCCCAGCTCCCAGCGAGGGAAGCGGTGTTTTCTCAGCTATAAATACAAATACAAGGCAGTTGAGATGTTTTTTAAAGCATGAGCCGTGTGTGTGTGTGTGTGTGTGTGCAGGCAGCTCTATTTTCAGCTGTACCCACCGAGGAAGAGCCTGTAGTACTTTCAGTTGAACTTGCTGGTTGTTCTATTTTCCCTTTAGTTTTTTTAGCCTGTCTTGAGAAAATGCACAGATATTGGGGGGTGGGGTTTGGGAAGCTCATCCAAAGGGGGTCTTGGAGGGCAAATTATACCCTGGTTGTGGGGTCAGTGGGGTGTCTGTGGGCTTGAGACTCCAAAAAAGGATGTGAGCAGTCAAAAATTCTGGGATGTGTCATTGACCTGTTGGAATGAGACAAAGGAAGCCACAAAGTTGATCACAGGGATGGGGCCCCTTTGCTCTGGAGCCAGGCTGGGAGAGCTGGGGCTGTTCAGCCTCAAGAGGAGAAAGCTCCAGAAAGAACTTCTAGAGCTTAAAGGGGCTCCAGGAGAGCTGGAGAGGGACCTGGACAACGGATGGAGGGACAGACCAAGGGAAAATGGCTTCCCACTGCCAGAGGGCAGGGCTGGATGGGATATTGGGACAAAACCCTTCCCTATGAGGATGGGGAGGCCCTGGCACAGGTTGCCCAGAGAAACTGTGGCTGCCCCACCCTGGAGGTGTCCAAGGCCAGGTTGGACATATCTTGGAGCAGCCTGGGATAGTGAAAGATGTCCTTTCCCATGGCAGGGTGTGGAAATGGGTGATCTTCAAGATCCTTTCCAACCCAAACCATTCCATGATTCTTTGACTCCATGAATTTCAGCTTCCAAACCCTGGAGATCAGTGTCTGAGCAGTGCAGGGTGATGGAGAGCAAGGGGCACATCCATATGTCTCCTGCTCCTGAGTCATTCCTGTTCCCTGCCACCAGCTATAAAGGGACCAAAAACCCAAAAACTGATGAGCTCATGGAGACATCAACTTTGCAGTTGTCTAAATTTGGATGGATGACTCTCACCAGTGGGTTTGACAGCATCAGTGATGAGGGCTCAGCCGAGCTCCTGCATCCCTGCAGGAGGGTGGCAAGAAGCACTGAGGCTCTGGAGTTGCCTCCACACAGGCTGGGAATCACATTGCTCCTGCAGGCAGGAATGCAGTGGGATCACCACATCTGAAAATTAAACACTCCTGGGCCCTCTCTGTGTGAAGGCTGGACCAGAATGGTTTGGGTCAATGAACTCTCTTCAGAGAAGGACATCCCCAGCAAGAGACCCTGGGGAATAGTCTCTCCCTCGTGCCTGGAAAGTACTTGAGAGGTGGCTGGCATGGTATGGCGTGGCCAAAAACATGCTGAAGGCTGTTCAAATGATGCCACACTGAGGATGACACAGTCCCTGTGCCACGGAAATCTGACACTCCTTAATTTACCAGTGGGGATGAAAGCCCAAGGCTGCAAATACCAGTTCCCTTCAAACCATGGACTGGTATTTGGGACCCAAAACATGAGCATCATCTGCATCACATCTTTTAAAAGGCCCGACTTTTGGGAGTCTCTGGTGGGAGCAGGCTCATGGTTTCGTGCTTGCTCCCAACATTTTGGCTGCAGCAAGACCTTGAGAGCAACAGGAAATGATTGTGGTTTAAGATTTCCACAGCAAACAGCAAAACATCCCCAAATGGAGACCTCATGCTCTTCCAACCTGCTTTCCTTCCTGCAAGAGGAGCGATTTGCTGCCCTCTCCTGCCCAAAGACAGGCGGGAAGGGGCTGGACAGGCTGGAGATGAGATTCTAGTGTCTGGTTGGAGTGAGATATTTGAGGGCTCCACCAGCAGCCCGGGGGTGCCCAGGGAGTTTTTCCCTTTGCCTCAATACATCCCCCTTGGAGGCTTTCCCAGGCTGGGCTGGGCTGGGCTGGGCTGGGCTGGCACCCTCAGCCTACCTGGAGCCCAAACCTGCCAGTGACAACATGCCAGGGACCCTCCTGCACCTACCAGGGCACCTCTGGGTGGACAAATTCACCATCCTCTGGCTGCAGTGAACGGTGTGATAAAGCTGTTCCTGCCCCTGCCATGCAGTGAGCGAGGCTGAAGCATCTCATTGATTGGAGAAAAAGGCCAGATAAAGGCTTTATCTGGGATGTCTCAGTCTGGGAAGAGAAATTGAAGCATGTTTTTGTCTGGACATCCCACCCTGGTCTGCAGGAGCTGCCTGCCTGGATCCTCAGGCAGCTCTTCCCTTATCATCCTTGCCTTGCTATCGTGTTCCTGGGCTGACAATCTCCTCCAGCAGCAAGAGAAGGAGAAATCAATCCCTTATCAGTTCAAACCTGCCACATCAAGCCTCTCTTCAAGGGACTTCCCATTGCTTTGGCAATTCCAGCAGCAAGGGACGTTGCACTGATGCATCCTGACGATATTCAGCTCGTGTCAAACCCTGGGCTGGAGGACTGATGCTTTCCAAAATGCCTGCAGGAAAAACAGGTGGGTTTTTCTAGGCATTGGTAGACATTGTTGCACTCAGGGCACCTGGACTCTGGCAGGAGAACGAGAAACTCCAGTGAAAGGTGGACAAATGCAGGAAAATGGCCCTGCTGTAAGAGCCAAATCACAGCCCCCAGGCACTGAGGGGGAGCTGGGAACCTGCAGAGCCATCAGGTGTTAAACAGGGGCTGGCCACAGGTATAAAACAAGCTGTAGAATTTTACAGAGTTATTCATAAGCCCATGTTTGGCTTTATGTGGCCAGGTTTGGGCAGTGGAGGAACTGCAGGAGTGGCTTCTGTGGGAAGATGCCAAAAGTCCCTCCCATGCTGGATAGAGTCAATTCCAGCTGGTGCCAGTGCTGAAACCATCAGCGATGGGATGTGACAATATCTTTAAGAAGGGAGAAAAAAGCCCTGCAGTGGAGCAGCAGCTGGAAAAAATGAGTGAGAATATGTGACAGAAACAGCTCTGCAGTTGGCAGACCCAGAGCAGCTCATGCTACAATTCATCTGAAATAAGGGTTTGCCACCCAACAAGGTGAAGGAGGAGCTCCTGAGGGTGCAGGGCAGACCCAGGGACCTGGCCATGGGTTAAAGGAGTCATTGGGCACTGTCATTATACCTTTAGGATCCCTCAAGCCTTATCTCAGCCAGAAACACCCCCTGGGAAAATGGTCCTTGCTCCAGTAGAAGATCCTTCTGAATCTGGATGTGCCCAGGCTCCACATCATCCCAGCAGATAAAGCTCCCAGAGCCAAATCAGCCCTTTCTGCCCATAACAACCAATGTCACTCTACTGCCATGAGCTCTGATGTTGTCCTCTGAAGCCACTTGTATCCTAATTGTTCGAGGCACTGGCTAATTTGCCATTATTCCAAGGTTTATCCCTTCCCTGGTGGCTGGTTTGGCACACTGTGCCTGGCTCTGGCTGTTCCACTCTCTGCTCTCTGGCGCTTTGCCAGACCTGACGGAATCTGTGCAAGGCACAGCAAGGATTTTTGCATGGCCTTTGCCTGAGACTTCCTTTGGTCTGTTTTCTGAGGATCCATGGATCTCCATGGCTGTGAAATTCCTTCTTCTAAACAGATTCCTGGTCCTCTCTGGAGAAACATGAACAGCAACGGATTTGTTTGGAATTTTTATTCATGTTTTTGAGAGAGAATTCCCATCAGGAAAGCCCATGCCCATCATTTATGATAAAGCTCTGCAGTCTCTGCCAGGCAGGTTCTGCATCATCCAGTGACAGCCAGGCTGGTAAGGAATTCATTCCCTCAGAGATGGAGCACTAATCAACCACCTCCCGACTGGAGCCTCTGGCAGGTGGGTCAGGTTTAACTCTGAGTCCTTTGGTGATTTTGCAGGAGTGATTCCACACTGGTTTAGGATATTTTGCAGCCTCTCCCAGCTCTCATCAGTCCCTACATGTTCCTGCCTTGCATAGACTGTCCATGGCACCAACGTGGATTAAGCACACGGGGATTAGAGCCAGAGGGATGTGGCAGGAAAGGCTATTTCTGGCTTGGCTCAGCTCCACGATCTGTTGAGCGCCTGATACCAAGCTGTTACATGTAGTCTTGGCTGATGGTGGTGGGTGTGCAGGGAACAGGCACTACAAGTGTTAATTGAGGTGGGTTATTATTTTTAATAAGGTGGTGTGCTCCGGGCAGGGATTGTGCACTGGAACAACGTTCCAGAGTGTGTGAACCCATCTCAGAGCTGGGCAAGAGATTTGTGCATCCATTTCCCTTCCTCATCTGCTCCCCTCCATGTCCTGTGAGTCCCCACTGGTGTGTTTGAGATTTGCACAGTGGGCAAATTCAGGAACCTGCAGGACCAAGCACCCGGGGCCTGAATTCCAGAGGCTTCCAGTGCCAGCGTGAACACAGGAACATTTGACCCTCACCACACCCTCCCACCAGTAAATCTTGGGTGCATTCAAGCTCTCGGGACACCACACACATGCCAAAACACCCCTTCAGCCTTTGCCAGAGTGGGAAGAATTGGAACTGCTTCATGGCCTGAGCTCAGGGACATGTCTGGGCTGGAGATGCAGCATCCCAGCAGAGTCAGCACAAACCCCTGAGGCACAGAACCAGACACAGCCCCAGGAGGGGCTGGGGTGTTCCCTGAGCTCCTGATCCCTCGGTGCCTCCTCCTGCCCCATCTCCCAGGACAGCACAGGCTGTCACCGTGCAGGGTGGCACAGATGGGACTCGGTGTCTCGTTGTCCCTTGGTGCTCTGCCTCGCAGCTGCTCCCTCCGTTCCCGAGCAGAGCCTTTGGAAGCAGCAGAAGGACACAGCTCTGCCTTAATGCCGTCATCGAGGGCTTGGCAAAGGTGCTCAGTCATGCACTGCCGGGGACAGACGTGATGCTGGGCTGCTCAGGAGGGCTGAGGGCGCTGGGAACTGCTTCCCAAAACATGCCCAGGTATTGGTACTGCAGAGGAGCGGGAGTGTTACCCACACCACTGTTGCCTCCTCTCTGAAACAGCCAAGCCCTGCTGCTCCAGGATGACAAACCTCAGCTCTGCAGGCACCAGAAAGGATGAGAAATGCAGCACAGAGAGAATCAGGTCAAGGAAACCAGAAAAAAAATAATTAGAAAGGACTTAGAGGGGAACTGGAAGCAAAAAGATATGAAGTTGCCTCGTTTCAAAGACTGGATAATTCATGGAACCTCGGGGATGGAAAGGCTGGGGACACTTAAGGCTGGAGATCTTTGGTTTGCAGGATCAGCCCCCCCTTAGGAGTCGGGGCACTGCTGTTGAAACACCAAACCCTTCACCTGCAATCCCACCTCCCCTCATCAGTTCTGGCCCTGGGCTCTCCCCAGCTGCCTCTCTGTGCTGTCAGCGCTGAAGGGTGTCAGCCTCGAGAGGCAAAACTGCAAGAATAAAGCACTGAACTGGAGGAACCTTACTGGATGCTGTCCCCAGGCAATTAGAGGTGTAGCAAGAAACCTGTCAGGAGGTGACACAGCAGGGAAGGCAGCCAGGGCAGCCTGGAGAGAGGATGTGGAGGCTGAGGACACGGTCAGTGAAGGTTTGGATGTGCTGGCAGGGAGCTGCACCTCTGTAATGGGCTGGTGCCCCCGGTCAGGGGCTGCTGAGCACACACAGCCTGGCTGGGAGCAGGCTTTGGACATGTCTGTCTTTGTGAAGCACCGTCCTGACCCTGGGGAGAGCTCCTGGTGTGTCCTGGGGGCTGGAACTCTGCCTGCAAACGGAGCTGTCTGACCACAGGTGTCCCCAGGCACAGGAAACGCTGCTGTTCCCTGGGAAATTCCGTGTCCTGGGGCAGTGCCCACCTGCCATCCTGCTCTGGGGACCCACCACGCCAGCCTGCAGCTCCCCTGGGGGGGTGTCAGCACTTTCAGGTGCCCACTTGGCACTCAGGGTGGGCAGCTCTGGAGCCACACAACCGGGTGAGGAGTGCAGGGCACCTTCTCTACCCCCACCAGCGGGATCAGGGAGCGATGGCTCTCCCCCATCCATGAGGATGCAGCTTTGCAGACAGAGCTCTGGAGGGAACACGCTGCTCAGGCTGCAGACAATTCCCTACTCCCACACAGGTACCAGGTGGCAGCAGTGACCACACCTGAGGCAGGAGCTCCTGAGGAACTCCAGAGCTCCAGGAGGAGGTGAATGTGTTGAGGGACATCTCAGAGTGTCTCACGTCCTGCTGGATGACTGATGTGGAGTTAGGACTCACTCCCCTTTGACACCAGGCTCCAGCTTTGCTCCACGACCCACATGTGCTCCTGGTCAGCTGGTGAACCCCCCAAAGTCCTGGTGCTGCATCCATGTCCCAAGAGCTGTGTGATCCCACTGCCCATGTTTGCAGGCAGCCCCTGCTCTGCTGTGTTTTTCCTGACTTTCTCCCTGGTCCTTTGTTTCTGTTTTTGTCTGGGCTTTCCTATGCGAATGTTTGAGCTTGTTTATCTGTTTCAGCTGAAAAACTCCACAATCTCCAGCAAAATGCTAATAAGAAGCATTAGCTGCAGCTAATTGAACAGCTTCTGTGATCCTCTGTAATTATCTCCTGGTACAGCACCTACCCCGAGAACAGCAGGATGGATGCCAGGGATAATCAGATAGAAGATCTGGGAAAAACATTTAATTTTCTTATCCAAATTAAGATTTTTTTTTTGGGGGGGGGGGGGGGAGGGGTTGATTACCTCACTAAATATTTGCTGCTGAGAGCAAACAGAGCTGGTTCTGGTGGGGACTGCAAAGGGAATGATGGGTGCTCAATTATTTACAGCCTCGCCCGGCTCGCTGAGCGTGCGCCAGGAATGCAAAGAGAGCTGTCGCCGGGAATCCAGCCGGAGATTTTTCACTGGGAGTAAAAAGCAAGCAGCGACAAGGGGGAATGTTCTCCCGAGTCAAAATGCTGAAACTTGCCCGGTGATAAATTGAGCTGTCACCGGGGCTTGATGATCACATCCAGAGCACACCGGCCCCGAGCCTTTCCCCAGACTCCCCGAGTGTGCAGGAGAGGAGCAAATATTGGGTTGGCACAGAGCTCTGGGGTCAGCAGGTGGGAGTGCCTGCAGTGCCTTAGAAATCCCCGTTATTAAATGCACTCACTTTGTCCTAACCTGGCTTGTATTGCCTTTATTGCTTTAGTCCTTGGTGGGGTTGGACATCCTGCACGCTCTGCAGGTGTGAGTGCTTCCCTGCTTTTCCCCGCCCTGATCTTCCACAGATCTCTATAACCCAGAGACAGAACAATTAAAACCAGATTTATCACTTTGCAGAGTCGATGCAAATTGTTACAACCCTTTCAGAGCGTGGTCCAGGAGGACCAGAGTCACGGCAGGTTTGCAAGGGAAGCAAAATTCATGGATTCTTTAAAACAGAAGGAGAATTTGGCAGTGGGAGCTATTAATGAGCTATGAAATATGGGTTGTTATTTAGGAAGCTCAAATATCAATGAAAAGCTGTACAGCCAGGCAGAACTAGCAGTGCCAATAGTTTTATACACACACACATATATATATATAAAAGAAGAGGAATCCTTGCAGTGGCCTTGCAAAACTCACTGGTTGAACATGCTAAAGCTGTCATTGAAGATCTGGTGATTTGATCTTAGATCTTAAGATCTAAAGATCTTGGGGGGGGTTGAAGTCATAGAATCATAGAATGGTTTGGTTGGGAGAGACCTTAAAGCTCATCCAGTCCCACCAACTGCCCTGGGCAGGGACACCTCCCACTATCCCAGGTTGTTCCAAGCCCTGGCCTGACACCAGGTCCAACCTGACCTTGGACACTTCCAGGGATGGGGCAGCCACAGCTTCTCTGGGTACCCTGTGCCAGGGCCTCCCCACCCTCACAGGGAACAATTTCTTCCCAATATCTAATTAAAATCTCCCCTCTGTCAGTTTAAACCTCTCTCTCCTTTTACACTGTTAATGAATTTAGGAAAAAGCAGCAAAACTGGAGCAATATGAACACCAGGCTGGCCTTGGGAGGGCTGTGGGGAGATCATTCCCCTTTTCCCCTGGACTGGGGCTGCCAAAGCCTGTTCTGAGCTGCTGATCAGGACACTTCCTTGTGAGGATTTGGGCTCCTTCCCACCTGTGCCTGTGGGTGTCTGGCTGCACTGGCCCGTGGCAGTTCCAGCTGTGGAGTGGAGCCTGCATCTGGATCTGCTGCTGAGACCTTGTCAACAAAGAGCTGCAGCCCTGCTCCCTCACGCTGCTGCAGACATGGCTTATGTTTATTCATCCCATTAGGGTGTTTCCATTCCTTCAATTTGAGCATTAACTAGGCAAGGTGACAAAAAGCACCTGCTAACATTAAGCATATAATTATGACAAGGGTATGATTGTGAGTTCAGCTTGACCTGCTGCTCTGAGTTGGTGCTACTTGGGCTGATAAGGGGAACTGTGTTGACACACCCAGAGCTTCTTTTAGGCCTTGTTTTAAGTTCCTGAATGAATCTATGTGTTTATTTGAATTTCCACTGGTGGGTTTTTATCCTGATTAGCTGCAGGGAGGAAGAGCATGAGGCTGGTGGTGCTGGTTGTGGTGGTGGACTTTCTGCCTGTATTGGTTATCGTGGCTCTGTGTGTGTGTGTCTGTGAGTGCTGGCAATGCAATCTCCCCCTGGTACAACGTGGGACATGGATCCTGGCCTCTCTCAGGCTGCAGGACACAGTAAATCCTAACTCACACCCCCATTCCCCTTGGATGCTCATGCTGGACTTGGGGAACACAAGGGACAGTGAAGAGCAAAGGATCAGGTGGCTCCATGTGCTCCAAGGCTTTAGGAAGTTCATGTTTCTTGGGGATGAACTGTGCTTGCCCCTCCAGGACCATCTCTGGGCCAGTTTGCTCCTACACCCTGTGCACTTGGAAATCTTTTGCTCCAGAAAGGGTTTCAGAGATGGTCTCTGTGAACCCCCCACCTCACTGCAGGGCTCGACTCTGCACCTCTCCCTTTGCTGAGCCATTCCTGGGCTCCTCCAGCTGCCTGATCCAGCTTGCTCCTGAATAAGGAGGGGAACCTCATCCTCTGGACCCTGAATCTCCCAGGCCATCCCCTCCACAGGACCAGCTCCAGAGACCAAAGCCTTGCTCAATGCCCTTCGTTTAACACACCCCATTTTGAGCAGATCAGAGGGGACCTCTCCAACAACATTTGGGAGCAATCCCTTCTTTCTGATGGAAGGAATGGCCCAGTGAGGTCCTTGCTCTGCAGGTGAAGGAAGAATTGGTAGCACCCTCCACCTCTCTATTACATGAGAAATGGTCTTGCTGTGGGAAAGCTGCAGTAACTGACCCCATGGGACAGCCCTATTTTATTTTCCCAAACTTGCTCCTGTTTGACTTGCCCTGGACATTTTTTTTTTCCTGCTCTGCTACCTGTTGCTTTGGCACCAAGGAGAACCATGGAGTAACAGTGGCACCGAGTGGGGACATGGGAACAGAACAACTAAAGCACAAGGGGATGTTGGAGAAGAAATAAATGTGACTCACTACGAAGCTCTTTATGGTCAGGACATCCCCAGTGCTGCTGGGAGCCCAGCCCTGAACGGGAGTTTGGGTTGTGGACCTCCAAAGACTCTTCCAACACAGTTCAGGTGTCTCTGAAAAGGTAAAGAGGAGGAAAAAGAGCAGTTCAGGTTCTTCTGACATCGTGTTACTTGCAGAGACCCTTCCTCACAGCAGCAGGAAGGATAGAGCCCCAGTAGATGGGGAGTCCAGGACCTCTTGTGGCCTCTTGTCCACCCCTGAGTCCCAGCAGGCTGGTGTCAAACCATCCACGAGAGCTTTTGGACACCTCTGAGCACCCACTTTTCCAGGTGCTTTAGTGTCACCTTTCTCCCAGAGTTCATGTCCAAAGTCCTTTCCTTTGCCAGCCCTGGGATCCCACCTTCCAAGGAATTCTGCTGCTCCTGTCCAGCATCAGGAGGATTGTGTCTATTGAGTGAGGGGGGAGCCTGGAGTTAATCACCTTTATTATCAAACTCACACCTGGACAAATTATTCCCAGTTAGTCAGAAATAACACAGTCATTTGCATTATGTCTTGGATGTGCTTTATCAGGATGTGCTGGCCAAAGGCAGTTTGGCCTTGGGAGCATCCTGCTCTTTGCCTGGGCTGGGTGGGAAAAAAATGCAATTCTTTATCTTCACCATCCTCTGGTGTAAGTGCATTGTGCAGAGCAGGAATAGCTCCATCTTCCTGGTTAATTTATAAAATATTGCCATTGAAGAAGACCCCAGTGGGTCCCAGCGGAACCCGGCATGTCCCAGTGGATCCTGTTGGGTCCTGGTGGATTCCAGCTGATCCTGGTAGGTCCCAGCTGATTCCAGTGGGTCCCAGAAGATCTTGGTTGGTGCCATTGGGTCCCAGTGGATCCCAGCAGGTCCTAATGAATCCCAACTGATCCCAGTGGGTTCCAGTGGATCCCAGCGGGTCCTAATGCATCCCAACTGATCCCAGTGGGTTCTAGAGGATCCCAGCGGGTCCTAATGCATCCCAACTGATCCCAGTGGGTTCCAGAGGATCCCAGCAGGTCCCAGTGGGTTGCAGTGAGTCACAGTGAAACCCAGCAGGTCCAGTGGGTCCCAGTGGATCCCAGCAGGTCCCAGCAGATCCCCAGTGGGTCTCAGTGGGTTCCAGAGGATCCCAGTGGATCCCAGTGGATCTAAGTGAGTTCCAGTAAGTCATGATGGAACCCAGCAATTCCCAGTGGGTCCCAGAGGATTTCTGTGGGTCCCAGAAGATCTCTGTTGGTTCCATTGGGTCCCAGTGGATCTCAGTGGGTTCCAGCAGGTCCCAGTGGATCCAAGCGTGTTCCAGTGAGTCCCAGTGCATCCTGGCAGGTCCAAGTGGATCACAGCGGGTCCCAGCAGATTCCAGTGGATCCCAGCAGGTCCAAGTGGATCCCAACGGGTCCCAGTGAGTCCTAGTGGATCCAAGTGTGTCCTAGTGGATCCCACCTGATCCTAGTGGGTCCCAGCGAGTCCCAGTGGGTCCCAGTGAGTCCCAGGGGATCCCAGCGGGTCCCAGTAGATCCCAGCGACTCCCAGTGGATCCCAGCGGGTCTCAGTGAGTCCCAGCGGGTCGCAGTTGATCCAAGTGTGTCCCAGTGGATCCCAGCTGATCCCAGTGGGTTCCAGCGAGTCCCAGTGCATCCCGGTGGATCCCAGCGTGTCCCAGTGGATCCCAGCTGATCCCAGTGGGTTCCAGCGAGTCCCAGTGCATCCCGGTGGATCCCAGCGTGTCCCAGTGAGTCCCAGCGGATCCCAGTTGGTGCCAGAGCACCCCAGCGGGTCAGGGGGCTCGGCGGGACCCCGGCAGGGGCTCCCTCCCCGCTCCTGCCCTGCCCTCGGTGCCTCCCCCCGGCGGGGCCCCTTCCGCCGCCTCCATCCCCATGGAAACTCGGGGCCGGCCCGGGCGGAAAGGGCAGGACGGGAGGGACAAAGGAGTGGGGGGAGAGCGCCGGAACCCGGCGGGAGGGATGGCGGGGCCGGGGGGGAGCCGGGGAACGTGGACGGGGCAGAGCCCGGAGCGCCCCGGGAGCCGCCGGGGGCGCAGCGCGCAGAGCGCCGGAGCGGAGCGGAGCGGAGCGCACAGAGTCCGGGGTGAGCGGCAGCGGGGACAGGGGGCAAAGGAGCCTCCCGTGCGGGGGGAGAGGAGGGAAGACGGGGAAAACATCGAGGTTTTGGCTGGAAGGAGTCGGGGCTTGGGAAGGAGTTGGTTCGGACGCGTAAAAGAGGCTCGGAGCGACTTTGGGGGAGGCGCGGAGCGATGGGACAAAGGGGAATGGCTGCAGGAGGACGGGAGGCTCGCAGGGTATGGGGAGGAAAATGTTCCCTGCGGGGGTGGGGAGGCTCTGGCACAGGGTATTCCATGGGCGCCCCATCCTTGGAAGTGCCCAAGGCCGGGTTGGATGGGGCTTGGAGCAGCCTGGGGTTGTGGAAGGTGGGATTGGATGAGCTTTGAGGTGCCTTTCAGCCCAAAACATTCCATGATCCTGTGATGCGGGGCCAGTGTCAGTTTTAATTTTCTACTTGGTGGGTGGGATCCAACCTGCTTCTCGGAAATTCCAGCTTCTCTCTCTCCTCTCTTTTATCCCCCCCTTATTGGCTCAGCCTTCCAGCAGGAGTTACCTGGGATACAAAAATACCTCCCTGGGAATTATGTCCGGGGAAGATGCAAATAAAACAACTGCATGTGGCACTCGAGCTGCTCTTTAATTTAGCTGAAAGCTCGTGGAAAATCAGCCACTTGCTGGGCTGTGCCCTTGCCCAGCAAGCTTCAGCACAGCCACCGATGCCAACCCATGGCACTGGTGGCAAAAGCTTCCCAAAACTGTCTCGTGGTGACACAATAATTATCAGGGAAGCACAGTGCAGGAGTCTCTGAGGAATGTCTTTTGGATGAGCCCAGCCCTCACAGATTAAGCCAGGCTCAGGTGCTGGAGGGTTTGTGAAGACACTTAGGATGTGTTGGTGCCACCAAGGACAAGATACCTGGGGTGGTCAAACAAGGGCAAGACACCTGACTGCATTTTGGGTGCTTGTGGCATGGCTTGCAAAAGAAGAAGAAGGGATTGCAAGTTTAGGAATATAAAAATAAGAATATGCCTTGTAAATTGTAAGGATTTGGGGGAAAGCCTCCACTGTTGTGGATATTGTGGCCTGAAAACCCACAGCTTTGTCCTCAGCTTGGTGGGACTGGCTTTTTGGTGGCTCCTGGAGGGCTTTTTGTGGAACTGGGACATTTGTATCCTACCAAACCTTTCTCTGTGGGTACCACAGGGCAGTCCCAGCTCTGGTGCAGATTTTCTGCTGCTCTTTACTTGGTGTGCAAAGCATTTTTGAATTTCCCAGCACTGCCCGAGAGCAGCTTGACACGAAGGGGATCTCAATGCTCGTCTTACAAGACGTGCTCCAGCCATTGTTCTGCTCAGAGCTTTGCCTTGCAAAAGGCCTTTCCTGGCTGTTTATTAGGTAGTAAATCATCTTGGTTCACTCTGGTCCACTGCAGCCTTGCTCATGGCTCATGTTCTTCCTGTCTGCAGCAAGTGATTTGATGCTGGAAGGTGACCAGGGATGAGGTGGGGACCAGTTTGCCAGGCACTCCCCTTCCCTCTCTGTGCCCAGACAGCGATATTCTCTTGTCTCAGAACATGCTGCCCAGCTCACTGCCCCCTGAAGAGGTGTTCTGGCATCCCCCAGCTCCAAAAATAACCTTGTGGCATCTGTGCTGCTCCCTCCAAGTGTGTCACACACGGAGAGAGCAGAGGGACAGTCAGTCCCTGAGGGAAGAGTGACCAGATTGTTGGAGGTCCAGAGGCACCTCAGAAGTGCCCTGAGCACTCAAAAGCTGAGGGTTGCTTTGTGGCATTCAGTGGAGAGTGTTTGGTACCCTGTGGCCCAGGGTCACATCCCCGTGGTGGGATGAGGATGAGGAGAAGGTGACCAGGCTCTGGTGTCACTCCTGGCACTGCTGCTCGTGTGGCACAGCCATTTCCCTGCAGCCAGGGGTTCTTTGTCAGAAATGTGGCATTTTCACCAGGACCTGCTCAAACTCCAGTCCTTTCCTGGTTTTGGTGCAATTAGGGCTGACTGGAGCTCCGGGCAGGAGAAATTGGGGTTCTTTCCAAACCCATCTGTGCTCTGATCCCTGGGATGCAGCTGCCCCTAAAGCCACACTCATTCTTCTGACGTTCATGCTGTTTAATTCATCGTCTCCAAATTTTCCACTTGCTGATGACTTCAAAACAAGCACTTCTGAGGTGCAGCCTCCCAAAATCATATCGACAGAGTTAATGCCATCCTCTCCCAGGAGGAACACAAGGTGCAGCCACGGGCTCTGTGGGATTGTTTTCCCTTCCTTTCTAGTTTATTGGTGCTTTACAACTTTGTCTGAGATTTGTTCTGTGTGACATTTTTGAAGCACAGCCTTTATTCACCCTGTAGGAGGGTGTTTTCTAGACTTGGAGTTTTCTCAAGGTGCTTGTGTCATCACAGTGGGTCCACAGAGGAATTTACTCCAAGGATTATCCATTTGCTTGGGTGGCTCTTGCAGCTCTTTTGTTTGATAGAAGTTAAACCTCTGCCTTCTTTCCCACCACTTGTATGTGGATTTTACTGGTCAAGGCAACCTTAAAGCTTTCCATCCTTTGGGTTTGCAGTGGGTGTGCTCAGGTTGTTGGGGCTAGGCCTTTTCCCATTAGCCCCACACGACTTCACAGCCCAGTTTGGGCAACACTCAGGTCTTTGCCAGCTGAGGAGGGAGATAAGGTACCCACGAAAGGCGAATCCCTTGTTTTATTCCTGGTCTGGGCCGTTCTGAATTGGTGACTGAGTTTGGCTCTTCAGGTCAAGTTGACCCTGAGGCAAAAACTCCTCCTCTCAGGGAATGTACTCCTCCTTGGGTTGCTGTAACATCTCCCCTTTCACGGTAATTAAGGGCATCTTTGGGAGCAAACAACCCTCTGAAATGCGTGTGGTTTAGAAATGCAAAAGGTGTTTGTTCCCAGCCAGGAGGGATCGTGTGACTGGGTTCGATCAATTGTCAGTAGGTCAGTGGGTATAAACAGACATTTCCTGTTGTTTTTGATGTCATTTTGATTTTTTTCCAACAGAAGAGGCACAATGCCCCTACATTAAACCCCTGACTGACAGCCTGCTTTAAAGAAAACCACGACAGCCGCTTTTCCTTTCACTTCCCTGCTCCTAACCTCAGCTTTCAGCCTTTCCCACCGTGGGCAGCAGAGCCTCCCCCACCACTGCCAGGGCTCAGCGCTTCTAAATCCTCTCTCCCCTTTATCCCTCTTGGCTTCTGCAGTGAGGATGCTGAGAGAGATGCAGCCACACGCTCTGCTCCGGGGTTTAGCTCTTCCCTCAGCCTCCGAGATGCTACGCGAAGGTTGCCAGAGACACGGAGACAACCCTGCATCCAGGTTTTTGCTGCATCCCTGCTGCTGAGAGCCAGAGATACGGCTCCCCCCCGGCACTGTCGCTGCCTGCAGAAGGAGGGGGATGCCCGGAGATGCTGATTTGCAGGGGGAGGTGGGTCTGGCGCTGCCCGGGGGGTGGAGGGGCTGCGGGTTTTTCAGTTCTGGAGCCGCCGCTCCCCGCACGGTGAGGTCTCTGTGGCGCAATGGACGAGCGCGCTGGACTTCTAATCCAGAGGTTCCGGGTTCGAGTCCCGGCAGAGATGATCTCCAGGCAGGTGTCCCTTTTATTTTGGGGCCTCTTCCTTCCCAGGTCCCCATCCGGGATGTTGGGGACACCCCCGAGGGCTGCGGGTGGGAGGAGAGGGGTTCTGATGCTCAGCGCGGGTCTGGGCTCCCCTTTTCATCATCTCTCTTCCATCACATCCCCCTGTCCTCATTCCCTTTGGTATCTCCTCAGGAACTGGGTGTTTTAACCCCACCTTTCCCCCCAGTGCTGCTCACGGGTCCCATCTTTGGTGCCTTCTCAGGAGGAGAACCCTGGAGCTCTCCAGGAGAGGAGGACAGAGGTTCAGCACCTTCTGGTGGTGTTTCTTGCAGAGGTTCAGGACCTTCTGGTGGTGTTTCTTGCAGAGGTTCAGGACCTTCTGGTGGTGTTTCTTGCAGAGGTTCAGGACCTTCTGGTGGTGTTTCTTGCAGAGGTTCAGGACCTTCTGGTGGTGTTTCTTGCAGAGGTTCAGGACCTTCTGGTGGTGTTTCTTGCAGAGGTTCAGGACCTTCTGGTGGTATTTCTTGCAGAGGTTGAAGACCTACTGGTGGTGTTTCTTGCAGAGGTTCAGGACCTTCTGATGATATTTCTTGCAGAGGTTCAGGACCTTCTGGTGGTACTTCTTGCAATGGTTCAGGACCTTCTGATGATATTTCCTGCAGAGGTTCAGGACCTTCTGGTGGTATTTCCTGAGATAAATGGGGTCGTTTTCCCAACACGTGGCCAAAAAATGTAGGTCTGTAATCTGAATGTCCACCTTGTAGGAATTGTTTGCAAATGCTCTCATTGGGGTGAGTCAACACTCCCTGCCTGGGCCAACACTCCTTACCTGGACTTTTGTGCTCTGGAATGGCTTTAAACTGCCAGAGGGCAGGGTTGGATGGGATACTGGGGAGAAATTCCTCCCTGAGAGGGTGGGGAGGCCCTGGCACAGGGTGCCCAGATAAACTGTGGCTGCCCCATAATGTCCAAGGCCAGGTTGGAGCCACCTGGGATAGTGGGAGGTGTCCCTGCCCAGGGCATGAGCTTTATAGTCCCTCCCAAGCCAAAGCATTCCATCATTCCATGCTCACTGCACACTTGCCAACCCAGGATATGCTCCCACTGACTGGATTTTCCAGTGAAAACCAGTTCATCTCCATCACAGTAACCAGTGGGCTTGACTTGTTTCTCCTTGTGGTGTCTGTGCAGATGCTGGAGCTTGTTTGGAAAACCTGGTGGTACTGGAAGTTCTGCTCCCACATTCAGCATGACATAGGTGTCATGCCCTTGACGTCCAGGGGTGTCCTGAAAGGCCAGAAGATTATTCTGAGAAAGAGAAAATACGTGGGCAGTGATCTTGGGACACATCCAAAGTAAAACTGGGTGGGGATGAGGGGAAAAAGGACAGATTCTGCAGAGATGACTTGTGCCTTCAAGCAACTGGAGAATGAAACACATTCATTTTCTCTTTGGGATGGAGGCAGCAACAAAACTGTGATTGCAGGCTGTAGCAGTAGGGAGGATTGTCCCCCTCTTCCTCCCTGGGCTGCAGGGGGACAACTGCTCCACCATGGGCTTCACCACAGGCAGGGGAACCTCAGCTCCAGCTCCTGGAGCACCTCCTGCCCCTCCTCCTGCACTGACCTTGGTGTCTGCATTGTTGTTCACATGTTCTCACTCTTCTCTTGCTCCCATCTTCATCTAATCTTAACTATTTTTTTTTCTCCTTCCTTCTTAGCTGTGTTATCCCAGAGGTGTTATTGTCACTCCTGACTGGCCTAGCCTTGACCAGTGGTGGGTCCAGCCTGGAGCTGCTGGAATTGGCTCTGCTGGACATGGGGGAAGCTTCCAGCAGCTTCTCACAGAAACCTCCCCTACAGCCCAACCTCTGCTAACAAAAACCTGGCCACAGAAAACCCAACACACTTGTGGATCTGAATTTCACCAAAGGTGGAAAGTTTCTGAACACTGAGGGTTTCAGCTCTTGTTGCCACTGAGACTCAGGACAGTGACTGTGGCTGGAGGTGCTTCCCTGGGGGCAGAGGGAAGTTTGGTGGAGGTCCCTCCCCGGGGACACCGGTTGGAGTTGGTCTCATGTTGCTGCAGCACAATCCAAGTGCTGAAAGGAACCAGAGCCTGGGAAACCTGGGGCTGAGCTGGGGAGGGAACTGGTCTGACTGGAAGTGTGGGGGTGTTGAGCAGGGGAACTGGTCTGACTGGGAGTGTGGAGGGAAGGGAGGCAGCCAAAGGGGTCCCCCATCAGGTCACTGGGGCCTCAATCCAGCAATTGAAAATCAGAGACCCCCCCCAGAGCAGCTCCAGAATGGTCAGACTGGAAAGTTCCCTTAACATCTGAAGGGTCACAGGGTCTGGAGTAGCCACAGCCTCTGTCCCTCCACTGTCAGCCCCAGGGCTCTGAACAGGGCTGGGAAACCTGGGCCAGGCCCAGCACATTCCCCTGGTTTGTGTGTCTGGATTTGCCAGGTTCTCCCCTGGAACAGGCAATGGGGAGATGCTGCATCCTAGAACCAGCAGCTGTGGGATGCTCCTCTGGCAAGGGTGGAATTCTTGCCTGGAAGCAGCAATGGCAGGACTGACAGCAGTGGGAGCACTGGAAACAGTGCTTTGGGCACTGACCCTGCTGCTGGTGCTGCCCCACACCTTCCCCACTGAGCAGTCGTGGGTCCAGGAGCCAGGGGGGTGCCAAGGGGGTGCTGGCTGAGCCCTGGGATTGCCAGAGCTGGGCATGGGGCACGGGGCCCCAACATCCTGCCCAACATGTCCCAGGCTGCTCAGTCTCTGTCCTGTGGGGATGAACTGGCTCAAAACTGGACCACCAATGGCTTCAAAGCACTCAGGAGCTGCTGCTGAGTGAGAGGAGGCTGGGGAATGGGAGAGGCCCTTCCTGGGGAGCCCCAGCTGCCACCACTGCCCATGGGACAACACCTTGGACAACACCTTGCCTTCATGGAGCTGTGGCTGCCAGTGTGGGTTGCACCTGATGGCCTTTTCTGGCTGCTGGACCTGATTTGGCACTATCAGAGCCAGGGGATCTTTGCCAGGGGTCAGCAGCACCCTTGGGTGCTCCTCTGGCTGGGGATCGTGGCTTTGGGGCCTGTGAGGATCTGATTATTACCATTATTAGAGAGCTGCCTCTGCCCAAATTAAGGTGCAAATAAGAATATGTGCCAAAATCCGTAGTACAGATTTTATTTCATAGGGAAAGGTGATGTAGACAGAAGAAAGAGGAGAAAGAGATGAAGTAGAAAGATAAAACCACACCATGGATCCAGCAGGTCCCATTGGTCCTTCTTCACTCTGGTCTCAGTGGTGGGGGTCCCATAAAACAAGAGTTCAGTGGGTTAATACACATTCAGATAGATTTGGGAATGCCCAAGCACCTCCCCAGCCAGGGGAAGTTTTACACTATCTTTTGCAGGCTCTGGATCTTTTGTGACACTGAGGATCACGTGCAGTCCTGTGGTGGAGGGAAACACATCTGGCCAGACCCAGCCAGAGGTGGTTTTCAGCACAGCTGCCGAGTTGGCCTTGCCTTGTGGATACATTCTTCTCTCCCAGCCTTCTTTACTTCTTAGACCTGAGATAATTGGACAATAGCACCACCTTTATCTTATCTCAAGTTCCCCTCAGGTTGCTTAACTTTCTGGAATTTGCAGGAATTCCTGGAGGCATAGTTTGGGGGGTGGGGGGTTCCTGTGGTGTCAGATGAGCTGCTGCTTCTTCAGTGAGCAAAGTCCTTCGGTGATTTTCACAATGTTTAAGATAATTATGGTCTTTAAGTCTCCTACACCCCCACACACCAGCAGGACAGGCTACACCAGTGAGGTCCTCTGGGCCCTGGTCTCTGCCCACCCCACGAGCAGGTGAGAAGCCCCTGGGGACATGGATGAGGTCACAGATCCATATATTTGGCCATGGACAGTGTGCTGACCGTGTTGGTCATACCAGGAGCCATCATTATCTGCCTGGTGCTCCTAATGCTGATCTACCTGTAAAAATAAAGCCAAAAAAAAAGCCAGTAAAGCCACAGCAGATCAGGCACATTTTTGCCTTTGTTCATCTCCCACCCTGCAATGGGGCCAGGGCAGCAGCAGGGCTGTGTGACACGGGGGGAGAGTTTGAGGCTCTGAGCACCTGATCCTTGAGGAATTTCACCCTGATCTTCCACTGCCATTGCTTGCAGAGCCTGTGTGGAGGAACCTGAAGGACTTTCCCAGAGTCCACTTCTTTGAGTTTGTTGGTTTGGAGTTTATTATACAAAGTATTTGGTTTAAAGTCTTTAATTCAATATCATGGAATGTGCTGAGTTGGAAGGGACCCCTCAGGATCATCCAGTTCAATTCCTGGCCCTGCACAGGACACCCCAACAATCCCACCCTGTGCCTGAGAGCATTGTCCAAGCACTCCTTGAGCTCAGACAGGCTTTATTACATCTGTTGCCTTAAAATAAACTTGTCTTTTCAGGCTGTGTGTGTGTTTAGTGCCTGTTCTGGGGGTGGAGGGTGGAAAAGCCCCCTGGGCTGGACACTTCCAGAGGGCTCTGGGGGTCTGGAGAGGCTGGGACGTGGAGGTGGGGTCTCTCCTTGACTTGGGGGTCTCCAGTGGTGAAGGTGGGGGTCTGTGGTACCCTGAGGGATGGAGGAGGGGNCATTGTATGGGATGATGAAGGAGGGGGTTACACAGTCCTGAAGGAGGGAGAGGGAGGTCTCTGCTGGCTGGGGGTTGGAGGTGGGGGTCTCTGCTGTACTTGGGGGTCTCCACAGCACAAGGGGGTGACAGCAAAGGTCTGTGGGGCACGGGCTGGTGAAGGTGGGGTTTCTGGGGGATGGTGGGGAGGTCACTGCTGTCTGTTCCTTGTCCTGGTGGATGAAGGTGGGGGGTCTCTGCTGTCTGGGATCCTGAAGGAGAGGGTCCACACCGTCCTGAAGGATAGAGGGCGGGTCTCCACTGCCCTGAGGATGCAGGGGGGGGTCTCCAGTGCATAAGATAATGAACCTGGGGGTGTCTCTGCTGCCCTGCGGGAGGGAGGTGATGGCACACGAGGAGCAAGAACCGGAACTCTGCGCAGTCCATGCCCACAGCGAACTGAGCCCTGGCCGTGCCCGGTGTCCCCCCGGGGCAGGGGGTCCCCCCTCGCCCCCCCGCAGCCGTTTATTGTCGCGGGCCGTTGTTCAGAGTCACCCGCAGGGTCCGAGGTGGCGGGAGGGGCGCGGGGACAGCTGCTGGCACAGGGGGGACATGTGGAAGGCTGGAGCCCTGCCGGGGTGCGCCGAGTCCCAGCGCAGGAGGCAGAGCTCGGGGCTCAGTGCACCGGATTCCTGAGGAATTTCACCCATAGTCTGCTGCCTGCTCCCCCCTCACGGAGTCCCCGTGGCTTTGTCCCTGTGCACAGTTCGCAGCCGCCGCCGTGTCACCCAACACACCCAAGAGAACTAAACCCCGAGCCCGGGCGGCTCTGAGCGGTCGGTGAAACGCAGGGGAGAGCTGAGCCCAGAGAGCGGCTCCGCACCCCGTCCCTCACCCGCGGCGGCTCCTTCAACCGGCGGGGCGGGCCCGGGGCGGGGCGGGCCCGGG
>VXBA01000055.1:0-38337 GCA_013399895.1 Serilophus lunatus
GAGACCTTAGAGATCACCGAGTCCAAGCTATAACCCGAGAGCGAGCCGTCGTCCAAACCGTGGCAGGGACACGAAGTGCGGAGCCCGGGCAGCCCCGCAGGGTTCAGGGCACTGAATCCTGGCACTTCGGGGGGTGGTTAATTCTCAGGCCGTGGAAAGGCGGATTTGGGGGTTTCCCCCCCCCACCCCGGGAAGTCAGTCGGGTTAAGGTTGGGGTGTGAAGTTAAAGCCCCTCAATGCTCCCTGTTAGTTGGGTATTTGGGGGAGGAAGCAGCAGCTGGTGCAGGGACAGCGCTGCCCCTGGATAAGGGAAGGATAATGGGCAGGGACAGAGTCGTGGAGTTGCTGAGGTTGGAAAAAAAACCTCCGGGATCATCGAGTCCAAGCTGTGCCCGATGCCCACCTTGTCCTTCCTTGGACACCTCCAGGGATGGGCACTCCAACCCTCCCTGGGCAGCCCCTGCCAAGGCCTGACCACCCTTTCCAGGAAGGAATTTTCCCCAAAATCCAATTTAAACCTGCCCTGGCCCAGCCTGAGGCTGTTCCCTCTCCTCCTGTCCCTTGTTCCCTGGGAGCACAAAACAAGCTGCTGCTCTCCATGCATTTCTGGCCTTAATTCGTAACAGCAAAGGAGTGAGGGAGGAAGAAACAAAGCAGTTAAACCTCATTCTCTTCTGAGTTTGTGGGCAAAGCAGCAAAGGTGCCCTTTGTGACAGGAAGGGTGGAGCAGAAACAGAGATGCTGTGTGGAAATTTCAGAGCTTCTGTTTTTAGCAGAGTGTAAAAGGAGTGAGAAAGTTGACAGTGTTTGGGGTTCTGGGGCAAATGTTGCCTTTGGTCTGTCTCCAGTAATACGTTGTATCTGGACTTAAATTGTTTAAAATGAGGAAAGATGTCAACAACTGAGAATTCTTCTAAGAAAGGCAAAAAAAACTACTACCTACATTTTTCCCTATAAAAAGGTGATGAGGCTCTAGCAGTGCAAATACAGACAACAGACTGGATGAAGGTGGCCAACAGATCATATTTAAATAACTCATTTGAACTTAGAAATCCAAGTATTATTTACCTGTGTGAGCTGAAGGAGGAGCTTTGGTGATTTCTGTGTGAGTTACCAGGGTAATGAAGGGTGTTGAGCAGACAGGAAAGAAAACAGGGGTTTTGTTCTTGTCAGTCGATTCTCTCCCTTTGCTTGGATATTTTGCCTTTCCTGCTCGAGGCCTCGGGAAGGAGGGTGAAATCTTGAGTTCAGTTTAAGACACCCAGCTCAGGATACAGCCTCTGGGTTGTCACTGGGGTGGGGTGACCCTGGATGGGCGCTGGCTGCCCCCAAAAGCTGCTCTCACTCCCCTCCTCAGCTGGGAAGGGAGAGAAAATACAACCGAAGGCTCCTGGGTGGAGATCAGGGCAGGGGCAGATCACACACTGGTTTCTGTCACGGGCAAAACAGATCCAGTTGGAAGAAAGCAGTTTAATTTATTGTAGTAAGAGTAAGGTGATGAGGAATAAACCCAAATCTTAAAGTACCTCCCCTCCATCCCTCTCTCCCTGCTGGGCTCAACATCCCTCCCGATTTTCTCTCCCCCCTCCCTCCGAGTGGAGCAGTGGGGTGGGGAATGGGGGCTGTGGTCAGTGCATGGTCTCTGCTGCTCCTTCCTTCTCCTCAGTCCTTCAGGAACAGGCTGCTCCAGTGAGGATTCTCCACAGGGTCCCAAGTCCTGCTCCAGCCTGGGCTCCTCTCTCCATGGACCCACAGGTCCCGTCCGGACCCTGCTCCGTGGGATCACAGCCTCCTTCAGGCATCCAGCTGCTCCAGCACAGGGTTTCCAGGAGCTGCCAGGGACTCTCAGCTCCAGCAGCTCCTTCTGCACTGACCTGGGGCTCTGCAGGCTTTTCCTTTCACACGTTCTCTCTCCTGCTGCTGTTCTCCAGGGGGTTTTTTTCCCCCTTAAATAGGTGATCTCAGAGGCTCCACCACCATTGCTGATGGGCTTTGGCCTTGCCCAGCAGCAGATCCATGACATGGGGGAAGCTTCCAGAAGCTTCTCACAGCACCACCTGTATCAAAACCTTGCCCCCCAAAGCCAGCACAGTCCACACCAGCGCTGCCCAAGGGATCTCACCAGCGGGAATGTCTCTGGCACGGCTCCAACACCACATGGATTAGTGAGATACCACCAGCTCAGGGCTGGGGTTGGCATCTGCTGCCAAATATCACCCCTGTCCTCCACGTTATCCCTCCCCACATCTGTTTGTGTTCACTTGCAGTTATCAGCAATAACAATACTTCTATTTTCACAACACCTGCTTCCCCCCTTCCTTGCCAAACACTGTTGCAGAAGAGGTGAGAAGGGAAAACGTTGGTTAAGGTGGTGAAAATAAACTTGGAGAAATTGCTCCCATCCTGGATAGCAGCTGAACTTCTCTGCCTTGGTGTCAGACTTGGCAAACTGCTTCTGTGCTCAGCAGTTTATGTGGAGTTTTATCCAGCCTTGTGGAAAAAGCACAAATATCATCTCTGGTTTGATCTTTTCCCACCCTTTTTTGGATTGTTGTTCCTTAAAAATTGTGGAATCACAGAATGGTTTGGGTTGGGAGAGACCTTAAAACCCATCCAGTTCCAACTTCCCTGCCCTGGGCAGGGACCCCTCCCACTGTCCCAGGGGGCTCCAACCTGCCCTTGGACACTTCCAGGGATCCAGGGGCAGC
Source organism: Serilophus lunatus (assembly GCA_013399895.1). NCBI lineage: Eukaryota > Metazoa > Chordata > Aves > Passeriformes > Eurylaimidae > Serilophus > Serilophus lunatus. The sequence continues at coordinate 2,709 of VXBA01000055.1, forward strand.
CACAGCTTCTCTGGGAAACATGAGAAATTTGGAATTCAAAAGGTTTTCTATGAAATAACTAAAGTCATTAGATCTGTGCAGCCTTCCTCAGCTGCCCGTGGCCAATCTCAAACACTTGGGAGAAGAGGAACTTCCCTGAGTGTTGCACAAGAGCAGAAATCCTTCCCTGACCTTGTCAGTGATCACACTGTGCCCTGGCACTGTCTGCATCAAACATTAACTGTGGGAGCTCATTATTGTTAAATTAACTTTAATCTGTTCAATTTTAACATTCAGAAGACGTTCAAAAATTCTGCTTCTTTTTTTTTTTTTCCCCTATTATTAACAGGAAACTTTCTGCCATGGAATATGGTTTGGAAGGGGAGGAGTTAAGTCAGCCCGGAGTGCTGGCTGGGCTATTTTTATTTCAGAAAACAAAAATATTTCATAATAGACATACGAGGATGATTAAAACACCCTTTCCTGGCAACAGGCACAGCAGGACAATGGTGTTTTCACAACCACACACAGGGAGGGGAGTGCACTGAGGGATGGAAGAGCTCTGTATCACAGCTAAAAATACAATGTCACCAGAGCAGCACTTCAGTGTCTGATCTCTGCTCTCTGGTGATGAGTGATGAGACCCCAGGGAATGGTCTGGAGCTGTGCCAGGGGAGGATTAGGCTGGATCTCAGGGGAAGGTTCTTCCCCCAGAGGGTGGGTGGGCACTGCCCAGGCTCCCCAGGGAATGGGCACTTCCCAAGGCTGCCAGAGCTCCAGGAGGGGTGGGATGATCCCCTGGGACAGGGGGGGATGGTTGGGGTGTCTGTGCAGGGCCTGGGGTTGGACTGGATGATCCTTGTGGGTCCCTTCCAGCTCAGAATACTATTCCATGATATTCTATGACTCTCACACAACTTCATGCAACGTGTGAAATAAACAACTAATTCAACAGCATTTCCTTGGATGCTGATTTTAGACAAGTCCACAGTGAGCAAGAGCCACCAGCAGTGAGTTGTGTTTGGAGTGAGGAGCCACACTCCCCTCTGCTCACTCTTCCTGCCAAATTTTTATGGCCCTGTCTCTTGTCATTATCTGCACAGTCGGATCAATATTTACTCAGCATATATTTGCTCAGGATATAAGCTGAGTACAACCCACTTCATATGCCCAATGACAGGACAGCCAGAGATGCTAATTAATGAATTGGCCTCTGGGGTGGAATTATGTCCTCGTTAAGAAGACTCCCAGTGATATTAATAAGGTCAGAACATCATTGCTGGTGGCTGAGTCACAGCTGAGCTGGAGCTCACGGATGTGTAAACAGTGGAGCTGCCTTGGGAAGCTGGTTCCATGGTGTGTTTATCAAAAAGGATCAAGTCATGGTGATATGTGGGGTCAAAAACCACATGAAGCCATAACCATAACACTGCATTGTACAGGTTTTTCTCCTTCCACTGAGATGAGCTCACAGGAGCCCTGAACTCCAGAAATAACTCCCCTCCCAAGGGCCTGGAATCAGCTCTTTCCAATTAGCTCATAATCCAGCATCAACACTTTTGCTGTTCCTCACCCAGCCTGCTGTTTCCACCCCCTGCCCCTTCTGCCCACATTCTCAAATCCTCAGCATCTTCTGCTGCAGCTCCTGCTCGTGTCCAGATGACATAGGGCAGGCTGGCTCCAGCAGCCTGTCCTTGCTCCCTATCCAAAACATCTTCCTTGTTCCAGCAAGAGCTGCAGAAGGAGATTCTGCCATCCAGCACTGAGATCAGCCCTTGCACCCCAACAGAAATTCCTCACCTTCTCAAGCTGAAGGAAACAGCAAGAGATTCCTGCTATAGCAGGTGGGAAGCTGTTCCCCCTTGTCCTGTCACTCCAGGCCTTTGTCCAAAGTCCTTCTCCAGCTCTCTTGGAGCCTCTTGGGCACTGGAAAGGGCTTAAATATCTCCCTGGAGCTTTTCTTCTCCAGCTCTTCCTTCAAAACACTCTCTGGGTCATTTGAAAGCCTTGTTTCATATCTTTTTCCTCTCCAGATTTCCTGCAAACAATTCACCCCTGTTTCATTTCTGTTTCCTTGATGGTGTCCCAAACCTCTCACTGACACAAGTCCTTCTCATGCTGATCAGGAGCTTTTCTATTGAAGTTCCCCAGCTGGTACAAGAGTCAGAACAGCAGGAATAAGCACAGAAACTCTCTATTTTCCACCCACCCACCTGGAAATCCTGCTGTGAGCACGTTTGACAACACACATCCAATTATTAAGCACATTTAGTAACAAACTCAGGGTTTGCTTGAGGTCTACTGTGATCTCTTTTTCCTTTATTTATATGTGGAGATAATGAGCAAAGGTCCTCCCAAAATATACTTAATCAGGGAAGAAACACAACACCTAAAATGCTGCTGGGAACAGAGGTCTGAGAGATTTGCAGGCACCATAATCATGAATAGCTGGAAAATACCTGCACAGCTGCTTTAGAATTTTAGGATAGGGGAAAACCAGCAATAAAACTTGATTGAAGGAGAGAAATTAGGAGAGCAAATGAAGAATGTGCTACTCTTCCAAATCTGTTGTGGACATGGAGGTTTGGGAGACAGTGGCAACCTGACATGGCCTTGGGTCATGACACGTGTGCAGAGCCCTGGAACAAAAGGTAAGAGTTTGGATCTCTGTCTGATTCAAATAAACAATATTTCATGCAATCATAGGAAGGCTTGGGTTGGGAGGGACCATAAAGATCACCTATATATTTCTGTAGCTCAAAAAAAGCTGCTGGATCCATCCAGGTTTAGCAGAAAGCATCTCAAGGGTTGAGTTACTCGCAGTGGATCTGCTCTGCTTGTGGTTTTTTTGTAGCTTTTCTATTTTGAGGTCACATCTTGAAAGATTTTTGTGGAAAGATTTGACCCATTTATGTCCATCTGGTTTTAGGGGGAAGATGTGCAGGCTCTGAAAAGCAGCATCTGATGGCATCAAGATGGGTAACTAAGAAATCAAAGTGTTTGCTTGGGAAAATGTTGATTTCTATAAACCAGGGACTAAAGTTAGGGCCAAACCTGGAAAGTGTGGCTCCCAGCCTAGTGCCATAATCTCTGAAAAGCCACTCCTCCAGAGTCCTGGCATATTTTGAGATAACCTCCATCTTCATGAAGAAAATCAAAGTATTGTATAAAGAGTAAGGAAGAGAAAGGAGGAGAGAAAAGTCAAAAGAGAATAACTTGCACCTTGGGAACAGAAAAATCCCTTCAGCAAGACAGGTATTTTTTGAAAACTACCACAGAATGGTAAATTTCCTGCAGGAAAATAAAAGCCAACTATGCTGTTGAGCCACGATGTTTATAAAAAGAAGGGCTTTGTTTGGGAGCAGCTCTTCTCAGAACTGTCCAATCCAGGCGCTGCTTTGGAAGGAGCATGTTGAATATATCAGCCCTTTTTCCAGGCACAGAGCAAAGTCCCAAGTGTAGCAAGTAATTGAAAGATCATTGACCAACAATAGCGAGTTAGATGCAGTCTGGGGAGAGCCTGGAAGCTGGAAAAGTAGCTCTGTCCTCCCTCCTTCCTCCCGACACAGAGCAAGGGGATCACGAAAGACATTCAGATAATGTGACCCTCCCCACATTCAGCTGAGAGAAGGGGCTGAAAAGAGCGAGGTGCCAGCATTATCCAGGGTATTTATTCTTGGGAGGAATAAAGGGAGGCAAGAGAGAGTTTTGTGTGTTCCAAACAAAGGGGCCAAGACAGGCTGTGCATTGTTGGGGCCGCTCCAGACGAGATCCTGGGGAGGAGGATCTCTGCCATGCCTGACCTTGGTGACTCTGGAGGGGCTGGAGAGCAGCTGGTGCCTGAGAAGTGGGAGGGAGAGGGAGCCTTGGCAGCCCCAGGGTGGGTGCCAGACTCTCCTCCCCCTCACACCCAGCCAGGCAGATGGTGCTGGGGGCGTTGGAGGAGGCTTTGCCTCCCATGGGGAGATTTCTTGGTGAGGAAGAGGAGGGAGGGAAGGAGATGCTGCTGCATTCGTGCCTCCCCATCCTCTCCTTTTCCCTGCTCCACGTGCCCAATGCTTCCTTGGCTCTGCCCTTTCTGCTGGGAGTCAGCAGTGCCAAGGCAGCTCCAAGTTAACGTGAGTGCTGCCCTTGACATGTGCCTGGCGCTGGCTGACTCATGTTCCTGGGATGGAAACACCTTTCCTAATCAGCCCCTGGCACTGCCAGCCCCGAGATGGCTTTCACTGCCTGGGAACTGGACTCAGAGGGATTGCAGGAGGTCAGGCACTGCTCCAGGGATGCAGGTGTGTTTCTGGCTCCACACACACACCCGACCTCTGCTGGATTCAATTCCGCTGCCAGTTCTCTCCTTCTGGCTCACACATCAGGGTGACTTAGGGAAGATGTTGCAATGATGTTCACTGTCTGGGGGAAGATGTTAAACTCTGTTTTCTCAGCTCCTTGAAGCCTCAACCACCTTCCCTGGCTATGACCAGGAAAGCAGCAGTGGCAGGAGACACCAGCCCTGGGCTTCAGGGTGGGTTGGGTGACTCCCTGTGAAGAATCCCAGCTGGAATACACCTCCTGCACACTCACTTCTCCCTGCCAGGCTCTCTGGGGGTTGGAGCAGGGCTGGCTGAGGTTGTTTGGGCACCTGTCCCTTGGCTAACGAGGCAGCAGGTTCATTAGCAGCTCTCAGGGGAGCCACTGCTGCCAAAGCCCTGATGTGTCTGGACAGGAAAACACCCTGTTAGAAAGCCAGTCAGTGCAAAGTCCTTTCCAGGGGCAACTCCTCGGTGTTCCTGACAGAAAGAGCCCCAGGGTTCCACCTCTCCAACTCTGCTGCACTTGGGATGAAGCTCTGAGTTCCACACTGGGCTGCTGGTTACCTCTGGTGCAGGGCAGGAAGGAGCTGTTGGGAAGTTGGCTTCATGCTGGAGAAAAGAGAGACCTTTAAAAAATAAGGATTCTGAAAGTGTGTCCAGGGAAGGGAATGGAGCTGGGGAAGGGGCTGGAGTACCAGAAAGGGCTGAGGGAGCTGGGGGGGCTCATCCTGGAGCAATGGAGGCTCAGGGGGCCCCTGGAATTCTCTGCAATCCCTGCCAGGAGGGGGGAGCTGGGAAGGGTTGGTCTCTCCTCCCTGGGAACAAAGGGCAGGATGAGAGAAAATGGTCTCAGGTTGGATATTGGGGAGAATTCCTTCCTGGAAAGGGTTGTCCATCCCTGGCACAGCTGCCCAGGGCAGGGCTGGATCCCCATCCCTGGAGGGATTTCCAATCCCTGTGGATGTGGCACTTGGGGACAGGGGGCAGGGGTGGCCTTGGCAGTGCTGGGAAGGGTTGGACTCCATGATCTTAGAGGGCTTTCCCAACCTTGATGATTCAAAGCCTCGTTACCTTTTCTTGCTACTCCCCCTCAGTGGGGAAGGCCCTGAAGTATCTTAAAGCTTTCCATCCTCACAGCCAGACCTACACTGGAGGCTGTTGTGGCAGAAGAGCACTGAGTCTGTATGTTCATGGCTGAGGAATCGAGTTAAATTATGTTAAATTTTGTTGTCTTGCATTGCACGGGTGTCATCCCTGAGATGCCTCACAAGCTGCTCAGCACAGCAGCACTGTGAGGCTCCAGGACTGGGAGAGGGACTTTGGACAAGGGCCTGGAGCAACAGGACAAGGGAGAATGCTTTAAACTGGAAAAGAGTAGATTTAAATTGGGTATTAGGAAGAAATCCTTCCCTGTGATGGTGGGGAGGCCCTGGCACAGGTTGGGCAGAGAAGCTGTGGCTGCCCCATCCCTGGAAGTGCCCAAGGCCAGGTTGGAGCCACCTGGGAGAGTGGGAGGTGTCCCTGCCCAGGGCAGGGGTTTGGAACTGGGTAATCATTATAATCCCTTCCAATCCAAACTACTCCACAATTCTATAATTCTATAAACAAAATTCCTGGGACAGCAGCATGACCTGGGCAGGCTCTTGGCTTCCCTGGGTGAAGTTACACTGGTTTAAATCAACTTAATAACTGGCTGGGGACTGTGTTGGTAGAACAGATGCAAATGCTGTTGTTCAACCACCTCGGGCTAATTTAATTTCCTCAATCTCAGATCCTCTGGGATCCAGAGCCTCACATTTACTGAAAATTCATGAAACCACCCTTATCCAAACTTCTTCACATGGACTTGCCATTAAGAGGCTGAATGGTCCAGCTGAACTTCCCTGGAAGGTGCTGGATGTGTCCTTAAACTGCTGCCTGCAGCTTAAGGGGAGTGGAATTTCCCCATGGATTGGTCCTTAGCCTGTTGAAATGGCACATAAGGAACTTGGAGTTTAGATGATATCAACACATTTTGTTTCCTCCTGTTGTGACAGGACAAACCAGTAAGGAGGTACCGATTTTAAATGGAAACCAGTTCTCCAAACACCTCTTGCACCTCAGCGTAAAGTAGTTGGGAAAAGTGTAAATGGGATAATAAAGGTCCAGATAATAACAGTGTTGGAGCAGGGGTTTTACTAGAGGTTGTATGAACAGCACTGGAGTGGGAAATGCCTGAAAGAGGGAGGTGGATGTACAGAGCACTCGCAAAACACAGGGATGAATTCTTATGGATGAAGGAATGAGAATTGTGGAATCAAAGAAAAATTGAGGGTGGAAGAAATCTCCCACCCTCCCCTCTTCCTCCAAGCAGCTCAAACCACCTGGCAGAAATATTTGGGGCTTGAAAATAAATGACTAAAACACCTCTGACCACTAAATCAAGATTAATAGTTTCATGCAGCTTAACTGCAGGTACCTATGTGTTACAGGGCTCAGCAGAGGATGAAACCAATCCTAGGAGTGAAAGAACCTTGGCAGCCTGTTTGTTCCTCCCTTGGATAGGATGGTGTATCTCCATCAGGAGGAGTAACACCAGGACGTGGTTTTTGGGAGGCACAGGGAGGAGGAATGAGCTGCTGGGAGCAGACCTGCCTTTGCTCCTCAGGCTGAGCTGCTGCAAAATCCAGGGTGTGGGAAGGGAGAGGGAAGCAAATAGAGGAGGAAACTGATGGACCATTTGGCTGTTTTGTGGGGGATTTATGGCAGGGAAAGACCATTAGCTCATGGAGGCTGATTTTCCACATCCATAGCTTCTGGTTCCATCCTGTTGCAAATTGTCCTCCCGCTCCATCCCAGAGGATCTCACATCTCTGGGCTCCCGGGTGCTGCTGGAAAAGCTCCGCTCTGTGGTCCCATTAGGGCTGATGGCCACTGCAATTTGAGCCCTGTGCAGCTGTTCTGGGAAGGGGAACATTTGGCTCAAGAAGGATAATGCTGTGGAATCCCTTGGGCTTCTTGGGATGGAACAGAGTGTCACTGTAATCCATAAATGGCTGAGGGGCTGGGTTTGGTTATTTTTTTTTTTCAGTTTAAATAAATATGGCTAAAATGTAAAGTGTTGTGATTTATGAGAGAAATATAGCAAAGGTTTTTGTCCTTTCTTGTGTTGCTTTGAGCTCTCCTCTGCATCATGGTGTGAGAGTCCAGTCTGAGGAAAGGTGAGAGGCAGAGGAGTGGGGGAAACTCAACCCCCCTTCAAAACAAAGGCAAGTGCAGGTTCAAGACTGTTGAGAGGTGATGAGACACCTGCCAAAACCAGGAATGCTGGTTTGGAAAGAGCAGGACAGCCTTGTGCAGACTGTGTTTGCTGCAAGGATCTCCCCTGAGCACACAAAGGTGGCTGTGCTGTGTCTGAGGACACACGTGGACCAAGGAGACACTGGATGGTGTGCTTTAGAAAGAACACTGGATAGAGTCATTATCTGGGGATCTGTGAGTCAGCCTTTGCTTGGTTCTGGCAGATAAATGGGTCATTTAAGCCCATGGAATAATGGCTGTCCCAAAGGAAGAGCTCAGAACCTCAGTGAGCGAAACAAGCAGCACGTTTTTAGTGGTTACTGAGTCCTTGTGCTTCAGCCATGGACTGCCAGCAAAATGCATCCCTTGGCTGAGCTGTGCCCCAGCAATGAGGCAGCAGTGGTGGCCTTGCAGAGCCTGGAACACTGTCCTTGCTCCAGCCCAGAAGTGCTGCACTGACTCCACGTTGGTTCATATCTAATGGGTAGAGTGCTGCCTCTTCCCAAAGGGTGGGAGTCACCTCAGCTGGCCTGGGACACTGAGAGTGCAGATGTTGGGATGAAATATTGGGAATTCTTCACTCACAGAGTGGGGAGGCCCTGGTACAGGGTGCCCAGAGAAGCTGTGGCTGCCCCTGGATCCCTGGAAGTGTCCAAGGCCAGGTTGGAGCCACCTGGGACAGTGGGAGGTGTCCCTGCCCAGGGCAGGGGGTGGAACAAGATGAGCTTTGAGGTCCCTTCCAGCTCAAACTATTCTGTGATTCTACATCTCCACCTGAACACATCCCAGAGGTTTTCTCTGCAGTCAGTAGAGAATTGATCAGAAGTCTGGGGCATCTCTGCATGAGGAAAGGCTGAGAGGAGTAGGATGGTTCAGCCTGGAGAAGAGGAGTTTCCAGGGAGACCTCATGCAGCCTTTCAGTACTTGAAGGGGAGCTGCAAGAAAAACAGGCAGGGACACCTCCCACTGTCCCAGGGGGCTCCAACCTGCCCTTGGACACCTCCAGGGATCCAGGGGCAGCCACAGCTTCTCTGGGAATTCCATCCCAGCCCCTCCCCACCCTCCCAGCCAGGAATCCCTCCCCACTATCCCATCTCTCCTGCCCTCTGGCACTGGGAAGCCATTCCCTGTGTCCTGTCCCCCCAGCCCTTGTCCCCAGTCCCTCTCCAGCTCTCCTGGAGCCCCTTCAGGCTCTGCCAGGGGCTCCAAGCTCTCCCTGGATCCTTCCCTTCTCCAGGGGAACCCCCCCAGCTCTCCCAGCCTGGGCACATCCACGTTGCACATCCTTAGACACACCATGGGTGTGTTTTCAGGGCCTCAGGTGAGGATCAGAGGTTTGGTGCAAAGCAAAAAATCTCCTCAGCAGGAAGCTCAGAACTGTCAGGAAGGTCTCAACCAATGGAGCAGCCAAGCAAAGCAGGGGAGAAGGATGAGGAGCATAAAATTGAGGAGCTGTGAGTTTTCCAGACTCCAGCAAGAGGTGACTTCCAGGCACTGGGAGGTTTTCCAAAGGCAAGGCTGGAGAAAGAGAGTTTGTGAAAAAGCAGACAAAAAAAGTGACATTCAGGGGGTTGCAAAAAGCTGCATCTCCACAGAGAAGGGGGTTAAATTGGAAAGAAGGAGCTTTGTTTGGTGCAGGCTCAGGCTGAGGGGCAGGGGAAGAAGGATGGAGTCACAAGGGCAAAGTGTTTAAGGGATAAGCTGGGAAGATGATCCCAGCACCAACAGAGGAGTCCCAACATGCTCATGGAGAGGTGTCATAATAAGGCCAGCTTTCATCCCTTCAGCTCACACACAAACCCCATGGCCATGTAAAGTGTCTCTTTTTCATCATGAGACACTTTTTTTTTTTAAATTTTATTATCTCTTTCACCCTCTCCTCGCTCAGAAATGAATGGAATACCTTTGGGGCAAACCCAGCAAAATATAGAGGATTCCCCTGCACACAGAAGTCAAGGTGAGGACTGAGAAGCTGGAGGGGGAAATATCTCACCTGGTGATGTGGGGAGTTAGGAGTGGGAGCAGGGAAAGTGAGAACGGGGGTTTTCACGCTGGAGTAACTTTAACAACACACAACAAGCACCTTGCCATAATTAAGTGCTGGAAAATAACAACCTGCCATTAAGGGATCACATTTTAGTCGCAACAGTGATTGTGTAGCAGCCTCAATAATGGTGTCAAACCAGGATATTCACGGGGGGATTAATGAGCACTTAACACACAAGAGCTCCTTGCCAGAAGGTTATCTCCAGGAAATGCCTGAAAGCTCGATTGTTACTTAAATAAACAGAATGGTGCTGCTGAATATAAAAATTTTTACATTGTCGTATAAAAATGTCAAGATAAAGGTGAACAGGAAGTATTTCCCAGCAAATTGCCAGAGAGAATCCTGCTTTCCACATCTTTTGCCCTAGCTTTAGCATCCCAAACTCCTCAGTTTGCCCACGGATACCAAGCTCTGATTAGTCCTGGCATCATTTTGGGGAGTCCTGTGCCCTGGAGAGGGGTTATTTCATAGAATCATGGAATGGTTTGGGTTGGAAGGGACCTCAAAGATCATCCAGTTCCAAGCCCTGTCATGGGCAGGGGTGTCCCTCACTGCATGAGCTTTCTCAGCACCTCTGATTTCTTGGGAGGGTCATTAATATACTGTTCTCATTTCTGTATTCTTCACCTTGTTCTGCCCAAGCCCACAGAGCATGACAAAGTCCTGGCTGATGCTTGGAAAAGTTGCAGAAGCTGCTGAGGGACACCTAATCCAACCCTTATGGCTGCTGGTGTTATTTTCCTCAGCCTGGTATCTTACATTAGAGGAATAGGATTAAAAAGGCTTAGAGAGGGGAGCTGGTCTTGTGTTTGAATAAGAGCCACTGTGGAGTCGGTGATTAAATGCTCCACTGACTGTTTTTACAGGATTTGCCTTGTGGGAGGTGATGCTGTAAAAGTCACCTGCCTCCCCACAAAGTGCTGGTGGGTGAGGGTGACTCAAGGTGCTCCCAGGGAGATCCCACTCCCTTTGGAGACTCATGAACTTCCTTTAATCTCTGCCATCTAGGACCAAGTTCTGTCCCACGAGTCCAAACTCCACTTAAGAGACAATAGTGGACACTTGACATGGAGTGAAGCCGTGGGATTTCATGGGTCATTGGCCACCTCTCATATCCAGAGGGACAGTGTCCCCCAAGCTCAAATCAACAGGGCAAACACAGACTTCCACTGAAATGGAGGAGCTCCAAACTGGCCAGTGATGGAATATTTCTGGTGGAATAATGAAGCTCTGACATCAGGTGGGTGGAGAATCCCTTCCAACCCAAACCATCCCACCATTTTACGAAGGCTGGAGCTCACCTGCCCTTGGCACAGCCACAGTCCTGTGACTTCTCTTATAAATCCCTTCCTGGTGTCTGACTCCCAGGTAGCAGAGGCCTTGCAGAGACAGGATAAAGCCTCTCCTCTCCTTTCCCTCTTGCTAAAACCAGGCTACAGCACCTCAGGTATCCAGAGATCCCCTATTTTGTCCCTCTGTGCTTCTTACCCTTCCCCAGCTGACCCAAACACATTCCAGCAGTCTCTCTTCACGGGATTTTCATGCAGCATTTAAATGAAACTCATGAATAACTGGGAACAAAGCCTTTTCCAGGAGGAAACACCATCCAGAAGGCATTGGCTCTTACCTCCTTCCCAGGCTCCCAGCATCTGGCACAGCCCTTGGCTTCCTCAAAATGCACTTCAGCTGCTTCTGAGTGGGAGGTGCTGTGGGAAGGCCAGGTGGGAATTCATCATATGGGATTTAGTTCCTTTCTGGCAAAGTCAGAAGAGCAAAAGAAGAAAATGAAAAGGAAAAGCTTGTTAAAATCAGAGTTTCCTGAGCTCAGCATCCGAGTTTGACACTTCCCTGCCCCGCTCCCTGTGTTCTCCTGGCTCAGCTCTGGGCTCAGCTTTAGTTGAACACAGGCAAATTGTTGGCTGGGAGGGTGGGGAGGCCCTGGCACAGGTTGGGCAGAGAAGCTGTGGCTGCCCCTGGATCCCTGGAAGCTTTCAAGGCCAGGTTGGAGCCCCCTGGGACAGTGGGAGGTGTCCCTGCCCAGGGCAGGGGGTGGGATGGGATGATCTTTGAGTTCCCTTCCAACCTAAGGCATCCTGTGATTTATGACCTGACACGTAACCACAGTCAGAACAACAAACAAGGAACTTCAGGGCTTGAAATCTGGCTTTGAAGCTTTGTTGTGTTCTTCAGTGCCCAGTGCAGGATTTTAAGTGCAGTGGCTCCTGCTCCAAGAGATTTCCCACTCCAGCAAATGGCCTGGGAGGCAGGAGCACAATACATCTCCCTGGAACAGCTGAATTGGCCTGAGCTCTGCAGAGCTAATCAGCCATGAAAATGCCCCTCCTTGCCATCCTGGGAGAATTGACTTTAATGATGAGAGACATTCTCTCTTGAGCCTGATCAAAAGGGTAGGAGCCTTTCGGGGAGATTTCAGCTCGTCCTTGGGAGCATCCCATGTAGTCAGAGCACAGGCCTGGCTCAGCTTTCTCTTAACCCTCTGCAGTCAGGAATCTCCAAAGTTTGATAAAGGATTAATACAAGACTTGTGCATTTGGGGTTTTTTTGATTCCCTGTCTTGGTAACCTTCTTGCTGTGTTTCTCCCAGGCCTGAGTGTCTGCAAAGGCTGGTGATCCACCCTCCTGCACATCTCCAGCTTCCACACCACCCTTGGCATCCTTGACCATCAGAGTCATAGAATCTTGGGGTGATCACAGAATGGTTTGGGTTGGACCTGAAAGACCACATAGATCCAATCCATGGGTAGAGGGACCTTCCACTAGACCAGGTTGCTCCGAGCCCCATCCAACCTGGCCTGGAACATTTCTGGGGAGGATATCAAGGATTGCCATTTTGAGGAACCTCCTACAACCCTTCCCTGGAAATGTTCTTGCACATTGGGTTTAGCCCAATGTCCTGGAACAGCTAAAAGGACACAATTCCTGGCTGCTGCCCTTATGCTCGTGTCCTACATCCTGTCTCACATCCAGGCAGCCCCAGGTGGAATTTATCTCCAGCATACACAGGGCTCTTCTCTGTGCCTCCCTTCAGTCTGACAATGCCTGTGCTGCTGTTTTCCCTCATTGCTCCCTGTATCTCCCTAAGGCTGCAATTTTTCCTCTTGCTTCCCATCTCCAAGCAGTGTCTCCCCACAGCCCAGACTCAGCTCTGGGGGCTCTGATATGCCATGGGAATGATGTGATATTTATCCTGTCTCCCAGCTGAGCTGCACTGACTGTCAGTCGAGCCCAGATTTAGGACATGTCTGTGAAGAATGATGTGGGAGTCAGGGGCTGAGATTTTCAGGGGGTTAATAAGGACCCCCCCAGCTGGTGAGGTGGCCAGAAAGGACCATCAGCCTGACTGCAAATGATTGTAATTTCATTAATGTAATGATTGTAAGGAGGATGTTTACCCTGGAAGAAGGTATTTCTCTGTGTGAGGGCAGCTTGGCAGCTCTTATGAGTTATTAGTAAAAACTGCAATAACTAAGTTATTATTAATAGGCTGGAGAGCTGGGAGAAGGGAAGGATCCAGGGAGACCTTGGAGCCCCTGGCAGAGCCTGAAGGGGCTCCAGGAGAGCTGGAGAGGGACTGGGGACAAGGGCTGGGGGGACAGGACACAGGGAATGGCTTCCCAGTGCCAGAGGGCAGGGAGAGATGGGATAGTGGGAAGGAATTCCTGGCTGGGAGGGTGGGGAGGGACTGGGATGGAATTCCCAGAGAAGCTGTGGCTGCCCCATCCCTGGGAGTGTCCAAGGCCAGGTTGGAGCAACCTGGAAGAGTGGGAGGTGTTCCTGCCCATGGCAGAGGGTTGGAAGAAGATGATCTTTAACGTCCCTTCCAAACCAAACCATTCCATGATTAATAATATTAACTGCATCTGAGGTTACAACCACAAAGGACATTCTGGCCTTGCCTCTCCAGGGAGGACCAGCCCTCCCATGGGGCTGATGAGCCAAGCTGCACATTTTGGGTCACCATGATCAGCCACGACCTCCCAACCTGAGCCAGAGATGGCTCAGTATGTAGGAGCAGCAGTCACACCATCCCAATCTCTCTCCTGCTGACAATCCATCAAGAGCACATCATGAATCCTGAGCAAAATATTCCAGTCTCAATAACCCTGGAGAGCAGAGAGGAAAGAATAGCATGTCTGCAAGCAGGGCTGGAATATAAATCCACTGATGCTCCTTTTTCCTCCAGAATCTACAGGTACAGCAATTAGCAAAGTAATGGAGTAAAATGATGGATTCAGCACGATCTGAAGACAAATCTTTCCAATTCCTCTGTGAGTTCTCCATGCCAGGCCAGCCTGAGGTAGAGGGTTATGGATTGATGGTACATCTGAGCTGTTCCTCAGCACTCTTCTGCTTGCCAAAAACCAGTCACCCCTTGCTGTAGGTCAGGAGGGAATAGTCCCAATATAAAGGAATTTATATTATATATAAATGAGGCCCTGGAGGACTTGCCAGCAGAACAATTCTCTCTCAGAGAAGTTCATCCCTTGGCCTTCCTGCCATGGCTTTACATTTTGTGGGGAGGGAGGGGCTCAGTCTCCACCCCCAAATCCTGCTGATATTACCAGGAAAGGAGACAATTACTCCCAACAGCTTTGCCAAAGCAGCTTGTCCAGTCGAGGGAGGCCACTGAACTCATCACACCAAGCTAATGATCCCTTGGTGGGGGTGATCTCAGTCACCACCCAGCCCTAGAGAACTCTGGTCCATTCTCAGCCCTCATCACTCCTTGCAGTGATTTATTTAAGCCCAGACCAGAGCTTCTCAAGAGCTGAGTCTGCAAGCCAAGTCCATCACTCCTGGGCCTGATTTTTTACTGCAGGACAACCCCTCCTGCCAGGACTGTATCTCCTTATCATCAGACTCCTGCTCAGAGAATGTCACCACCTTATTTTTCATTCCTGGGTCACCTGGTTCTGTTTGTCCTTCCCTAAGAGAGGAGCGTGTGTTCAGCTCTTCATGTTAATTAATAGATGATCCTGCTTTTCAGGAAGCAAGACAGGGAAAAAAACACACCCTGGGCTGAGGAGTGCTGGTCAGAGGAGTGTGCAGCAACATGTGCTCATAAATTCCACATGCCCGCATCTCCCTTCCTGCAGAGCAGAGTTCTCAACACTCCCAGGCTTTAGCAGCTCAGCCAGGAGCACCAAAGGCTGAGTTTGTCTCAAATCCACAGCAGGATTCCATGTGCTGGCAGAAAGTCCTGCTCCAAGCTCTGGCTTTTAAATGTCTGAGCAGCCCTGTTCCCTCAAAAACTGAGGGTGAAACTCTTCCCCCTTCCCAGGAAACCCACCCCTGTTGCAGAGCTGGGATTTCCTTGGCATGATCCCTCTGTTGGGGCTGGGGGACTCTCTGCTGTCTCCATGTTCCCACACACACACCAGGGTTTGTGGTGATGGCCACTGGAATGGCCTTGGATGGACCAGAGGGCAACAGCAGCAGGATGGAAAGGCACTGGTGGGAAAGTCCTGTGCAACCAGGCAGGAAATTATCCAGACACACTGTTAATTAAGTAAATTAACATAAAGTGCTGCTCTGGCTGTAGGTGCCTTGCAAAGCTTCTTGGTCAAGGTTTTCTCTGCTGGTTTGGTGATCAGACAGGTTGTAATATGGTCAGATTCAGCATCATGGAATTCTTTAGGTTGGAAATGAGCTCCGAGATCATGGAGCCCAACCACTAACCCAACACTTCCCCCTGTGCACTACAAACAACTCAAGACAAGCTGTTGATGAGGGTGGGTCAAGCCTTCTACACCTGCCTTGAAACCACCCATCAGTGCTTTCACCTCCCTGCAGAGATTCATAAAATTCCTGAGGCTGGGAGGTCTCTGAGGTCTCCATTCCAACCCCTGCCCAAAGCAGAGCCAACCTCTGAGTCAGGCCAGGTTGCTCAGGGTTTTGGGCATGAAGATGGTGATTGCACCTTGCTGCTGTTCCTCTGCCTAGTCATTGTCCCTCATGGAGCAGTTTTCCTTCCTTATATCCACTTGGATTTCTTTTTCCTGCAATGAGCACCCTCTCCCCTTGCTGTGAAGCTCTAGGAAGTCTGTCCCTCCTCACTCATCCTCCCCACTGCCAAAACAGCAGGAGGTTTTACAGGATCCCTTTAAAATTTATTTGCATGTGGCCAGTTTTAGACAAATTCTCTTAAATACCTCTGCTTTCCTAAGTCCATCTTCAGTCTGGAGAGCTGAAAATAAGGAATTGAGGCACTGGCCATGTGGGAATCCCTGGGGAAAGAGCTCAGCTGGCTGCTGAGAAGGAGCTCAGAAGAAGGACAGATTTGCCCAATCAAACAGCCTTTGATGAGATTATTTTATTCTGCAGTACCCAATTTGCCACTCTTCTATTTAAGTTTATTTTATGTATTGAGACCCCTTTCTCTGCCCTGTCAGCTTCAGGTTGTGGGGTTGATTTGGGATCCTGGAAGTCTGGGAAGCCAGGGCATGTTTTGTGAGGTTGAGCTGCCTGTGCTCTGCCTGGACCTCTCCATGTCCTCCTCCCTCCAGCCTGAGGATGCTTGGGATGGGTTGCACTCACCAGGCCTTGACACTGAGTCACACAAACTGCCCCTGTGTCCTTCAGCTCCTCGATGGAGCCACACATCCCTCATTTTTCTGCCTGTCCCTGCCCCAAATCACACCCACCACCTCCTTGGTGGGCACATAGACTTTCACTTCCAAGGAAAGCAATGCCTTGGTGCTCTGAGCTCTGGGAAGAGCTCTTGTTTCAGCCACCTGCCTCCAGGAAGGTGCTTCATGTTTGCTGACAACCTCCTCCAAAGCAGGGCAGTGATTAGGGACTGAAGTCTGGTGCAGGCTGTGGTTACAGAGGAATCTGTCTGGGAAGGCTCTGCCCTGGCTCTCCATGCTCTTAAGGTGGCCTGGCTCTGATGTGAGAGGTTTTAAGTCTAGTCCAACACCAAGTCTCCTCCCCAAAAGTTAAAGTCAGGCTTAAAAAGTTAAATAATGATGAGTTTTCGGAATTTGATCAGCACATAATTGGTGGAGTTGGAAGGAAAAATGGGATTTTCATAAGGCCCTTTTTGCTTCTGCTCTCTGGGAGACACAGCTCAGGAAATCAGTCACAGGCTGGTTTGAGTTGGATCTTAAAGACCATCCAGTTCCACCCCTGCCCTGGGCAGGGACACCTCCCACTGTCCCAGGTGGCTCCAACCTGGCCTTGGACACTTCCAGGGATCCAGGGGCAGCCACAGCTTCTCTGGGAAACTGCTTCACCACCACCCTCACAGGGAAGAATTTCACAGTGATCATCTCATTTATTGGATATAATTCATAGTGAATCCTCTCCTTGCAGGTCCCTCCTGGCACCTCCCAACACTGCAGAGGTTTCAAGACTCCAAATCCTTTTTGGTGGCATCGATTTTCCACAGCTCAGTGCCTTGGTGATTTTGGGGACAGAAATGCCACATGCCACATGCCTGTGCAGCCCTGGCCTCGGCTGGGACGTGTGTTCAAACATCCTCCAAGACCTTTTCCCTGGGACTAAACAGCCTGGCCTGGTGGCCTGGCTGGGGAAGACCCACATCCCAAAGAATCCAGCAGGATTTCTGAAACACGGGTGGAATTGCATGGTGAAGAGCATTGCCAGATGATGCCAAGCATCCTTTGAGCCTCTTGGACTGCACAAGCAAGAAAAAAAGCTCATGCCAGGACCCAGCTGGAGGGATGTCAGCAAAGGCAGAGTGTTCCCTCCCCCCTGCAGAAGGGCCCTCGTGTGCTCCAGCCATCAGAGGCGACTTGCAGGCAGGGCAGGAGTGGATCTGCTGGGAAAGGAGGGGAGATTTTCACTTGCAGGTCACAAAAGAAGCATTTGTGGCTGCAGCCTCCTTGCAAACAGAGGCCCCTCATTGTTTGCAGAGACACCCTTGGCAACCCCTCGGAGCAGCCTGGAGATGGACCAAGAAGGGCTTTGTGAAGCCTTATAAAGAGACATTATGAGCGGGGGGCCCCACGGGAGGGATGTGCCAGAGGGATCCTCCCCACAGGGAGCTGTGGGAAGCAGGAATCTCCCGGGGAGGGTTTATGCAGGAGCTGGTCTGGATCCAGCTTCCCATGTGCTGGGGAATGGGAGGATTTCTCCCACTTCCTTGTGCAGAACATCCTCATGGGAAAGAGAGTTGTTTGGGAAGCTGGGCAGGAGATGGGAGATGGGGATGATCTGACTTGAGCAGATTTCACTGACACTCAAAAAGGAATGGCAGAAATGGGGGTGGATTTGGGTCCTGGGTCCTGGGTCCTGGTCCTGCTGCAGGGCATCTGATAGCACTGGGTGCATGTCCCAGACCAAGAAAATCCTGATTTCCTGTGAAAATGGTCAAATAACACCTGGTGAAATCTAGTGGTTGTTGCTTAGTGGGAGATTACAGAATCACAGAACCAATTAGGTTGGAAAGGACTTCTGAGATCATCAAGCCCAACTTTTGACCTGACACCACCTTGTCAACTAGTGATCAGCCCAAACCCCAAATCAGGTCCCTGGGCTCATGGAAAGGATTTTCCATGTCTTTGATCAATTGACAGCATGAGGAAGATCGAGTAGCCCTGAAAAAGAACTCTCTGGAGGGAGGGCTGGGTGTGTTATGGATGATAAAATAAAGATGCTTTCATCCCAGACTTTCATACGTGGTCTCCGACTTGCAGGGAAGGGGTTCTCTCTTTTGTTGGTTCTTTGGCTGCAGGACCACCTGCCTTGCTCAAGAAGAATGATCCAAAAAGTCAGGGAAGTTTTCCTGTCTCTGTATCAGGACACAGGGAGTTGAGCCAAGGAGACAATGATGAGGAAGCTCCCAGATCCTGTTGGTGGACACACCACCTTATCCGTGGTGTGAGCAAAGCAGCCTTTCAGGAGGAGGAGGAGGGGGTTGGTTTGTGTGACAGCCTCAGCCAGGACTGCTGCTGCTGCACAGACACTCCTTCTGCTCATCTCCCAGGAACAAAATCCAGGCCAATGCAGCCCTGGATGGTTTTGCTGGAGATGAAGAGCAGCAGGGAACCTTCCAGCCACAAACCCTGCAGGGTGAGGCCACAAACCCCACAGGGACTCTGGGGAACGGGGCTCTTCTTCCTTCTGCCCTTGGTGTCATGACAAGATCTGCCCCAAAGCCACCCCTCGTGTCACAACGTGAGTGGGGTGTGACCACACAGTGGGGAACCCTCTGTTTGGACACAACAGCTGCTCATCTGTCCCTTCACCTTGGAGCCCTGGGAGAGATGGGGAGGGACCTGGGACAAGGGGTGGAGGGACAGGACACAGGGAATGGCTTCCCAGTGCCAGAGGGCAGGAGAGATGGGATAGTGGGAAGGAATTCCAAGCTGGGAGGGTGGGGAGGGGCTGGGATGGAATTCCCAGAGAAGCTGTGGCTGCCCCTGGATCCCTGGGAGTGTCCAAGGCCAGGCTGGAGCCCCCTGGGACAGTGGGAGGTGTCCCTGCCCAGGGCAGGGGGTTGGAAGTTGTGATGCCTTGGATGTGGGCTCCATCTCCTGGCTGCTCTGCAAACCCCACTGGCCCAGCCCTGCTGCTCTGCACGGTCTGGTTCCCAGCAAGGACAGCACCAGCTGGGCAGGCACTGCCACCAGCACCACCTCTGCTCCATCCCAGACACCTCTCCATGCAGCCTGGCCTTTTTCTGAAGAGCTCTGGAATCCCATCCCAATTGCCACGGGTTTCCCCAGGATGTGCTCCTGTCACAAACCATAGAATCACAGAATTATTCGGGTTGGAGAAGCCCTCTGAGATCATCGAGTCCAAATGTTTAGGAAGCCCTGCCTGAGCCACGGGCTCTCCTGGGCTGCTCAGAGGACACTTTGGAACCCACCATCCCCATCCCAGCTTTTGGAGCAGCCCAGCTTCCCCAAGCCATCCTGGAGCCAGGAGAAGCAAAGAGAAATTTGCCAAAATTAAGATCTCAGACTATTTACACATTCAAACCAAATTATTTTTGGCAGGCAAAAGCCCAGCAGAATCTGGGCAAGAGGGATTGCTGGAGTGACTGGTGAAGCCGTGGGAATGTCAGGAGTGGCTGCACCAGTGGATCCATAGGATTCCTTCAATCCCACACTGCAGCCTAGAGGGGCAGTCTGAGGATCCCTAAAATCTGTGCTTAAATTTAATCCCCTTCTCCCCTGCCATGGCAACAAGGCTGCCTGGGATCTTGACATGGATCAGGGCTCTGATCGAGCTGTTCAACCGAGTGTGAAGCACTCCAAGGTGATGCTGGGAACAGCCTGAGCTGATGGAGCAGGACATTCTCTCAGGAAAGAGAAAAAAATTGAAGCATCCTGCTCTTTTCTCTTTCATTGCTCCCACAGAATTGCCTCGATGTCAGCACAGGCATGGCAGAAGGGCATCCCCATCCTTCTGGGATCTCCCTGGCCAGGACTCTAGGGCAGCATCCTGGTCCATGTATCCCACTGGGAGACATATAAGCAGGAAGAGCTGAGCTCTCTGTGTGCTTTGTAGGGTGGTTTCACACCAACTGAAACGTTTCTGTCAAGCACAGGAATAAATGTAGATCTTGATTTTTTGAGGGGTTATGGCAAGGAAGAAAAAAGCAGCACCATTTTCTCCGTGGCAATTGAGAAGCAAACAAGGACTGTGAGCAGGAAATAAGTGATCCAGGGCTGGCACAGATAAGGAAGCCAGGAGTAATGGGATTAGGGTAAGGAGGAACAGGCTGGAGAGCAAGATGCTTTTTCTAACAGCCAGGAGCAGCTTTCCAAGAAAGGGATGAGAGTCCCAGCATGGGGAACTTGCAATTTCCAACAGAAAACCCCAGCAAGCATCCTGCTGAGGATGGTCCCATCCTGGAAGCCCCACAGGGGGAGATTCTCAGCTCCTCCACTCCTGGCTCGCTCCAATTCCTCTGATTTTCACACATTCTCCAGCCTTGTAGGACTGGCTCTGGAAGTGATGAGCAGTTGCAAGATTAATTGCTTTGAAAGCACGAAAGGAACAGAAAATGCCTGAAGGCAGTGGGACAGATAATATGCTGTATTCATAAAGGTTTTAATAATTTATTGCCAGCAGCTGTATAAAGTTATTTTGTCCCCTTCCACTGCTCCTCTTCAAGGATGGCTCAAGGCAGCTCAATTCCTGCTCAAGGAGCACAAATCAAAGGATCCTTCTAGGTGGAGTCATATTTTATTAACCACAAAAACCTGTTTGCTGGTAAGAAATTAGAAGAGCTTTAACTGAGTTCAGGGCTCATGAAAAATTACAGATGAATTCCCTGGAAATCGATGATTTTCCTCAGCTCACACCAGGGAAAGAAAACCTGCCCAGGGGAAGGAGTGAAGCACATCCTTAAAATTAAGTATGAGCCTAAGGGATTTCCTGAAATAGAGCCCAAAATGCAGCGTTGCAGGGCTTTGCTTTGCTGCAGAGCTCCACATCCTTTGGCACTGAGAAAGGGGGAACATCTGTTTGGGAATCCCTTTGGATTCCTGTGATGGGGTGGTTGGTTTCTTCCATATGATCCCATTCACTTACAGCCCTAAACCTGGGGATCAGCCAAAAAGAGATAAGAAAAGCTTTCCTAGAAGGATGGAAAAATGGGAAGGGAAGAGACAGGGTTGCAAAGGTGGGGAGACAAATAGGAGTGACCAATGAGTGAGCCTGGAACACCTTCCACTGGTATTTTTTTTGTGGTTTATTATATTTAGAGGCATTTCCTTCCAAAAAAACACTATCCCAGTTGTAAAGTGGAGAGCAGGATATGGCAGTGAAGGAATGAATTTGGCTGGAATGTGCCTGGTGTAGGTGGCACTGGTGGTTTTGGGGATCCTGTTGGATGCCTGGGATTGCCCTCAGGAGAAGCAGGTGCAGAGCTGGGAAATGGGATCTTTTGTCCTTCTCTTTTAAGGAGAAAATTAATGGAATGAAAATTAATGAGAAGCAGGAAGGGGTGTGAAGGCCAAGGGCTGGGTGGATCTCTGGCAGCCTTGGTGCCATGACCATTCCCTGGAGAACCTCTTTCAGTGCCCAGCCACCCTCCTGGGAAGAACCTTTTCCTAATACCCAACCTAAACCTGCCCTGACACAGCTTGGGAACACCAAGCTGAGCCCCACTCCTGGAGATGGGAGCAGTTTCCACGCTGACCCCTCCCTACATCTTGCCCAGTTTTATCCCAGTTGAAGGGTGAAGAGATTCCCTGGCCCACAGGGACTGTGGAAGGGACATTCCAGAGGCAGTGGGGATGCACAAGGTGCACCAGGAACCCCTTTCACCACCAGTGGGGCAGAAGTTTGGGAGCCCATGGATGTGCTGGTGACTCTTCAAGGAATTAGCAGAGCAGGACCAGCCACAGGGGGAGGAGGAGACCACAACAGGCAGGATGGGCATCCAGGATTTGGGCTCTGAGCGAGTTCATGGATCCAGGTTTGCAGTGGAGAGGAAAAACCTGCGTCCTCTGACCACCAGCTAAAAAGTCACAGGACGGTTTGGGTTGGAAAGGGCCTTAAAGATCATCTTGTTCCAAAGCCCCAAATACACTCTGTACTCCCAGTGTAGGTGTGGTGAATTCCCCAAGGTCAAAATCAACCCCAGTGGGGTTTTTCCCTAAGGAAAGGACTGTGTTCCCAAAAAGAGGCAGGAGGAGGAGGTGAATGACCTCCACAGTGTGGTGCCTCACATTGGGATCATCAAGTGAGACCAAAGGTTGGCTGGTCCCAAGCCAGCACAGAGGAGGGTTTAACTGGTTTCCATGGTTGGTGTGGAAGCCAAAATATTCCATGGGTTCAGAAAGGAATTGGCCAACTCTGTTAAACACAGGAGCAGCCAGTTCACCCCTGGCACAGTGAGCCATGGAGAGCTCTGTGTTGGAGGGTGGCCAGGCAAGGACCACTCTGCTGTTCTCCAGGGACAGCCTGAATCCAGGGAAGCTTTAGGTTGATCCACTCTGGCCATTCCTAGGAGCTTCCATCCTGAAACCTCCACGTTTGAAATGCAAATGAATTCAGCCAAATTCCAGGGTTTGAGTTATTCCAGGGGTCCAATTAGACAAACACAATGATCCCTTTCAGCCTCAAAATCTGTGAATAAAGGGAACAAGAACCATCCCTTTATCTGTGGAAGATCTGGCCCAGAGAGAATAATGACTGCTTTAAAATGAGCCTGCTCAGCTCAGAGAAGCCAGAAATTATATGAATAACTTATTAAACTAGACAGGACACAGAAGGATGATTTTTTGCCCTCCCCAATCCCACTTGACAGTGGAAGAGGCAAAGAGCATGGGTTCTCCTCATGGTGCCAGGTTGAAATCTCTGGGAGCAGAGTCGGGTCATGTTCATTTGGAAGCTGGATTTGGGTCGCCCTGACTGGCCATGGCATCCTTTGCTGAGTTACAGGTGACCCAGGAGCTCAGCTGACTGATGGGAAAACCAGATGGATTTGATCAATGGAAAAGAAATAAATAGCATTCCTTCCATGGGCAGGAACCTCTGGGAAAAGCAATCTCAGGCTTTGCACCTACATAAAACCTTGTCTGTGCCAATGCTTTGAGGGCTGGAGGGCAGAGCCAGACCTTCCTTGGTCACTCAGAGATCAGAGCTGTCATCCCTTCCTTCAGAGCCGGGAAAAAACCCCTTGGAGCCACACACTGACCATGTAGAGGCATTCTGAGCAAACAAAAAGTGGCCAAGGTGCCACTGAGCATCAACTGGCAGCGTGGAGCTGATTGTGGAGGTGCCTCCCACATCCCCCAAAGACAGCCAGGCTCCCCAGATCCCAGAGATGGAACATCTCTCCTATGAGGAAAGGCTGGGAGAGTTGGAGGGGTTCACCTGGAGGAGAGAAGGATCCAAGGATTGAAGCCCCTTCCAGAGCCTAAAGGGGCTCCAGGAGAGCTGGGGAGGGACTGGATGGTCTTTAAAGTCCCTTCCAACCCAAACCATTCTGGGATTCTCAGCACATCCCCCTCCCCAAGGCAAACCACCTAAAGCCAGGCTGTGAAACTGCTCCCTGTTCCACTGAGCTGCCTCATTTCCATGGAAATAACGTGTTCATCCCAAATGTTTTGCTGTTGCTGCTCCTGGGCTCCTCCAGAGACACTTCCCTGACCTCCCCAAGCCTTTTCTTTCTCCTGCTGTAATTAATACCCTCATTCACACCCTCGTGGTCTTGGCGAGTCAGAGGGTGGCATGAAGACCTTGGCATTAAATATTTCATCACCAGGCAGTGCAAGATGTTAACAGGGACAGTAAATAGTAAATGTCCTCTTTGTGAAGGAAAATTCACTAATTTGTGACTGCCTTGCTTGTTTCCATGAGGGGAGGCAAAATCAGGGGGATATCTCTCATTCAAACACCCACTAAAAAAACAGCTTAAATCCTGAGGAAGGGTTTGCCTGAAGAGTTTGTGCATTGTTGGAATTCCTGAGTAAATAAAGACAGGCTGCTGTGTCTGTACAACAACAAGGATTTCTGAGCAAGTCTGAGCAGCTCACAGCTAAAACCTGCCTGGAAAACAAAATTCAGCATCTTTCTGCAGCAAGGACACACAGTTTCCAGCCTCTGCTCTTCCCCTTCACTTCACCAAGCCGTGCTGCTCGTCTGTCTTGCAGTCATTGAATTATTTTGATTAATTAGTCTGATTCTGCAGCATCTCTGAAGCTTTTTCATTAAAACAGAAGTTGTTCCTTCTCAGCCTTTCTTTAAACCTCCCTCTTTTTATCCAGACCTGCAAACTCCTTCAGCATTAACTGGGATGGGATGGGAAGGGTATATAAAAGTGTATTTGGTTGCTTATTTTCATGAGAGTTTTTTTAGTTATTTTCCTGATTTTCCTCTCTGGAAAACCCCCAGTGCAGGTTTCAGGCTGAGTCCTCATCCAGCAAGGACGTGAGGAGGATGCTGGAGCATCTCAGGAGTACTGAGCATGGAAAAAGCCTTGGTGGCCCAAGGAGGGGAAGGGATGGAGAGAGGACACTGGGACAGGCTGAGGCTCCCATGGAATCCCTGCTCCCAACCCTGGATGCAGCCCCTGGATGTGGCTGAAGAGCCCTGTGACACTGACAGTGCGTGGGGTGGTTTTCCCTCCTTGGAGCAGCTTTATTGGCTTTTAAGGGCTGTAAACAGTGAGTCAGTGACAGATCCAGCCTTTAGCATCCCACCCAGGCTGCCAAATTCCCCCAGAGAGGGGAGGGAGCTGCATCTGTGCTGCCCTGGTACAGCCAGGCCAGTGCCTCTGTCAGGGATGAGCATCTTGGATGGACCAGGGACTCTGGGTGATATCCAGGGCTGCAGGACTTCCAAGAAGGCAGAATGTTCTCACCTGATACAAATCCTCTGAATTGATTCTAAACAGAACCAAAAAAAATGAGCAGAAAATGCACAAGGATCTTGGAAAACGACCTGCTCCACCTGGCAATGTCCTTGTTCAGTCAGAGAATGATGGAGTGGTTTGGGATGGAAGGGACCCTACACACAAACACGAGTCATCTTCGTACAAAACACAACCAACCTTGAGATTTCTGACTTAACTACCTGGGTTAAAAAACCACCCCAGTCCCAAGCACCCAAGGGGAATGAAATCCAACTGAACAACCCCAAGTGTGTGCTGAATCTCCCTGGTGTGTCCTGCTCTCCCAGCCCTGGAAGGGCATGGGGGATAAAGCTGGAATCTCAGGAAACCTTTCGTCTGTGTTAATTGAGAGCCATCACCCAACACGGATCTCTCTTTCTCCATCTCCCTTTTTCACGTCCCTGGCCAATCTGACTGTCTCGGAGTGAAGGGATAATTGCTCTAGCTGCACTTGGGAGCCCCTTCCAGGGAAGCTCCGTGCCTTTAACCCGGGCACTGCCCAGGTATGTTGATGTATTCACAGCCCCCCCTGGCACAGGAGACAAAATAACTGCCCGAGAACTAAAGAAGGAATTTCATTTTCATTGATTTGGGAAGGGAAAATATTTAGCAGGGTAAGACAAAGGAGGTTGGTGTTGCTTTTTGGTGCTTTATTTATTTATTCTTTTCTTTTTAAGCCAACGAGAGTGAAACCAGCAGATGAAATATGCAATTACTTGGTTCAGGTTCCATTTCAACCCCTTTTTTTTCTCACCTAAGAAGTGTCTGACGTACATTTGGGGATTGTTGCTGTGGTTTGCACCCAAATATGTCACCCAGCTCGTCAGCTCTTCACTTCTTTGTGTATCACTTTTGATATTTCTTCCTCATTCTTTGCTGCCTGTCACTCCTCACATCACTCCCTTCCCATTCCTGCTCGATCTGAATATTGTTTGTGACATCCAAGGGCTGTTAACCCTAATCCAAGGAGGCTGAAATCCTCCTGGGAGTGCTGATGAAGAGGCAACGAGGCTCCTCGGTTCTCCTGTCTTTTTGCTCTCCCTGCTGAATGCTGGGACCACCAGCAGCAGTGGAATGTCACTGGACTTTAATTCACATTCGCTGCAATCAGCTCCACAGGCACATTCCACAGATTTTAACCCAGCTGCTCTCTGTGCAGTGAAAAATTTTGCCTGGGAAAGGGTTGTCCATCCCTGGCACAGCTGCCCAGGGCAGGGGGGGGATCCCCAACCCTGGGGGGATTTCCAATCCCTGGGGATGTGGCACTTGGGGACATGGGGCAGTGGTGGCCTTGGCAGTGCTGGTTGGACTGATGGTCTCAGAGAGCTTTTCCAACCCAAACAGTTCTGTGATTCTCTCCAAAATTCCTTTGATATCCCAGTTTTCTTCCCCCATTGCTCCTTCTCTTCCCCATTAACAACCACCCAGAGATGCCTCTCCTAGCTGCTTTTCTCCCTGTGACTTTTGTGTGTCTTATATCCACTGACCAGATGTTTGAGGAGAGAGGAAGGGAGAGAAAAGGCAAAGGAGTTTTGTGGTTTGTACCTTATTGATGGGAATCTCTCTGGTGTTTCTGATCCACCAGCTCGAGCCAATTGATCCCTGGCTGTGTTTCTCCCTCCTGGCTGTGCTGGGTTGGTTTCCATGTGCAGACTGTGATGATCCTGGGTCTGTGTGTGCACGAGCAGCCCTGAGATTAATTTGCAGAACTGCAATGCAGGTAGAGCTGAGCTTGTTCAATAGGAAAAAAAAAATCAAGGCTGGAGAATTGTTTTTCTTCCCAGCTCAGTCTTACAGGAAGAAAATACAAAAGGACCATGTCAGCCAACAGCCCGAGGAGCAAGTCAGGGAGAGAAGATGGGGGATATTCAGTGTCCCATGAGCTGAATTTATGGGAACCCAAATTTTGGGAACCCAAATTTATGAAATAGTGCCCCCTGAGCTTGTACAGGTCCATCACTTCATAATTTTCCTAGGGGATGTTTTGGGCTGCACTGCTTCTGCCTGAGGCTGAGGGCTCAGCTGAAATTTCAGTTTTTTAAACTGCCAGAGGGCAGGGAGAGATGGGATAGTGGGAAGGGATTCCTGGCTGGGAGGGTGGGGAGGGGCTGGGATGGAATTCCCAGAGAAGCTGTGGCTGCCCCTGGATCCCTGGGAGTGTCCAAGGCCAGGTTGGAGCCCCCTGGGACAGTGGGAGGTGTCCCTGCCCAGGGCAGGGGGTGGGATGGGATGGTTCTTAAGGTCCTTTCCAACCCAAGGCATTCCATGATTCTGTGATGTCTCCAGGGCTTGCCAGTGTCCACATTGTTCCTGAAAGCTGTAGATGAGAAGCCCAATATTCCAGCCCACAATTGTCTTGATTAGATAAAAATCAGTCCCAGAATATCCTGAGCTGGAAGGGACCCACAGGGATCATCCAGTCCAACCCCAGGTCCTGCACAGACACCCCAACAATCCCTCCCTGTCCCAGAGGATCATCCCACCCCTCCTGGAGCTCTGGCAGCCTTGGGCAGTGCCCATTCCCTGGGGAGCCTGGGCAGTGCCCACCCACCCTCTGGGGGAAGGACCTTTCCCTGGGATCCACCCTGACCCTGCCCTGACACAGCTCCAGCCCTTCCCTGGGGTCCTGTCCCTGCTCACCAGAGAGAAGAGAAAATATTCTCTCTTTCCTGCCCTAAATGACTGAGTGTTGATCCTCCACTGTGTCTCACTCAAGCCCAGTATGTAAATCATCTCTAATCACTGGGGGGTTACAGGGAGGGCACAATTTCAGTATGAAAATACACCACAATTCCAAATCAGGTCTTTGCTCTGAGTCAGAGAAAACATTGCAACCTCTCCTGGAGAGAACCACTGAAAATCCCCCAAACCTTCTGGTCAATCAAAATGTTCTGTTTCTATTTTGACTGTTTTCTTTTCCAGTACGTAAGAGACTGAAATAAAAACCCCTTCTGAAATAAAAATGAAAAGGCCTCACTCGTGAATGTTAAAATATTTTGGTTTGATACCTTTAAAACACTTGTGAGTCCTTTAGATTTTTTTTCCAAGCTGTGTTTTAATTAAATCTTAAGTCTCAGGGAAGTTCAACTCTTTGATTTAATTCAGCAAATAGAATTATAGAAGCAGAGAATGGTTTGGGTTGGAAGGGACCTTAAAGATTATCTCATTTCAATATTCATGCCATGGACAAGGACACCTGTCACTATCCCAGGCTGCTCCAACCTGCCCTTGGACACTCCCAGGGATCCAGGGGCAGCCACAGCTTCTCTGGGAATTCTCTCCCAGCCAGGAATTCCTTCCCACTATCCCATCTCTCCTGCCCTCTGGCACTGGGAAGCCATTCCCTGTGTCCTGTCCCTCCAGCCTTTGTCCCCAGTCCCTCTCCAGGCTTTTGAAGCCCCTTTAGGCTCTGGGAGGGGCTATAAAGTCTTGACATTGGTGCTGCAGCTGCTCTTTGGGTCCATCCTTTCCTGCTGAAAGCCCATCCTGGAGGAGCTCAGCCCCCTCCCCACCAAATGGTTTGTGAGTTATCCTGACATTCCCAGTTTGCCCTCCCAGACTGGGACACCTCCTGGGTGAGTTAAACATGAGGTGAATGTTTCAGGGGCTCTGGGAAGCAGCTTTGGGGGCAGGGAGGGATTTCATCCCATGCTGGTCACTGCTAAAGGTCATTATTCCCTGCTAATATTTGCACAGGCTCCATGGAGCAATTAAAATATCCAATCTGCTGCCCTTAACTCTCACAGGAGACTGTCCTGGCAGTGGGAAGAACTTACTCAATGGGAAAAAAACCTCCTTGGAAGTGTCTAATTGGCCAGCAGAGGCTCTGCCTAATTGGAGGCTCTGTTTGCCCTGACATTTGTGATGCAGTGGGAGCAAAATGCTCTTCTGAACCTTGGCTCTCCAGGGCTTCTCCAATTCCTTCACAGGCTGGGAGGGTTTGGATTTTCCCAAACAGTGCTGGAGGCAAGAAACTGCCAGCAGCCTCCATTTCTTGGCAGATTGGTGAGAAATGGAAATTATCTCCCTGTCTCAAGGTATTTCTGCCCCCCATTCCCATCCCTGACACATCCTCGTGTCTGCAGCAGGATGGTGTGTGAGCCAGGAGAACTGGCCATGGGACAGTTCTAGCCAGCAGGATTCAGGCTGGAAGGGGAAAATGAGATGGCAAAGGTGCTCCCAGCCCATTCCCAGGGGATCTGAGACACAGGGGGTGAACATTGGATGGGCTGCAAATCAACTGCAAGACCCCAATCACTGCAAGGGGTTAAATCTCCCTTCCCAGCAGAGCTGAGCACAGAGAGCTCTCTTTTTCTGGATCTCAAATCAGCAGGCAAAAAAAAACCAAAACAGATTGGAAGTTGGCTGCCAGGGTGAATTTGCCTCATGTTGCACTTATCACATTGTTGACACTATATAAATACTAACATTTTATGATTTATTTATGAACAAGGCTGGGGGTGACCTCCAGCCACAACCATCACAGATTTGGATATTGATCTCCCAGAGAAAAGGGAATTTGTGCAGCTGAAACCAAAGGGAAGTGAAAGAATGGGCTGGTTTTTTTTCAGGGGTGATTGGATGGGAAGGAAAGGCAGGGATCTGATGGTGATGGCAACAGCATGTGTGGGGAGGGACCTGAGAAATGGCTCTGGGGAGGTATTTGGGGAGCTCTGGTGTCTAAAAGTCAAAGAAAGGAATTAAAGGTGATGTTGCTGCACATGGACAAAAAAAAAATGTAAGGAATGAATACATGGAGGCAATGCAAAGAAGGGTAAAAAAAATACAGCTAAGTGGTGCCTAAGGGATCGTGGAATTAAAAATGGTTTGGGTTGGAAGGGACCTTAAAGCTCATCCTATTCCACCCCCTGCCCTGGGCAGGGACACCTCCCACTGTCCCAGTGGCTCCAACCTGCCCTTGGACACTTCCAGGGATCCAGGGGCAGCCACAGCTTCTCTGGGAATTCCATCCCAGCCCCTCCTCACCCTCCCAGCCAGGAATTCCTTCCCAATCTCCCATCTAACCCACTGGGAAGCCATTCCCTGTGTCCTGTCCCCCCAGCCCTTGTCCCCAGTCCCTCTCCAGCTCTCCTGGAGCCCCTTCAGGCTCTGCCAGGGGCTCCAAGCTCTCCCTGGATCCTTCCCTTCTCCAGGTGAGCATTCCCAGCACTCCCAGCCTCCACAGGAATTGCAGCAGGAGGTTGTGATGCATCCCTGTCTCCCCTCTTGGAGCCTCTTGGAGTGAAGGGCTCACCAGGACAACCTGCAGGGACAGCCCAACCTCCCCTGACCTTCAGCACCCCCAGGGAAGCAGAAGGTCAATGTGGTAGAGCTCCACCAGAAAAAGAAACCAGAGATTCAACCACAACTAAAGGATCTGAAGGGAAACCCATCCCCTGAACTGAGCATCCCAGACATTCAATTGAAAGCCCTCATTTGCTGTATTTTTCCTGTTTCTCACCAATGTGGTTGGAAGTCACATCACTCAACTCTTGTTTCCCACCAGAGCCCCCAGACTGTCCTGAAGGGACACCCCAGGATTAGCAGGAGGGGGAGCAGGAGCTGTGGGGCTGCAGATCTCCCTCCTGTCCATGCTCTGCTCACCCAAATCCACCTCATATCCAAATCTGCCTGGCATGAGGAGCAGGGTTGGCATCTGCTGCACCTCAAGTCTCCAGCAGCCAGACCAGTTTTCCTGGGAATTTGGTTTGATTCCTGCTTACAGGGCACATCTCCTCTCTGCAGCTCCCATGGAGGGGGGAGGCCAGGCTTCCTGTGGATTATTTATAGGGCACAGCATTATTGATGTTCCCTTATCCTGCTGCTCTCACCCTCCAACCATCAAAGACATCAGCTCTGTGATGGACCTTCTTAACCAGACACAATTTATTTTTATATGTTTATTTATGACACATTTATTACATCATTATATATTACATTTATATATTATTATCTATTTATTTTATATATAAAGTTACATATACACATTAAAAAATAAAACAATTTTTCATTCCACAGTCCCTTCACTGGATCCCTGTAGATTTTTTTTGTAGTTGCAAGCAGTGTTTATTGTGTGTAATTTGGAAGGGGCCTTGCTGTCTTAGGCACTGTTTTGGGGAGAAACCAAATGATTTGTGCTCAGGTGATATAAACCCTCTTCATTTCTCCAAAACCCCAGAAACATCTGAGCAAAGTGGGCAGAACAGCCCTTGGCTCTGATGTGTAGGAGATTTTGAGGACTGTGACATCTCCAGCTCTCCCAGCTTTCAGTGAATTATCACCAAGCCAATTAATCTGTCACTTGAAAATCTCAGGATATGTAAATCAACCCAGATTCCACACTGGCATCAGTCCCTCCGTACCCAGCTGATGCTGGAATTATTCCCCTTTGTGTTTTATGTTCTGTTATTGATGGGAGAACAAAAAAAAAATGCACTTTTGCTCCTCACCCGGTGAGGAGACAGAAAAAGGAGAAGATGAAAGATGAAGTATATTTATTTATGTAACATCATTTTGTGTCTGGGGGTTATTTACTGAACAGCAAGTCTCTAAAGCAATCCCCCTGAAAGATGTACAGTGGTTTATTTCATCATTAACCTCAACTTTCCAGATGTTTTGCTGATGTGTGTTTAAAATAGTGCCAAACAATCCGAGTATTATTGTTCCTCCAATGACAAATGGCAGGATTTCCAGTCATTAGCAGTGTCAGCAGGGCTGTTATTTAGGGCAATTCATTCTCCATGGCTTCCTTAAGATTGTCCTTGTTCCTGCAAAAACACACAGAGTGACACATCCCAAAAGGCCACGAATAAACCTGGCTGGAGGCTGGATTTGTCCCTGTTTCCCAAGAGCCAGGCTAGTGAGGAATAGCTGCTGCTCACTAAACCTGCCCAGAACTTCCCACTCACCGCAAGGGACCAAGACCCTGCAAATCCAGCTTTGGGTGCCTGGAAAAGCCATTTTTTCCTTTTCATTCCCCTCTCTCATCCCCTGTCAGGACTGTCTGAGGTTGGTTTTCCCTCGGAAGCACAGGCTGCACGGCTGCTGCCCCAGTTTGCCAGTGCTTGGATCCTCCTGGGAACAACCTGTCTCCAAAGTTACCAGAGCATCTCCTGGAGCTGGAGGCACTGGAGATGGGAGGTGTGTGCTGGGTCAGAGCCCAGATGGTCCTGGCATGACTCCAACCAAACAAGGGATGTTTCTTCCCTCCCCAAACAATAAGTTTTCAAAAATGCCACAGCCTTGGAAGGCAGATTTGATGCATTTTCTTTCTCCTCTGGTGCTTTTGGCATCAGGAAGAAATTTTGAGATGTTGGAATGCCCAGGGAGGTTTGGAGTGCCCATCCCTGGAGGTGTCCAAGGAAGGACTGGCTGTGTCTCTCAGTGCTCTGGGCTGGGGGACAAGGTGGAGATCAGGCACAGCTTGGACTCCATGACCTTGAAAGGCTTTTCCAACCTCAGTCATTCCATGATTCTGTGGCAAAGATGCAGGTGCTCCAAAAATCCTGCCCTCCTCTGTTGCCACAGAAAATGATGAAACCCAACCCATCACAGGCTTCCTTCTGCCTGAAGAAGCAAGGAGGTGTGGAATGGCAAAATCTGGGCTGTGAGGAAGATCAGAGGGATCTGAAGGGATCCCATTGCTTAAAACTTAATAAAACTATGGAATCATGGAATGATTTTGTTTGGAAGGGACCTTAAAGTTCATCTCATTCCACCCCCTGCCATGGGCAGGGACACCTCCCACTGTCCCAGGTGGCTCCAACCTGGCCTTGGACACTTCCAGGGATCCAGGGGCGGCCACAGCTTCTCTGCCCAACCTCTGCCAGGGTCTCCCCACCCTCCCAGGGAAGAACTTCTTCCTAATCTCTAATCTAAATCTCCCCTCATTTGGTTTAAAACCATTCCCCCCAGCCCTATCACTCTGTTCCCCCATAAAAAGTCACCCTCTGTCACAGGTGGAATTCAGAGCAAGCAAACAACTGATGAAGACATGAAAGAGGTTCTGAGGCTGGTTGGATTAAAGCCCTGAGATGAATGCACACCCCAAAACAAGGGGTCTGCAGAGATAGAGAGTCTGCCCCTGGGCCCAAGGCACCTGGGGGATGAAGGGACTTTGATAAGAAGATTGTAACACAGGAAAACAGATACCTGTTATCCCAAGACTGAAAGGCTGTGATAAAATACCAGCTTCTGCCCCCCTCTAAGTTTGTATTCTATTAACCCTTGTCCCCCTCAAATAAAGGTCTCTCTTCTCACACTCCCCTGAGGGAGGGTCCATGTCATCTCCCTGCTTCAACCCTCCAATGATGAGAGCATCTTTATTTTTTAATTAGCAAATGAATGCATTCTCCATTGCAAAACATCAGGAATTTCTTCTTGTTCTCCAGGACTCTGATTGTATTTGCAGGGTTTGAAGACCTTCCTCAAGCATCAGCCCCACGAGCCCCATCACAGCCTCTGTGGGAGCAGGACCTGGAGGGGGATGTGCCCATTCCCAGGGGACCTGTGGGATGGATCCATGGGCTTTCATTTTGGGGTTGGAATTGTCATATGTGTTGATCTAAAGGCTGCTGGGGGAGCTGTTGGAGGGGATGGGGCAGAGCTGCTTCCACCAGTTCAAGGCTGACACTGGTTCCAGATGGGAATGGCTGGGAGGGACTGGTTGGGAGGAGACAGAGGGCAGGGTGGGACAGAGCAGGTCACAGCTCAGATGTGCAGGGACACAGCACTGTCTCATGAGGCTACAGATCCTAAACTACAAGCAGAGAGAAGGAAATCCTGAGGAGGGAGGGAATCCTGCAAACAAGGCATCCTGGGACTCTGGAGGAGGTTCCTGCTGCTCTCAGGTCTCTGCAAAGCTCTGGTTTGGTCTCAGATGCTCAGTAAAGATCAGAGCATCAGCCACTGCTCCTAGAAAGCACTGGAAGGGGTTAAAATCAATCTGAGGCCTCCCAAATCATCAATCCCCTGATAGAGGGGGTAGGACACCCCATGTTTTCCACTGGTGGCCCTGGGTAGAGCTTCCCAAAGAAAACCTGTGTATATATGAGGAAAAAATCCTTCCCTGGGAGGGTGGGGAGGCCCTGACACAGGTTGGGCAGAGAAGCTGTGACTGCCCCTGGATCCCTGGAAGTGTCCAAGGCCAGGTTGGAGCCACCTGGGACAGTGGGAGGTGTCCCTGCCCAGGGCAGGGGGTGGAATGAGATGGGCTTTAAGTCCTTCCAACCCAAACCATTCTGGGATTCTGGGATGTGTCTGTGTCTGTACATATTCATGCTTCCATATCCAATGATTTCATTATCCCAGTAGCTAATCAAGAGGCTGTTTGTGTCAGTTTTTGTCACCTTTATGGATTGATTTTTCCCTCCCTGTTTTTTGTGCTTGGTTGGCACAGAACAGCTTTGAACTCATCAACCTCATCCTCCATATACCTGCTGAAATCACCCCACGGGCTGTAACCTGCCCAGCTGTAAATGCTGGGAATTGCAGCTCTCCCTGGGAGAGGAGCAAGAAAATAAACAGGAAAATAAACCTATTAAACAGGCAGCACATTTCTGCTTCCCATGTAGCACCTTTGGCCTGGCTCAAGGACAACCCTGAGCAGAACCAGAAACACTCCTGTGCCAGCTCAGTGTTTGTGCAAATAAATCACATATCCCCTTTCCCAGGGGAATATTTCAGCATCCCTGGTGGTCTGTGTCCTCCTGGGTTGTGGCTGGTGCCCACCCTGGGCTTTCAGATGGGTGAAATTCATGGATCTGTTTGATGCCTCCTGGAGAAACAGCGACGTGGAAGCAGCACCATCTTTATTCAATGAGCAGGTGAGAGAGTGGCTGAAGTTGGTTTAATCTTGTGCTATTCCTGTTTCCTTGGCTCCAAATAAACCGAGGGATTTTTGCCTGCTGGCGACTTGCTGCCTGCTGAGAGTGATCCTGGCGTGGAAGCTGTTCTAGTTTATGGCTCTGTGCATCCATTGGGCTCAGAAATGTGGATCAACTCCTTTTCCATGGCTGACTCCTCCACCTGCACTCTTCCTGCTAATCCCTCCCCATCAGCATTCCTTGTTGCTGCTCTGAGCAGCTTCCAAGTGGAGGCTTTATAAGACATTAAATCTGGCAGCACAACTCTTTTTCTCCCTCCCTCAGACATCCAGGTGAGAGCAGAATCCCTAAAAGACCAGGATTTATTTTGGATGCTGGACTCCTCAGAGACAAGGACTTTGCACAATCCAGTCATTTGCAATTTGCCATGGAAAGAAACTCTGGCTTTCCTCCCACGGGAGCCTGGTGATCCCAGCAGCCCTGGGAAGTCCTTTGTGCAGCACGTGCAGCCCCTGACCCTCACTGGGGTCATGATTTATGGAATCAGGCAAGTTCCCTGAGTTACAGAGCAGCTGCCTGGGAGCTCATTACAGCCCCTGATGTTCAGGGCTGGCTTCCCTCACGTTGCCTTTACACAGGATTTACCAGGCTGGGCTGAACTGGATCCAATAAAGAGCCACAGGGGTTTGAAATCACATCCAAACATAACTGATGGATGGATGGATGGATGGATGGATGGATGGATGGATGGATGGATGGATGGATGGATGGATGGATGGATGGATGGATGGATGGATGGGTGGATGGATGGGTGGATGGATGGATGGATGAATGGATGGGTGGGTGGACGGAT
>VXBA01000055.1:38604-56394 GCA_013399895.1 Serilophus lunatus
TGGATGGATGGATGGATGGATGGATGGATGGATGGATGGATGGGTGGATGGATTCACTCACTGCCTCCCCTGGCTTTTGTGGTTATCCCAAATCCATGCCTTTGAGAGCAATGCTCATAAAATGTCAAATGGTGGCTGCATGTGGATATAATTAAAACCCAAGCATGAACACACAGTTATTGGAAACTTGTTTCTTCCAGCCTCCAAGCCCTACCAGGCCAGGCTGTAGGTCTGAGGTTAAATGCTGATTCACTGCATCCTGAGTTCCTGGCAGGTTATTACTAATTTTAATGACTTCTGTTTTCCTGGAGGAAACCCAAGTTGGTTTTGGCAGTTGTGGTCACTGCCTGGCTGTAACTGGTGTGCAGGTCCTGGCAGCAGAGGAGAAGGGAAATGCACGGACAGATGACAAAAACCAAGCACAAAAACTGTCTGAGCCTGCAGGAGGAAACAGTTCCATGAATCCCTTCTCTGTAGATCCAGCAGAGACCAAACCTTCCTTTGGGATCCAGGTGCCACCAGCAGAAGCTGAAGACAGAGCTGAGATTTTTGGCACAAGCCAACCATGAGACTTCAAAGAGCTCATGAGGAGTTGTCAAGCCCCCAGGAGGTGAGATCAGAGGTGCAAGAGGTTGTGTTCATTCACCATCATCATGAGGCTAAAACAGACTCACAGGCTGGGACGTGGATCTGGCTCACGGTGGAGCAAGGTGGGATCGATGGATATTGTGTTGTGCTGAGGGGGTTTTTGGCTTCTACCTTTGGTATCCAAAATCAGACTGAAGATCCCAGTTTTGGCCACGCAGTGGTGGATCATTCACTGCCCAGGTGCTCGTGCTTCCCTCAAAGACTTCATCAGTGCAGTTGGCAGAGACAGGAGTAGATCCAAACCGCAGAATGTCAGGTCTGAACTTGTCCACTCCTGGCAGAGCTGCTCCATGTTATCTCAAACCTTTCAGCCAGCCCAGGGCTCCCTGTGGGACCAACACTGTAGGGAAGCACTTTAGGGCTGAGAGCCAACAGATCTCTGTGGGAATGTGGCCTGAAGGGAGCTGAACTCAAGGGTTAAAACTAAACCTCAAGGCACAAACTCCTGGGGCATCCTCAGCATTGGTGATTTTCACCCAAACCCAACAGGCACTTTTTGACAGCCAGGCAGTGCTGGAAAGTGGAAAGTGTCCATGAGAAATGTAGATGTGACAACCATCCAACACCAGGGGACTCTGAGTTACCCACTCGAATGCTGGTAGCTCCAGTGCAAGCAAGCCAAGGATCCAACATCCCCTGAAAAGCAGAGCATCAGAACCATACCTGGGATTACTTCAACTGTACATGGAAGCAATCTCCCTCATCTTCTTCCCAGGCTGTGCATGGTGGGAATGAAAGGGTTCACTGGGATGCAGTGGGACAAGGCATAGAAAGGTTCTCCCTCCTGGCTGGGCATGGACAAGGCATCTGCATCCCATGGGCAGGGACACCTCCCACTGTCCCAGGTGGCTCCAACCTGGCCTTGGACACTTCCAGGGATCCAGGGGCAGTCACAGCTTCTCTGGGCAACCTGTGCCAGGGCCTCCTCACCCTCACAGGGAGGAACTTCTGTTGTATGGCACAGCCTGTCAGAAATTCATTCCCAAGGGGAGGGATTCAGCCCAGACTCTCCTCCTTCAAGAGGATGGTGTCCCTCAGGAGTTGTTCTGGAGATGGATGTGCAGGAGTCATTGGGATACCTCAGATCAGCCACCATGGGGGCCCAGACCAAGGTGGCAGAGGGAAGGAGAGATGCCAAGGTCAGTTTTTACCTCCTGCCTTCATCCAGCAACTGAGGAGCCTTTGCAAGGCAAGAAGGTCCATGCAGAGCCAAAGTCCAGGCTGACCTCCTTCACTTAGGCTGCCTGGGAAGAAGAGAACTTCTTTTCCACTTCCCTCTTCTAATGGAGCTGGAGAAGGGGCTGGAGCCCCAGGAGGGGCTGAGGGAGCTGGGGGGGCTCATCCTGGAGCAAAGGAGGCTCAGGGGGCCCCTGGAATTCTCTGCAATCCCTGCCAGGAGCGGGGAGCCAGGGGGGGTCGGGCTCTGCTCCCAGAGAACAAGGGACAGGAGGAGAGGGAACGGCCTCAGGCTGGGCCAGGGGAGGGTCTTTCCTGGAATTCCTTCCTGGAAAAGGTGGCCAGGCCTTGGAAGTATCTGCCCTGGGAGGTTTGGAGTCCCCATCCCTGGAGGTGTCCAAGGAAGGACTGGCCGTGTCCCTCAGTGCTCTGGGCTGGGGGACAAGGTGGGGATCAGGCACAAGTTGGACTTGATGGGCTTGGATGTCTTTTTCAACCTCAATGATCTCGTGTTTTTGTGGTTCTGTGATTCCTCTCCCATGGAAAACTCAAAGCCCTGTGCCCTGTCAGTACTTCACCCTGTTGGATTTGTTTATCCTGTCACACCAGAAGAGAAGCTGCTGGTGTGTTGTTCTTGTTTCTTTTTCTTTCTTTCCTTTTATCTTTTTAACCTTGAATTTCGCAGGCATTAGAGGCTTCACACTGGTTGAATGCCTCGAAATTGGATTCTCAATCCCTGCAAAGCTCCTGTAGAGGTGTGACCCCAGCACAGATAATTTCAGCCTCCAACTACTCCAGCAGTGAGAGCTCAGTGCCCCCCCAGCTGCAGCAGGTCACTCAGCACTAATCCTTTAAAGCACTTGGGTACATCTCTAAGGGTACATTTCCCTCATTTCTAAGGGAATCCAAGACAAAGTGAAGCTTAAACAAAGATGGTATTTGTTTTGAACACCTTTAGGTCTGTAAGGTGGGGATGTGACAAGCTGTACCACGTCTGTGTTGGGAAGACAAATCCAGTGCACTGCCAGGACTTCTGCTGTTCACTGCACCCTCAGTTTTCAGTTCTTCCCCCTGCAGTGATTTATTCTGCAGGGTTGTGCTTTGGAAATAAGGCTGAAATACTTAAAAAAAAAAAAGTAATGGACTCAGAACATCAGGGGCACATTGACTTCATCCCCCAGCGTGGGCAGCAGGGCAGGGGGGACTGTGCCCCTGTGCCCCCTGAGGTGAGACCCCACCTGCAGCTGCTCCAGCTCTGGGAACAAGAGCACAAGGAGCTGGAGCTGCTGCAGAGAGTCCAGAGGAGGCCCCGGAGATGCTGCCAGGGCTGGAGCCCCTCTGCTCTGGAGCCAGGCTGGGAGAGCTGGGGGGGTTCCCCTGGAGAAGGGAAGGATCCAGGGAGAGCTTGGAGCCCCTGGCAGAGCCTGAAGGGGCTCCAGGAGAGCTGGAGAGGGACTGGGGACAAGGGCTGGGGGGACAGGACACAGGGAATGGCTTCTCTGTGCCAGAGGGCAGGGAGAGAAGGGATAGTGGGAAGGAATTCCTGGCTGGGAGAGTGAGGAGGCCCTGGCACAGGTTGGGCAGAGAAGCTGTGGAGCCCCATCCCTGGAAGTGTCCAAGGCCAGGTTGGAGCCACCTGGGACAGTGGGAGATGTCCCTGCCCAGGGCAGGGTTTGGAACCAGATGGTCTTTAAGGTCCCTCCCAACCCAAACTATTCCATGATTATAACTTTTTTCCTAGATTCACTATCCAGCATCAATATCAGGACTTTCCTCTCTGAGCAGTTTGTTACAGTGAGTCTCCACTTTCCTCCTGTCTGGCTGCACCAGGGATGTCACTCAGCACACAAAAATGCAAAAGTTCTAGTATTTATTCAGCACAGCATCTCTCTGGGCTGCAGATGATCATCAAGTCAGTGAAGCTCCTTTTCTCCTGTGCCAACAAGCACAATTACACGATGGGAGAATTTGGGCAGAATCCTGAAGAGTTTGTGCATTTTCATCCCACTCAACTGTGGGCCACGGGCTCAGCCATCCTGCTGGGATCCCTAGAGCTGTGCTGGAGGATAATAATTTCCATGGGGAGGAGAAAATGATTTTTTTCCCCAATATAAATTAAGATAAAAACAGGATTGGGCCCTCGAGGTGTTTTTGCACAGGCTGCAGGAGCTCTGGGGAGCGAGCACATGTGATTTCAGCCCTGCTGCTTGCAGGTGGCATCACTCAAGGTCCACAGTGAGACCAAACATAAAGAGAGGAAGCAGAAACGTGTCCCAGAACTGCTGCTGAGTCCATTTTGTGCTTTGCCAAGTCAACAGTTGTTAAGGAACCTCTCTAGAGGTGGAGAAAGAGCTCAGAGCAAACCTCTGCAAACACTCAGAGATCTCAGGTGTGTTTTTATAGAATCTCAGAATGGTTTGAGTTGGAAAGGACCTTAAAGATCATCCAGTCCCACCCCCTGCCATGGACAGGGACACCTCCCACTACCCCAGGTGGCTCCAACCTGACCTTGGACACTTCCAGGGATCCAGGGGCAACCCTGTAATTTCTATAAGTTTCTGCCTTTCAGAGAAGGGCTTGGGACACAAGCAGGGGCCTCCTGCAGGTAAAAGAAACCATCAGGTTGATGCCTCTGGATCACCAGTGTTGTTTTATCCCTTTCTGTAGGTTCTTAGTGCTGGGGGAAGGAGTGATCCCACGGGCCAGGATGGAGCAATGGTTCCTTCTCACTGGAAACTGCACTTAAAGCTTCTCCTCCAGCTTTGTGACTTTCCATTTTGCTGAGAAATTATATTTCTCCCATAGTTTTCCTACAACTGGAGACTCCTGTTCCCAGGTAACCCAGCCCAATATCTGGACCTGGAGCTTGGGAATTCGTGTTGCAGGCATGAGGCTTCACTGCATGGCCCTCCCAGAAGGGAAAGAATCCTTTGCTCTGCTCACCCCCCACCTGCAGTGCTGCCTCCAGCTCTGCCATCCCCAGTATCAGCACATGGAGCTGCTGGAGCTGCTCCACAGGAGGCCACAGAGATGTCCCTCAGTCCAGGGCAGCCATTCCTGCATTCCTAGGAGTGAATCACACAGCCCACACTCCTCCAAATTCCCAAATTTTCAGGCGCTGAGTGGCACAACAGTCACTTCATGTCCCACCTCCTGTAACCAGCTCCATGTCCAGGCAAACCAGGAGGGAGATTACTTTCCTGCAGAGCTTCCAGCCCCTACACGGTGACAAAGAGCTCCTTTCCTCATCCAGCTGCATCTCCCGACAGCCAATCCCAGGTTGTGCCTGGAGGCAAAGGGAAGGGACAGCAGGAGCCAGCAAAGCTCTGCAGACCCAGAGGAAGAACCTGCAGCAATTCAAAGCAGGGACAATATTTGCAGCTTCCCCAGCTCAGCGACAGCCACGGGAGGCAAAGCAACAGCCAGGGTATGTTTTTATCCTTGGCTTTGTACCTTTATTGTGTATTTGCTGCCTCCTGGTGCCAGTGGAGCAGGGAGCTGGAGAGCACAGCTCTGTGCAGGCACTGCTGGCACCACACACATGGAAACAGCACCTCACGACCCAAAAGATATCCAGCTTTAAATATTTTATGCTATTGGGTAGGAAATTTGGGACATCTGTTGTTGAGGCTCTTAGAAAGCAGGAGCTTTCCCCCCTCTGCACATCCAGGTGCACCTACAGGGAAAGGATTTTTTAATAAATTCAGAGAGTGGGAGGTAAAAGCTTTCCTGAGAGTTTCCTGTATGAGCACAGTTCTCTTAGGTGTATAAATATTTCTGAGTGTCCTTTAATTTAATAACAATGTGATGTATTAAACCCCAGAATATTCTGAGCTGGAAAGGACCCAGAAGGATCATCCAGTCCAACTCCAGGCCCTCCATATAATCCCAACAATCCCACCCTGTCCCTCAGAGTGTTTTCCAAACCCTCCCGGAGCTCTGGCAGCCTTGGGAAGTGCCCATTCCCTGGGGAGCCTGGGCAGTGCCCACCCACCCTCTGGGGGAAGAACCTTTCCCTGAGATCCACCCTGACCCTGCCCTGACACAGCTCCAGCCCTTCCCTGGAAAATGTTAATTCCAGAAGCCTTCTATAGACCATCCAGGGAGAAAACAGACCCAGCTCAAGGGAAGGTTTTGCACATGCAATGGGCACTGAAGTCTCGCCCTCCTGATCTGCCCTTTCCTGTGCTTTGGCCGAAGCTTCTTTGGGTCATAAGCATGGATAAAAAATGACCAGTCTCCAGCTCTAAAATTCCTGATATTTAAAAGGTGCATCCCCCAGAAGTGTGGGGTTTGGGCTTGATATATGTGTCCATTGCTGGACATCCTTTTTCCTTCTTGTTTTTTTTTTTTTAATCCAATGAGAGTTTTGTAACTGCTTTTGAGTATCAGGAGATGCTCTTTGTGGCTGTTTGAAGGAAGGTTTACATTGCTATTGCAGAGCTATCGACGTGCCCTTGGATGGTTTTAACTCATCTGCATTAAGATCTTAAAAAAGGCTGATGTGTCTCCTTTGCATTTTATGATGGGATAAGCAAGGGGTGGTGATTTCATTACCTTTTCCCTGAAATCAGATGTTAGGAGTGAAATCCCATCCCCTCCACCCCACTCCTCTGCCTGAGCTCTCCAGCAGTGAAATCTTCCAACATGAAACCACGTATAAAGAAGAAATTTTTTATTACAGGAGTGGGGAGGGCCCTGGCACAGGTTGGGCAGAGAAGCTGTGGCTGCCCCTGGATCCCTGGGAGTGTCCAAGGGCAGGTTGGAGCCACCTGGGACAGTGGGAGGTGTCCCTGCCCAGGGCAGGGGGTGGCACTGGATGATCTTTATGATCCCTTCTAACCCAAACCAGTCTGTAATTCTGCGGTTCTGTGGTCTGACTGTAAAAACACACCTTTTGACAAAAAAAAATTAAGATATTTCTGGTGTTTCCTTCCCAAGCTTTCCCATCCTTTGCCTTCAGAGCAGCTGCTGTGCCTTGGGATGCTCTGATCAGATCAGCGGCTCGTTTTCATTTAATGGGCTGCCCGAGGCCGCGGTGTAAAAGCCCAACTCCTTTGTTTTCAGCCATAAATTGCCATTTAACTCGACAGCTCCCTTCCCATTATTCCCTGTTGAAAGATCAAGCAAGGTAAAGCGAGAGATAGAAAACTCGGGATGACACCGGGGAGAAGGGAGACAAGGTCAAAGCCAAGGTCAAAGTCGGGAGATTCCCCACGCCCTTCTCCTGACAATGAGCGATTTATTCCTGTGGTCCCACTGGAGGACCCTTTTCTATCCTAATTTTAAGCTTCCTTTTAGCTACTAAACAGGGAATATTGCGCTGGCTAAATGGGAATTACACTCACAAAACCCCTACTTGCAGACGATTTCAATCCAATGTACCATCCTTCTTCCTCCCGTTGTTATTTTACATTTAAGGAAAACCTGCCCCGACAAAATCTCATTTTGCACCCCCAGACCTCAGAAATTCCCATGTTTTATTGTGTTTCCAGCAGAGCAAGGAGGAGCAGAAAAAAACCCCACAGAGCATCCACACGAAGGGCTTTGTGCATCCTGCAGATGCTCTTCCAGCGATTATCCCGGGCAGCTTCATCCCTCCTCCTTTTTGTTGAGCTCTTGTCTCGCTTTTGTGCAGTGCCCTGCTCTGTACAAAGCCTTCCTCGACTCCAAACCTCTCCCAGCTGGTCGGGGAAGGGTTTGGGATCGTTGGCCCCGGCTCTGTGGTGCAAAGGCATCATCCCTGCGGTGCCAGGAGAGCCCCTCCCTGGGCAGCACAGACCATTTCAAAGGCATTTTGCAGGCGGCAATTTGGCCCTTTTTCCTGACTCTGGGGCAAGAATGGATTCTTTTTTAATTATCACACCTCAAATGTCCGTTTTGGCGCAGGGAGACATCCGATTTCCCTGATTTTTTAATTTTTTTTTATTTTAATTTTTTTTTTTTGGTGATGTATCCAGGAAAAACAGCTTCTCCTTTGTCTCCCCTAAAACAAAGAAAGGCGAACACACCATTCGCACAGCGAGGGCTCAGCCCATCCCCAGGGGAAAGGCGCT
Source organism: Serilophus lunatus (assembly GCA_013399895.1). Classification (NCBI taxonomy): domain Eukaryota; kingdom Metazoa; phylum Chordata; class Aves; order Passeriformes; family Eurylaimidae; genus Serilophus; species Serilophus lunatus. The sequence goes on from VXBA01000055.1 coordinate 46,485, forward strand.
GCCTCCGTGGGGTCGCACGCCGGGGAATGTGCAGTCGCTGCCTGAATTGACGGCAAACGGGGATTTTTGGAGGAGGATGAATAGCCCAGCTGCAGCAACTACCTCGTCACTCATCGGGCTGACGACGAAATTAGTTCCACGTATAAAACCGGAGAGCGGAGGCGAGACACCCGCCGGGGATTTATTTCCCAGTTAAAGGCACTGGGAGGTGCCGGCGGGTCCCCACAAGGGTCGTGCAGCCTGTGCCGAACCCCCGCGGCTCCCTGGGGATTCACATAAGGCGATTCGGGCTCCTGTGGGGCAAATTCCTTCCTTTCTCAGGGGTTTGCCACTGCTGTGTCTCAAACCACCTCCCCTGTGTGCCCAGTTGTCCCAGCTGGGGATCCTCACACCCACCGTGCCCTGCAGGGATATTCACCCTTCCATAGGGAATCACAGCTCTCCGGGGGCATCTGGGAGCCACCAGGAGGCTGGGAGAAGTCAACAGGGAAATGGGTTTCTTGGGAAAACCGTACGTGAGAATTTTTGGCTGGGCATGCCCCAGAACCCCTCATGCCCTGGGCTGATCCCCCCAGGGAATCCCAGAGGGAATTGTGCCCCTGTGCCCCCTGAGGTGAGACCCCACCTGCAGCTGCTCCAGCTCTGGGAACAAGAGCACAAGGAGCTGGAGCTGCTGCAGAGAGTCCAGAGGAGGCCCCGGAGATGCTGCCAGGGCTGGAGCCCCTCTGCTCTGGAGCCAGGCTGGGAGAGCTGGGGGGGTTCCCCTGGAGAAGGGAAGGATCCAGGGAGAGCTTGGAGCCCCTGGCAGAGCCTGAAGGGGCTCCAGGAGAGCTGGAGAGGGACTGGGGACAAGGGCTGGGGGAACAGGACACAGGGAATGGCTTCCCACTGCCAGAGGGCAGGGAGAGATGGGAGAGTGGGAAGGAATTCCTGGCTGGGAGGGTGGGGAGGCCCTGGCACACAGAACCATGTAGTCCTGCCATGGGCAGGGACACCTTCCACTATCCCAGGTTGCTCCAAGCCCCATCCAAACGGGCCTTGGACACTTCCAGGGACAGGGAATCCACAGCCTCTCTGAGCAACTCGATCCTCTGACACCACAGCTTTCCCTGCCCCTGCACAGGCATCTCCACACCCAAAATTACTGACAAATGCTGTGTTCCCTGTGAGCTGATGGACACACAGTGGGAATTTGCATTGGATGGCGGGAGACAAAAGACTGGGAGATTAATTTTGTGATTTCATTTTTAATATCTGCAGGAATTCATGTTTCTACATGAGGGATGATTATAACAGCCTCAGCTGACCCACTGCACTCTCCCATTGAAAGAGGTTCAGAAGACTCTGTGAAGAGAAGCCTGTGATTTATTTAAAGAGGTTAGGGGCTTTTTTTCTCCCTTCTCATGGTACTCAGAGGTGCTCAGAGCCTTTGCTGTGATTGCAGCTTGGCTCGTGTGCCCTTCATCCCTCTGGAGCAGCTCCCAGAGCCCACTTTGTGCATTGTATTTCCATAAATAACCCAGCTGCTGCCACCGGGTGTCACACACGGCTGCCGGGACAGGGCTGACAAAGCCCCTTCCCCACTGAAAGCTGGCAAGTGTGAAGTGTCGTGGTGGGAAAAGCCCTTGGGGAGAGGCTGCCCAGCTGGCTCAGCGCTGTGTTTCTCAGGGAACAGGGAAAAGCAGCCGCCTCCATCCCATGGGCTCACACCGAGCGACCTCAGGTGACAGCGACAATCCCCGGGAGTTCTCCGCCCCTCTGGGATTGTGTGTGATGAGATGGATCCTGTCTTTGGGGTGAAATACAGACAGACACCCCCGTGGCACCAGTTCAGCCTTTTCCCAGCTGGCCGAGCTCTGGGAATCCCGTGCCCTGAGTATTTTAATCCCTGTTGCTGTATTGGTGTTATTACTACTAATGGTAATCAATAAATTAAGGGCTCTGGGGTTCCCTACTGAGAATTGCTCAGTTGCATCAAGCACTTTATAAACCCCCACTGGGAAAGCCATTGCTGCTGGGAAAGCCATTGCTGCTGGAATCACTGTGGTGCCGACTGGGACAGCCCCAGGGGAGACAGGGAGCTGTAAATTATGGGTTTGTAGAGACTGGTGCTGGTTTAGTGCAAGGGATAAGAGCCCACAAAGGCTTTTGTGCTGCACGTTGAGGTGACACAATTCCTGCCCGTGCCCAGGGATGAGAAGTCAGGGATGCTGTCCTTATGGAATTGGGATTTTTTTTCAGGTGGAAGACGTGGGTTTGATCTTTGAACTTGGTCCATGGTGTGTGTGGCAACACGGTGAGCTTGGCAAAGGGGGAATAATCTGAAATCTCCCGGGTGACAAGTGGCAGGATGAGAGGAAAGGGCCTCAGGTTGCACCAGAAGAGGTTCAGGTTGGATATTAGGGAATATTCTGTCGTGGAAAGGTTTCTCCAGGGCAGGGGTGGATCCTCATCCCTGAAAGGACTAAAAATCCCTGTGGATGTGGCACTTGGGGACATGGGTCAGAGGTGGCCTTGGCCCAACCTGTTGGACTGGATGATCTCAGGGGGCTTTTCCAACCTAAATAATTAGGTGATTGTATAAAATCATCCCCTGCTCAAGCTCTTCACAGACTTCACAGAATATTCTCAGTTGGAAGGGACCCACACGTCCCACAGCACTGACCATCAGCTCTCCCTGCAGTAATTTGGGGACAAAACTGATGGCAGCTGGCTGATCCAAGACCTGAAGTTCCCTGAGTCCTAAAGAAGCAGCTCCAGCAGAGCCCAACCCCTCCAGTGCTCAGTCCCTCAGCAGAGAGCAGCCAAAAAGCACATTTTGGCCTTTTATTTCCTAAAATGTGGGGCCAAAACAGAGCTCACAGGAGCCTCACCAGTTTTCCACGCACAACATCCCTGCTCTTCACAGCGGGGTCTTACTTCTGGATGCTTCCCTTAAGTCTCTGGAGGTTCTTTAGCTCATGGAACACAGCAAAGGCTGCTCCCCTCCAAAGGAAGGGAATTCCCTTGGAGTCTGCCTGCCAACTCCCCTTTCCAGTGGCAATTTCCCTGGCATGTTAAGCAACAGGCAGGAGCATTTCCCTTTCCAGCTGTCCTGGATGAGGAGAAAAGTTTATTAGTAACCCAAGATTTAGGACTGGTTTTACCCCTGTGTTTTTCTAAGCTCTGTGTTTCACAAGAATAATTAGGAAGGGGGAAGCTCTCCACAGCTTTGCTTCCCAAGGCTGAGGTTTAAGCTGTGCTTGTCACTTTATTAAACAAGTGGTTCTGTTTTTCTTGTTTGTAACTTCAAAAACTCCACGTACCCAAGGGAGGCGAGGTGACCAAATGTCACCATTTTTTTTCCCAATTTTTTCCCAATTTTCCCTTCCAAATCTCCATATTCATGTGCTCAATTTGCAAAGGATCCTTCTGCAGTGGCCTCAAAGCTGACCTGCTCAGAGCAAGCCATGAAATGAGCCGTATTCCCCAATTTGTCTTGGCTCTGGAGGCTCCACGTCTGGAATGCTGCCACGCAGAGGTGCTTGCTGAGCACATCCCAGTCTGCCTCCAGTAGAGCTCCAGGATCCATGCTGAGCATCAAATCCATGATTAAATGGCTCAGGGGAGGACACACAATGTGTTTGTCCTCATCCATCACTGAACAAAACCTGGGAGCTGAGCCCGGCACGGTGCTTTGGTTCCTGCTTTTGTCTCAGCTCTGTCCCTGCTGCTTTCCACAGCTCCCCCATCAAATTGTGAGCTCAGCCTTCCTCCCTCTGGATGGAAAAGTGCTGCTGGCTGTAGTTACCATCACCTTGTTTTCATGGATGAGTGAGACCAAGTTTAATTTCAGTTACCACAGAGGGTGAAGGTGATTGTTGCATTTGCTGCCCAGGCTCCTGGATTTCCTCTGGGCAAGCCAAATATGAAAAAAAAAACCCAAACAACCCAGCTTTCCAAGTGATCTCATTGTTGTTTCCTTCCCCTGGAGCCAACAAAGAGAGTGCACATTGAAGTGGTCAGCAAGGTTCTGCTCCAGGGGATATCAGGGCAATGCTGCTCAGGAGCTGCATTTTGCCATGGGAGAGGCTCAGAAGGAGAGTGAAAGGCAGTGGTGACTCTGCAGGATGGAAATCAGGGATGGAATCCAAGGATTTAAATGTATTTTGGAGAAAAAGTTGAGAAAGGGGTTCAGAGGTGTTAAATCCCAGTTCCCACTGCGCCATTGGTGGTTCCCTCCTCTTGTGATGGACACTGGACTGAACATGGAGGTGGGTGGGAAGTCTTTTAAGATGCAGCAGCAGCAGGAAAATCCTATTTAAGTTAAATGTTGGCAAAAGGACACGAAAAGCTTAGGTGGATTTTCCCTTCCTGACATCCCTGGCCTGCTCAGCTCACAACATTTCAGAGCCAGGAGCCATCCCAGGCTGGAAACAGGGAGAGCAGGAGTGTGCAACTCCTGATGAGGAGGAATTCTGACTGTTTTCTGGGAAAAGTGCAGCAGAAAAGAGGGTGGGAAATGGTCTCAAAGAGGGAGGAACAGCTTCTGGGGATCTGTCTGGGAGAGGAAAACCAAGAGAAAAGATGCAGGAGCACAGCATGGATCATTCTTGGCTCATTCATTACAAGGGCTGGGAGTGACAGGACACAGGGAGTGGCTTCCCAGTGCCAGAGGGCAGGGAGAGATGGGATAGTGGGAAGGGATTCCTGGCTGGGAGGGTGGGGAGGGGCTGGGATGGAATTCCCAGAGAAGCTGTGGCTGCCTCATCCCTGGAAGTGTCCAAGGGCAGGTTGGAGCTCTGGGACAGTGGGAGGTGTCCCTGCCCATGGCAGAGGGTAGAATGAGATGATCTCTGAGTCCCTTCCAGCCCAAACCATGCTGTAATTCCATGATCCATATCTTCATACATCCCCTAACAATTTTCCAGTGTGATGCCATGGATTCACAGGGAATAAAAACATCCTGGCAAGTTTATTTTCTTAATCCCCTTCCGTGGATCCCATAGGAGGAGCCCAGAGCTCTGTGGGACCACCAGCTGAGGAGGTCTGCTGAACACAGAGAGGCTCAGGGATGTTCTTCCCTCACAATTCCAGCCTTTCAAGAAGCTGCACTCCCTGAATTCAGAGCCTCTCCCAGCCTGGTGCTCAAGGCCAACAGGCAGAGACTTGAGAGCTGTAAAATCAGATGCTCTTGGCTTAAATCTAAGTTTTCAGTGGTGTATCCCCAGGCAACATCGAGAGGAGGCTCCTGCAAGGGTGAAGCACAATGAGGGGAGGGATTTGAGCCCTGGAGGAGGAAGTGGGATGGGAGAGATGGGAAGCTGCTCCTGGAGATAACGAGGTGCAGGGGAGGCCACACAGCAAGTGCTGCAGGTCCTGGCTCCCTCCATTCCTCTGGGGCTCAAGAAAGGGGAAAGAAAGAGTGAGGGCAGGGCTGGTTGCCTCCAAGAGCTGGTGGCCACACACCTGGAGCACAGCTGGGGTGGGCAGGAGGTGGCTGTGGAAAAGAGGTGGAAGAGGAGAAGGTCCCAGAGAAATCTTTGAGATTTGGGGTTCCAGGGAGGCAAAAGGGCCCAGGGAGGATGCTCTGTGTCTCCATCCTTGGAGGTTTTTGGAATACAGCCCAGAGCAACCTGCTCTGACCCCGTGGGTGACACTGCCCTGAGCAGGAGGCTGGAATAGAGACATCCTGGATCCCTTCCAAGCTGAATATCCCTATGATCCTAAGGCAGATTCCTCCTCTGCAGAACCTTCCCAGAGCATCCAGGGTGCCAGGGGAGAGAAGCCAGCACACCACTTCAGACAATGATTTCCTGACTTTTTGGAGGCCAAATCCCACACTGGTAAATCTGACATGGCCAAACAGCTTTGGGAAATGGTGCCTTTAACATCCAGGGTCACACAGGGAATGAGTGGGCAGATGACATCTGACTTGGATTCCACAGAGCCAGACAGAGAAATACCATGGAAATGATGCTGGGCAGAAACTTAGAAACTAAAAGATACTTCTTTTTTTGCCTCTGTGCCCTGCTCAGACTCCACCTTCAGAGCTGCCTCCAGCTCTGGGATCCCAGCACAGGAAGGACATGGAGCTGCTGGAGCAAATCCAGACGAGGCACCAAGTTGATCAGAGGGATGGAGCAGCTCTGCTGGGAGGGTTGGGATTGTTCAGCCTGGAGAAGAGAAGCTTTGGGGTGATCTGATTGTGGCCTTCCAAGACCTGAAGGGAGCTGACAAGAAACCTGGAGACTATTTACAAGGGCCTGGAGTGACAGGACGAGGGGAAATGGCTTCCCATTGACAGAGGGATTACATTATATTTTAGGAATAAATCTGTGGCTGGGAGGGTGGGGAGGGTCTGGAATGAATTTCCCAGAGAAGCTGTGGCTGCCCCATCCCTGGAAGTGTCCAAGGGCAGGTTGGAGCAACCTGGGACAGTGGGAGGTGTCCCTGCCCAGGGCAGGGGGTTGGCATAACATGGTCTTTCAGGTCTCTCCTAACCTGAACCATTCCATGATTCCACAATCCCATAGCACCTGGAGATGTCCCAGACTACGCTGGGATGAGGAAGACATGGCACTAAATTAAACAACTCTCTGTTCCAACCACCACTGGAGGAGCCAAAGGCAACTTCAGCAGTGACCACCAACAGCACCAAATTCCCTCCTTACAGAGTCAGCTTTGTAATCCCAAGCAGAACATCCAACACCCCCCTGCCAGCTCCTGGGCTCTCAGCCCTGTCTGTCCCATAGCCAAACTCTTCACTTCCAAGGAGCAGAGCGTGGAACAAAACAAGCCTTGGTGGCTCGGGGTCAGCACTGCTATTTTTGTGACACATTTCCTGCACTTGCAGGATCTGGGGGTGTTGTGTTTCCATAAATTCCTGTATCTCCACCCTGTGTCTGATGGGCACGTGGTGCCAGGAATAAACATGCAGATCTCAGCTTGCTGCAGAACTAACTCACCTTTCTGTGTTCTTTGACCTGGGGGCTGCTTTTTGCAGTAAAAACGGAGCAGTAATTTAAGGGTAGAGGAAATCTCAATATCTCTCCTCCCAAAATAGCACTTGAGAAGAATTAAGACCTTATAGCCTGAAGAACTTGGCTAAGTGGGGTAGGAATCTTTTGTTGCCATCATCATTTATTATTTCATTTTCCATCTTCAGGTAAAAGTGGGAAACTTTCCCCACAGCTTTATTTCATCCCTTTCTGGTGCAATTCATAAATTTTTCATTAAGGGCTCTGTAGGCAGCAAGTTTGTTCTTGGTATGAACATCCACTGCCTGGAGGGTGGACTCCTCTGAAACATTTATGGGATCCCATCAGTGCAACAGGACCCCATAAATCTGAACAAACAAAAAAAGGAAAAACAATTCTTAGGGAATCACAGCAAGGGATTACCTTGTTTGTTTAGCACACAAGCACAGCATGCTTTGTGTTTGCTCTCCAAGAAATCTGAATTATTTCCCTCAAAGTGCTGTTAGAGTGGGAAAACAGCTCCTTGAGGCTCCATGGAGATAAGGAAAAAATAAATGGAAAGCCTCAAAGGATCTTAAGACACTTAAGACACTGACAGTGGGATTTGTGTGAGCCATAAATCTTTTGTGTGGGGTGACCATGGCTGGAGGAATGAAGGACCCCTGCAGGTGCACATCTCGGGGTGACAAACAGCTATTTTCGGCCCTCTGTGTATCCACATTGTTTTCTCCATCCATGCAGCAGGGATTTACTAAAAATAGACAGGTGTCCAGGGAAGAGGGTGAGGAGGCAGCTCTTTCCAGGGGCAGATGTCAACGGGGAGGTCCCCAAGCTGAAAAGCACAGTAAGGAAAAGCTCTTCCAGGCCATAGAATCAGAGATTTATCCCAGCCTGGGAGGCTCCTCTTGGACAAGATCTGGGGCAGGAGGATCCACCAAGGAACATCAGAAGCAGCTTTCCCCTCTCTCCAAACCCTTCTGCCTTCCTCTTCCTTTCTTTGGGAATTGTGATGGATTTTATTCAGCTTTTGCAGCCCTCAAAACATGGAACAATAGTGGGAGAGAAGCTCAGGAAGCTGGGGAGCAGGAACAATAGTTGATGTTGTGTCCTTTCCCCTTCCATATCAGTCCTTCTGCAGGAAGCCTGATCTCCCTCTTGGGTGTTTTCCAGCTGTTGATCTGCTCTTGCATCCCAAGGGAAACACAAGGCTGCAGGTCACAGCCTGCTGTGATGCACCAGGGGTGTGAAATGTCTCCTCTTGCTGGGGGGTAAAATGGCACTAAATCCTGTCCTGGGAAGATCCCTTTTCCTTCTCCTCACCCACCACAGCCTTGCTGGGGCTTTGGAGCTCTGCACAGCCCTGGGCAGGCACATGGATAGCCCTGGGATGGATCACAGCCTTCAGGGCCAGGTTAGAGCAGAGGTGGAAGGAGCCAAGGCAGCATCCAAGTGTTGAGGATGGGGCTTTTTGCAGGGAAAGGAAATGTGTGAGGAAACATTTCCTTCCTTACATGAGTGTTGGGTGTGGAGGGAGCTTGGGAAAGCCTTCTGGAGGATGGTGGTCCATGGACTGGGATAGGGACAACCATCAGGAGAGTCTCACTCAGACTCCCATGGCAAGAGAGACAGGAGGGATGGAATTTAGGAGCCTTCTGGGGGGAAGCCAAGGGCTTTTAGAACACTGACAAATCCCAAAGGTGTCCTATTTTCCTTCCAGAGCTTCAGGTTTGGAGTTGCCTTAACAGCCCCAAAGCATGTCCAGGGGCTCCAAAAACCAAGGACAACTCAGGATTGAGAAGGTGCCAACTCTCTCCCAGTAACATTGATCCCATCCAAGCTTTATGCAGGTAAAACACTTCCCAAGGGTTGCAGGGCAGCTGGGTCATGGCCCAGAATAATTGTCCTGTCTGTGGTTTCTGAGCAAAGTCCAGTTTGGCTTTTGGGAACAAAAAGAAAGAACACTTTGGAGCATGTTCTCACCTGCACCAGGTTCAAAGTGAGGTGGGTGTGAGGGCCTTTGAGTGTTGGGATCCCTTGGGAAGGAAAAAGGAGTTTTTCCCTGAGCAGCCCCTCTGTCACACCCAGAAGCTGCAGATTTAGGGCTTTAGGATGCTCTTGGCAAATACTGCTGTAATTAAAATAAGATAAATTAAAATAAGATGTAGACAAGGGGGCTCAATCATATTAAAATGGGAAAGATTGGGAAGACTGGGGAAGGAGTGTTGGGAGCCAAAGCCTGTGGCAAGGCTGGAATCTCCAGGCTGGGCAGGACAGGGCAGGACAGAGGAGGCAAAACACCCCAAATCTGGGGTGTAAAGTGAATAAAAGGTGCCCAGGGGATGGTGGTGCTGGTACCAGGACATCTCAGGTGGGTGGGGTTGGAAACAGGGTTGTTTTTTTGGGGAATAACAAGAGAGGGAACACTTCCCCATCCCTGGAATTGTCCAAGGCCAGGCTGGAGCAACCGGGGATGGTGGGAGCTGTCCCTGCCCAGGGCAGGGGGTGGAACGAGATGATCTTCACGGTCCCCTTCCAACCCAAAGCATTCCATGATTTTAGGATGGAAGAGGCGCCTGGATGGGGCCGTGGCGATTTTGGGGAAAGCGGGGGGTGGGGAAAGGGGAATTGGGGAGGGGTTACAGCGGGGGTGCAATGCTGGGGGGACACTGGAGCACATCCCTGCGCTGGCGGGTGTCTTTTGGGAAGGACAATCCTTAAGGATGGACAGCACACATCCCTCCATGGGGTCCGTGTCACCCCTTCCCGGGGTCTCCAGGGGGGGGCTCTCCGTGTCTCCCTGCTCCTCGGGGCGGCCCCGGGGGATCCCTGTGCCCGCTCCCCGGGGTGTCCCGGGACTCTCCGTGTCCTCCTTTCCCGATTTTTGGTGGTTTTTTTGGAATCTCCACATTCCCCTTTCCCGGGGGCTCAGACGAGCCCACCCCGCTCCGGGG
>VXBA01000055.1:56838-179756 GCA_013399895.1 Serilophus lunatus
GGGGGGGGAAGTGAGGTTTTCATGGGGATGTGGCGATAAAAGGGGGTTTGGCTGCTGTTATAGGGGGGTAAAAAGGGTTTGGGCTCCTCTTATAGCGGGATAAAATAGGGTTTGGCTCTTATTTTAAGGCATTGGGGATGTGGCGATAAAATAGGGTTTGATTCGGGTTTGTGGCGCTGGGGATGGTGGGGGATAAAACCGGGTTTGGTTCCTGTCATAGGGGGATAAAATCGTGTTTGGCTCCTGTTATAGCGGGATAAAAAGGGGTTTGGCTCCTGTTTTAAGGCGCTGGGGATGTGGTGATAAAACGGGGTTTAGCTCCTTTTTATGGCGCTGGGGATGGTGGGGGATAAATTGGGGTTTGGCTCCTGTTATAGGCGGATAAATAAATTGGGGTTTGGCTCCTGTTATAGGCGGATAAAATAGGGATTGGCTCCTGTTATAGGGCACTGGGGATGGTGAGGGATAAAAAGGGGCTCGGCTTTTGTTTTAGGGCGCTGGGGATGGATAAAATAGGGTTTGGTCCCTGTTTTAGGGCGTTGGGGATGGGGGATGAAGTGGGGTTTGGCTTCTGTTGTCCTGGGGTATAAAAATAGGGTTTGGCTTCTGTTTTAGGGCACTGGGGATGGTGGGGGATAAAAAGGGTCTTGGCTCCTGTTTTAGGGCGGTGGGGATAAATTAGGGTTTGTCTCCTGCTATCCTGGGGGATCAAAATAGGGTTGGGGGGTGGGATAGAGGAGGTTTTGGGGCCCTGAGGATTTTGGGGTGGGAGAAACTGGGCTGTTGAGGGAGGGGAATGTGGAGAAGAGAGAAGAGGGTTTAACGCCTGTTTGGGGACGTTGGGAGGGAGGGGTTGAGGTGTCAGGGAGGGATTTTAGGGGATGGGATGGGGTTGGATGGGATGTACTGGGGTGTTCCCAGAGCTGTGAGGAAATGGGGTTTAGAAAATAGGGTTGGAAAAATAGCATTTAGAAAATGGGGTTGGGAAAATGGGGTTTAGAAAATAGGGTGTTGGAAAAATAGCATTTAGAAAATGGGGTTGGAAAAATGGAGTTTAGAAAACAGGGTTGAAAAAATGGGGTTTAGAAAACGGGGTTGGAAAAATGGGGTTCAGAAAACAGGGTTGGAAAAATGGGATTTAGAAAACAGGGTCGGAAAAATGGGGTTTAGAAAACAGGGTTGGAAAAATAGCATTTAGAAAATGGGGTTGGAAAAATGGGGTTTAGAAAATGGGGATTTAGAAATAGGGTTTAAAAATAGGGTTTGGAGTGCACTGGAACGGGCTGAGGGATGGGGATCCAGGGATTTGGGCCAGACAGGGGGCAGGGAGGGATTTTGGGGGGATTTCGCATTCCCTGAACTTGGGGGAGCCTTGGGCTGGGAGGGGGTGGGGACATCTCAGGGGTCCGGGGATTGTCGGGATCTGTTCCCTCCGGGACATTCAAGGTCTGGATCAGAGGCCACGGCCCGGGGAGGCTTCCTGTGGATTTTGGGAATATTTCTCTCCCCTGGGAGGATTGGAAGGGGCTGCTCAGGGCAGCGCTGGGATTGAAAAGGTGTTTCAAAGACACTCCAGGGGTGCCTGGGGACGAGTTTATGGGGCTTTTCCAACCTCAGGGAGTGCGGGAGGGAAGGGCTGGGCGCTCCCAGTGCTTCCAGCGCCAGGAATCGCACACAAACCGAGTTCCAGCTGAAACAAAGCAAAAACCAAACGGCTTTATCTGCTCAGTGCAAAAAAAGGATCCAAAGCAGAGTCACTATTTGGGGGGTTTGCCCGAGACAGGAGGATTTCTGTGCCGACTCTGCCTGGAATCCCAGCTGGGAATGAGCACAGGGGAGCAGGAAAGGGACAATTTAGGAAGGAATTGCTTTTCTACAGAGCTGGGGGCCAGAAAATGGTTCCCACTGCAACCCAGCCCCTGTCCCAGAGCTGCCAGGAGAACATTCCAGCTCTGGGAACATCTGGGAGCTCCAGGCAGCAGCTGGAATTTGGATTTTGGAGGAGCTGTGACATCTGTTCCTTCTGATTTTTTTTCTCTTTTGTTTTCCCCTCCTCAACATTTTGTTCTTGTGCAGTTCTTGTTCCTTCCAGGCCCATCAGTTCCTCCCAAATCCCTGCAAACAAATCTGTTCCCTTCCTCCCCCTCTGCCCCCAAACAGGAGTGGAAAAATCCTCAGGACTAAATAAAGGCTGCAGAGAATTCCTGGAGTTCTTCCACCTCCTTTGGAGTTGTGACAACACCAGCGAGTGAGGAGAGGGTTTGGAAAGAGAGAAAACGCTGCCCAAAAAAGGGGATGGTTTGGGAAGGGAGGTGGGACTCTGGAAATGAGGGGAAGAGGGAGAAGGAAAAGGAGTTTTGAGGGAGAAGAGTTGGTTTAATTGTTGCTCTGAGGGCTTGGAAATGCAGTGAAATAGTCAAGAAATCAGGAATTTGGGCCTGGAAATGCACAGAGTTGGGATTTTTATCTCCAGTTGGGAGATTGGCTTTGATCTGTTGCTAAAAAGTTGCTTGGGCTCCTGTTGACAGGCAAGTGCTGTAGGTTGATTTTAGGGAAATTTAGGGAATAGCTGGAAAAATTTGTACCTTTAAATGTATTAAAATACATATTATAGTCCATTAACATATTGAAACACCTTAAAAATGTGTCTGGAACACCTTAAAATGTGTCTGGAACACCTTAAAAATGTGCTTGAAAGATGTGCTTTAAATACCTAAAAAATGTGCCTTAAATACCTTAAAATGTACTTTAAAAATGTACTTTAAATACCTTAAAAATGTGTTTTAAGGTGGGTGAACGCCATTGTCTCCTGTGAGTGCCAAGCAATCAAAGCGTTGTTTTAGTGAGCTAAGAAAAAACCCACCACAAAACTGAGGAAACGTGTTCTTGTTCAAAACAGAGTTCAAATGTCAAATAATCTGGGGATAATAATAATAATAATAGTTATTATTGTTATACAAAAGGCCCACCAAAAAAAAAACCCTTGATTTTTTGGAGTATAGAGTGGAAACCAATGGAACTCTGAGGTAACAGCAAGTGAGATTTGTACCAAAATAACCCAGTTTCTCTCTCCATCCTTTATTTCCAAACACTGAGGCAGCAGTTCCTGGTAAAGCCCTGGTTTGAGGCAGGAATTCCCTGGGGGTGAGCCCTGGGGAGGATTTGGCCCAGGATCCTCCTTTTCCCTCAGCTCAGGGATCCATCCTATGGGGGAAGGACCCCCAGAGCCTGAGCCAGGGGAAAGCAGCGCTTTGTGGGGAAATCAGGGAATGAGGAGGGAATTCTGAGAGGAGAGGCTGTTCTTTGTGATGGAAAGGGCACAGATTCCCTTTGTCTGTCCCCAAAATTCCCTTCTTTCTCCCCAGATTCCCTTTCCTTTGTCTGTCCCCGAGATTCCCTTTCTTTGTGCCCAAAATTCCCTTTGTCTATCCCTAAATTCCCTTTCCTTGTCTGCCCCCCAAACTCCCTTTCTTTGTCCCCAAAATTCCCTTTCTTTGTCTGTCCCCCAAAATTCCCTTTGTCTATCCCCTAAATTCCCTTTCCTTGTCTGTCTCCACATTCCCTTTCTTTGTCTGTCCTCCAAAATTCCCTTTGTCTATCCCCCCAAATTCCCTTTGTCTATCCCCTAAATTCCCTTTCTTTGTCTGTCTCCAAATTCCCTTTCTTTGTCTGTCCCCACATTTCCTTTCTCTGTCTGTCCTCCAAAATTCCCTTTGTCTGTCCCCCAAATTCCCTTTGCCTGTCCCCCAAATGTCTTTTCTTTGTCTATCCCCCAAAATTCCCTTTGTCACATTCCCTTCCTTGTCTGCTCCCACATTCCCTTTCCTTGTCCCCCACATTCCGTTTCTTTGTGCCCACGTTCCCTCTGTCTGTCCCCCCTCCTGTGCCGAATTCCCGGGACCAGCTGAGCACTAATTCCTCAAGTTAACGACTCTCGATTATCTCTTTTTCCCCGTTCTGGCTCCGGGCCCAGACGAGCAGAAATTCAAGTCCCGAAGGAGCAGCTACTTCCTCAGCCCTCGACTGGGAGGCGGCTTTGCCTCCCGTCCTCCTGCAGCAGCAGGAAAAGCCCGGTTTGCCTCGGAATTCCCGGCCTGGAAGCTGCTGGGATCCATCCCTGATTCCCCCCTCCGGGATCTCGGGCTCAGACACAGGGGCTGGGGCAGCACCAGGAGCTTTCCCTGCCCTAAACCCACCGAGAAATCCCAGCTGGAGACATTCCCACTCCAATTCCCACCCACTCCCGAGGTTGGTGGGTGTGAAATGCCAAAAAAAAAAAAGCCTTTTTTCCCTCCCCCTCTGCCTCTGTCCCCAGTTCAGCCTGTTTTGTTTCAGGGCATGGTAGAAGAATTCTAATTATCCTCTGCCCCATCCCTGAATGGCAGCTTTTCTTCAGCCTAGGTTGGAGTGTCACACTCAGGGGGATGCTCCAAATATTTCTGGAAAGGAGTTTTTGCAAAGGATTCTTTCCCAGAACCCCCTTTTTTAAAAGGAAAATATTCTGCTGGAGGTTGTTTAATATTAAGAGGGAAGTGGCTTTGTTTGGATCCCAACAAAGGAAATAAAGCTGAGTTGTTGGTGCCCACAGTGGGCATTTTTGTCCTGGTCTTGTGACTTGGGAAGTATCAAAATAAAAGCAGTAAATAAAAATATTTGGGGTCATCCACTAAATAAAATGATTTTGGATCATCTCACTCAGCCGGTTTGAAGATGGGTCAAAAATCTCCCAGAATAAGGTAAAAAACCTTCATTTTGGGAAGCTGAGAGATTCAGTTTGAGGTGAGGCTTTTAAGAACAAATAATTAGCAGTTGCTCAAATGTGCAGCATAAAGTTTAATATTGTTTTCATGGGGAAACATCTGATTAAGTGTCTTTTGGGCTTTAATTTCTAGTTCCATATTTAACATCAAAATATCCAGTCATGGATACAAGACCCTGTACAATTTATAAAGGAATCAGGAAATTTGAGGCAAAAAAAGAATAATTCAGGGATTCAGAACAGAAATGACCTGAAAAGGGGAAAAATGAAAGCAGGTTTGCACTGATTTTTCTCTCTGTGGGACGTTGGCTTTCCCTTGGATTGTCCATGATGGAAACTTTTCCTGTTCTTTCAGAGAAAGTAGAGCACAATAATTGCATTTCTGAAGAGATCTCTTTGCCTTTTTCCTTGGCCAAAGTCACCAGGAAAACAGAAATATTTGGCCTGACTTTGTTGTTTGTTTGACTTTCGCTCCTGTTTGAGTGTTTCTCTGGGAGGGATTTGTTTCCAGAGTTCTCCAAACAAGGCTGGGAACAAGAAAACACACTCAGCACCATCAACAGAGACACTTCTTCTCCTTTATCTGTGTTTGAAGGTGCCTGGAAGCACAAATTGTGTTTTCCCCTGGCTGGCTTTTGGAGCTGGAATTTTTCCCTGTGTTTTGGGCAAGTGAATTAAAATTCCTGTAAATAAACCATTCCCTTGGATTCTAAACAACCTTGGCAAGACTTGGCGTTGCTTCAGTTCTTGTATTTATTGCTTGATTTCCTTTTAATGCTGGACTTGGGGATCCAGAGTTGGAGTGTCCTGGTGGTGCTGAAACTCCTCATTCCCAGACTCCTCCCATGGGATATTGGTCCCTTTCCCATGGGAATCCTCCTGGGTTGGCAGAGGAAGGAATTCCTGGTGAGAGCAGGAGATCAGGGATGAACAGAGGGACAGTTCCACCTTCCTCTCAGCTTTGAGTGGGCAAAACCAACCAGGAATTGTTGGCTCTGGGATCTGTTTCAGGCACAGAATCCCAAGCTCTGGGGGGTGTCCTCTCAGTTCTTCTCATGAAGACAAAAGTCTTGGGCCTCCAAACCCCTCATTTCCCAGCAGGGTTCTTGAGCACAAACTGTTTCTCTTGCAGCTGCAGCCGCCTCCGAAACATCCAGAGCATCCTGACCCAGAGCAGCAAATCCCAGCCTGATGGAATCCTCTGCATCTTAGGTGGGTCTGCCACCCCCCCTTGGGCTTGCAGGGACATCCCACAGTTCCACAAAGGTCAAGGTGATTCTCCTGCCCTAGGGGATGATCAGCTGGTTGTTGCTGTTTTCCTCCCTGAACAATTTTTCAGCCTTTTTTACTGATTTCAGGCTTTGAGGAGTGGGGTGAAGAAAGCCAGGGAGCAGTTTGGAGGCAGCTCTTGGCACGTGGAGTGAAGGCCTTGGTTCTTCTAGGATTGGGAGACAAGGGAAAGAGGTGTGGGAAAGGAACGGTTCTGGGGGGAAACATTGGCTCTGGCTTAGGAATTCGTAAGTGGTGGTGGAAATTCCTTAGGGAAAAGGACTGAGGAGTGATTTATGGTTTAAATAATGTGTTGCAGTCAAAGAAGGAGAAATCTGATGGAGCCCTGAAGAAGCTCTGAGTGAGAAATGATAAAACAGGCTGGTTTATTTTAGGATTTCCTTTAATTTTTTAATGATGTAGCAACAAAATTTGAAGCCCATTTATTGAAACACCGAAAAATAAAAGAGCTGTGAGTATTTCCAGCCAAGTTCTTTGGTCATGCAAACTGTACGACTTGACTCTTCCCTTCCCACATTCTCCTGGGCAAGAGTTTAAATCCTTGACTTAAGTAATCAAGATATTTGCAGGCCAAAGGAATTGCTCTGTGTCACATGGAGGGTTTAATAACTATGGAATTGTAGGAGGTGGGTTGTGTGGGAGCCTCGTGCTTTGCCCTGATCCCTCAGCCCCCACAATGGGGTTCTTGTGTGCTCTGCCCTGGCCCCAGGATTTCTGGCATCCCTGCCGTCAAACAGGCATTAAAGCTGTCAGCAACTCCAAGCTGCACATGGCCCAAAACATCCCCTCAGCCCTCTGGCCTCATCTGGGAAGCACATACTCAGAACTGGGTCTTTTTACAGGTTTTATGTCCCTTGGCTGCCTTTAATGAGCTGAATTTCACTGCATTTCCCTCACCCCAACTGCAGTTTCCTACTGGGCTGTGAGATAAAACCAACAGAAACTTCCACAGCTTTGCCTCAAGTTCACTCCCCTTTGTCCTGAAACCCAACTCAGCCTTGTGAAGTCCCAGAGAGGGATGAGAACTGACCCATTATTGATGCCAGTGTTTCGATACAGTTACAGCTGATTTGTTTCAAAGAATCCCATGACTCTTTTGGAGGCTCATCCCTGCCTTCTCTGCTGGGGAGAAAAGTCACGACAAAGGAATTTTTCAGCTTCTTTTTCAGCTTCTTTTTTCTCCATTCTCAGAGCTCTTCCTGTTGAGGTTCTCCCACATCTCGTTCATCCTTTTCCAGCAGCTCCTGGAGCAGGTCCCGAGGCTTTGGCGGGGGAGTCGGGCTTTGCTGATCAAGGGCCTTCCCGTTGTTGTGGGCGGCTCCTGCTCCCCGGGGGAGCTTCTCCTCGCCATTGTTACATTTCCTCGGCCTTTTCCGCCCCCTGGAGCTGCTCCTTTCACTCCGGGTGTTTATGTAGAGCATATGCCCAAAGACTCGGCAGAGTTTGTGTTTTGTGTTCAAGCAGTGCCTTCCCCTCGTTCTGAGTGAATCTCATCAGCTGCCCCCCCTCAGTCACATCTTCCTGTTTTCTCTGCCCATCCTTCTGTCCTTAACTGGAAGAGCAGGGGGTTGGTGTTTAGTTTGGAAGTTCTCTGCTCAAAGCTGGTGCACCCAGATAAAACTCAAGCTCTTCTAGGGGTGGGGATGTTCTGTTTTTCATTAGAATGGGGACAGTTTCTCGTTTTTCTTCTGATTTTCTGATGAAAATTGTGGGATGGTTTGGATTGGAAGGGACCTTAAAGTCCATCCAGTCCCACCCCATCCATGGGCAGGGAGACCTCCCACTGTCCCAGGTGGCTCCAACCTGCCTTGGACACTTCCAGGGATGGGGTAGCCACGGCTTCTCTGGGAATTCTATCCCAGCCTCTCCCAGCCAACAGTTCCCTCCATCTAACCCAGTGGGAAGCCATTCCCTGTGTCCTGTCCTTCCATCCCTTGTCCCCAGTCCCTCTCCAGCTCTCCTGGAGCCCCTTCAGGCTCTGCCAGGGGCTCCAAGGTCTCCCTGGATCCTTCCCTTGTCCAGGTGAACATTCCCAGCTCTCCCAGCCTGGCTGTCCCAGACTGTGGCTCCTCTGAGGGCCCTCAGGAGCCCAGATTATCTCAGGACATGGTGTGTGCTGCCTTCTCAAGGCTCATTCTGAGGAGTCTGATTGCATTTCAATGGAATTCCCTTAAACAATGGGACAGTTCCTTCCTGGATGAAGGGAGTCTCCACATCTGTTTGTAACTTAAATCCCACCTGAGCACGGAGGGTCTGGCAGCAATATTGGTGCGTTGAGTCCCATTGAATCCCAGATTCCATCGGTGTCCCTGCTTCCCTGAGGCAGGAACAGTAAATCAGACGGGGGATGGTGTGTCCTCCCTCTCTCTGAGTTCCCAAATTCAGGGCAGAGTGGTTGTTCAGGAAACCATTGGCACAGCAAAGACAACATTCCATGCAGGGATGGGGAGTCCACAACCTCTCTGGGAGATCCAGGGAATGCCTGCAGTCCTACCCCAACCACCAGATCCCTTGGGATACATGGAGCTCTCCAAAGGCCAGTTGCTGAGCACACCAGGAGTTTAAGGTGTGGATGCAGACACAGCATCTTGTCAGCGCTTGGCAGCTGAAGCAGAAGGTGGAATAAGGAGAATAATTAGGAAAACTTGAGGTTTGTCCCAATTTCTGGTAAGTTCAGGTGAGATTTGACTTCCTGTGAAATTCCCAGTGTCCTTTGGACAGTGGTTTGTTGGCAACCAGTCAACTGTGTCCTGACAAAACTTGGTAGGAAAAGTTGAGGAATTCTGTGGCAGTCAAGGCTGGTGACCTCTGAAATAGGGATGTCAAGGCTGCTGCTCCATCCTTTGTTTGACTTGTGGAGAGACCTGAATTTCCTACAGTAGATCTGGGAAAGATGGCTGTGACTGTCATCCAGAGAGGGGAAAACACTTCCTCAACCTGCAGCCCCATCCCTTTCTTTGTATTTATCTTTTATCTCTTCATGCTCCACATCTTCAGCTGTTCCCATCTGATTTTCCCAAGGCCCTGGAAAGGCTTTCCTGGGGAGCTCTTCATACACCCTGTGTTTTGTCAGAACATCTTTCCCTGATCTGTCAGGAGTCTGGTGACTCAGGGATTGCACTATAACACTGATAAGATAATGTTTAATCATGTATTCTAAGGCAGGAGATTTGGGTCACAGGATTAGTTTGTTAGGAAGCTTCAATCAAGAACATATTAATTAGAATGCATCCTGCATCCAGCCAGCTGTTGGAGTTACCACAGAAAATGGAACTTCTGCTTCACAGCACTGCAGAAAACCGGATTTATTTCCTTTTTTTAAGCAACATTTTTAAGCAACACCCACAGATTCAGGTCAGAGGTGAGATGTCATCACGTGGCACCAACTTGCAAACCCTGCCTTTTCCCTCCCCTGCTCTCCCAGTCTGTTCTCCAGGCAGGAATGCTCCCTGACTGGGGCAGGGAGTGATCTGGGCACCACATTTGACAGGGGCTTTGCTTTTCCAGGGATAGACAGTCGCTACAATGAGGGTTGCAGGGAGCTGGCAAACTACCTCCTCTTTGGCCTGTACAACCAGAACAACAGTGACTTGGAAAGGACAGGCTTTCCTGAGGAGCTCCTGGATGGTGAGTTACAGGCTCAGCCTTCTTCCCTCTTCCTCAGCCTTCCCAGAGCAACA
This sequence comes from Serilophus lunatus, assembly GCA_013399895.1. Taxonomy (NCBI): domain Eukaryota; kingdom Metazoa; phylum Chordata; class Aves; order Passeriformes; family Eurylaimidae; genus Serilophus; species Serilophus lunatus. The sequence goes on from VXBA01000055.1 coordinate 66,568, forward strand.
AAAAGTGGCACAGAAAGAAACAAAAAAAAAGTCATTACATCTCAAGTGGTGTTTTTACACCTGGAAACGGTTCTTAGAAGAGCTCCTTTGCCAAAATTTGTGTTTTGTGCTCCACAGTTTACCTCAAATGTTGTGAATTTAAACAAAGCCCATGTCATTCCTGTGTGTCCATGTTCTAATTCCTGTGTGTCCATGTTCTAATCCTGTGTGTCCATGTATTAATTCCCGTGTCCATGTATTAATTCCTGTGTGTCCACGTCATTAATTCCCGTATGTCCATGTTATAATCATGTGTGTTCATATCATTAATTCCTGTGTCCATGTTGTAATTCCTGTGTGTCCATGTTATTATTACTTGGCCTCTTTCCCTCCCCACACCAGCTCACCTTTGGAACATTTGGAAGGTGGCCAATCACCCTGATTAGAGATTATTTTGCCTTATTTGCATGAAACTTTGGGTCTCTGCCCTGCAGGCTGTGGTGATTCTTAGCTCCAGTTTTTAGCTGAAGCAACTTTCTGATGTAATCTCAGGCAAGAGCAGCTGGGATTTAGTCTGGGAGGGCTCATCCTGACACTCTTGGCTGATGCAAGTGCTGTGCAAGACTTTGGAATGACCCCACAATTGTCTGGAACTGTAACACTGGATGTGGCTGCCAACTGTTCCTTGTTTCAAAGCAATGAGGATTTATTGTGCATAACAATTTCCTTTTAATGAGGGACACGGTCAAAAAGAAGTGTTTTCTGTTTCTGTGAGGGGTTTTTTTGTGTCCATAGAATTCTGATGCTGGAATAATGTTTGTTCTGCTTGTTGCAGATATAATTCTATTAATAAAACCTGACAGTGTTCATCTGTACTGCAACCCTGTGAATTATAATCACCTTCTGCCCTATGTGGCCCACTGGAGGAACCTGCATTTTCACTGTCTCACTGAAAATGAGGTGAGTGAGAAATGACTCCTGGGAACAATTGTTAATTAATACCCCTGATATTGGAACTGGAACTTCTGTAACATTCCTTCCAAAAGTTTTTTTCCTCCTCATCAGGCCATGATCTGTGTGTCTGTGAGGGCATTAATGACTCCATGTGTGCAAGAGTGTTGTCAATACTTGTCTTCCAGCTCCAACAAATTCAAATTGCTCCCCTTTCCCACTAATTCCTGTTGTTTTGAGTGAAGTCAATGATCTTTTAATGTGTGGGCTGGGAGAAAAGCAAAACCTGACTCAAGTACCACAGTCAACACTGAGGTTCCCAGGGATGGCCTTGTTTGCTGCCAAGGCAATGTTGGAATGCCTTGACTGCCAGGAGTTTTAGAATATTAGAAAACAAAAGACATTTAAAATCTAGAAACTGCAGTATGTATTTTCATTATAACTCTCAAACCTTTCTTTCAAGAACTGTTAACCTCACTTTCACTGCACCACTTGTGTGATCCAAGTTTCTTCTTGCATTTAAAGTGAAGATGTTGTAGAAAAACTGTGTTTATTGAAGTGAAGAACTGTTAGAGGACTGAAAAATAAAAATACTGTTTGTCTGGGCTTAGGATAAGGACCTTTTCATTCCAGTTGAAGCTGGAAATGATTCTTCCTAAATTAAGTTCTGAATTTAGAACTGAAATTAGAATTTCCTAAATTAGAATTAGAAAAATTACATTAGAATTTCTTAAATGACACTGAAATCTATAGGGATTGGATCTGGAGCCTGTGATGGCGGAGAGTGGAGCTGCTGAAATGGGAAGAGCAAGGAGAGAAACCTTCTGTTCCCTTGAGCTCCCAGCTCGGGAGTGATGTGGCTTGTGACACACTGACTGTGGTTTTATGTGGCTGGTTTATAGTTTAGACCACAGAATTAGGAAGTAATTCTGGTTGTAAGGCACCTCTTAAGGCAGGGTTGGGGGTGAGGTCAGCTCAGGTCACTGCAGGATTTCCTGCAGCTGGATGTTGGAGGCACCAAGGGTGGCCTGCAGAGCTCCTGCTGCCTGGCTGCTCCATTTCCTGACTGTCCTCGTGGGGAAAAAAAAGGGTTTCCTTTTGTCAAATCTGAGCCTCTCTGGTTTGAAGTCACACCCTGTGTCATCAGCACTGTGGAGAACTTGGCTTCCCCACCTCAATAATAATTTGGGGGGGTGTGGGGAAGGTGCAGGCATTGAACAAGCCTGAATCTCTCCTGGGACCCTTTGTCCATGTTTTTGTGGTCCATGGAGCCCCAAACTGCTCTCAGTACTGTCCCAGGGAGAATTCTTGTTAAGATACAAACAGCTGAGCTTCAGGTTAAAACATGTCCCAGCAAAATGGAAAGCCTGGCTTCCTAAGGCTTTGCTGCTGCCAAAATCCCTGCAGAAAGGGCAAAGCTGAGGGTGGTAAAACATTTGGGAGGCAGGAATGGGACAGCTCCTGATCCTTTGTGCAACTGCAATCTCAGCTGTTGAATTTTAGGCCTCCTTGTGCTTCTGGGCTTTGCTCTGATTTCTTGTTGGAAGCCCTGACTTCAATTACCCAGGGCTGCCTTGAAACAAGGATGCCACCACAAAGGTAAAGCACATTGTTATTTGTGGAACTGAAGGGAAAAGTTTCATTTCTGAAGCTGCAAGTGCAGATTTACTGTTTCATATGAACACTTCAGTGACATTCCAGTGCCTAGGAATTGCTTGTTTCCTGGATTACTTTGCTGTGTCAGGCTTTAAGTGCATCCTGTTTACTGGGGGATTGCCTGCAGTGGCTTTTAAACCCTTGTTTCTTCAGTGACAGAAGTAATTTTTGCTTGCTTTTATAAAAATGGAACCAGAAAAGCTCAGGAAAGTTTCAGAAATAAATAAAGCAGTGCTGAACCTGGCTCTGGCAAAAACCTGGAGCCTCTCCTTCCTTTCTTCCTACACAGGAATTCAAGGGGATGTCCTTAAAGATAGAACCCCCACCATATTATTAAAAAATGCCCATTTAAAAAGTGGTCAAAGAGGATAAAGTGCTGAAATTTGGTGCAGTAAATTTTGAGGTGTCAGAGCCACTCCCTCTGTGGAACTGGCTCTATTTATTCCTGCAGGAGCAGATTGGGAGCAAAGCCCAAGTTCTTATTCCAATGGCATTTTGAAGCCCTGAGAAAGTGGCAGTTGTTTGGGGCTTGGCTTTGAACTGCAACTTTGATCTGGTTTCCTGGGATGGAAGAAGGAACTGGGGCTGCATTTTAAACCAGGCTTAGAAGAACTTGTTCTTCAAAGAAATATGTTGGGTGTACCCTGAAGGAGCATATACACAACAAGTTCAGAATCCTGGGATTTGCCTTGATAAAAAGGTCAGAGCACTGTATTTAACAATAAAATAAAATAGGCAAAACATCACTTTCCTCTGATCTCACTCCAGAAAACAAATGACTCTTGAAGGACCCAGGTGGTTCCACACTTGCTGCTAAATTGTACCTTCTCAGTAAAAGTCAGTGGTTCCAGCTTTTTGTCCTGTTTTAAACATGATTTTAGTGGGATTTGTCTCTTCTGTCTGTTTTTTTTTGTGCTTTTTTGAGCCATGATATTTGTTCTTCATTCTGCTGAAGCCTTCAGGTGACTTCAGTTGTGACACAGCAACATGATTTTGCAGGTGGTGTCTCCTCTTCTTTCCTCCCCCTTTTCCTACAATCCCCTCTCCCTCACACACCTGGTGGCTCCTATTCCTTACTCTGTGTCCTGAACACTTTTCCTCACTGGCAGCTTTTTTGTGGGACATTAATTGTTGGCATTCCTAAAATAATCTTCTGTTGCTTTAATCCAGTAGTTGATGCTGAAAGTCTTCACTGAAAGCTGGGCCTTCACATACCATTATTAAAAACCTTGCCCTGAAGTTTGTTTTTTTTTAAAGAGCAATTCCCACTGGCTTGGGGACATCCTTGCCGTGCTGGAATTGCCAAAACATAGGGAGTAAAAGAGGTTATGGAGGCTGTAGGTGATATTTTAATGCTTTCCATACTACACATTCTCCTTACTGCCAGTCAAATCAGGACAGCCCTAATGAAATGCCTCCTTTCAGTATGAAGATGAGGAAGCTGCAGAGGAATTCAAGATCTCCAGCTTTGTGGACATGGTGCGGGATTGCAGCCGCATTGGGATCCCCTACAGCTGCCAAGGTGGGTGCAGGTGCTTTCAAAGGAAGAGCTCCTTGCCTTTGGGAAGAAAGAAGGATTGTCCTGTCTGTACTTTCCTTTCAGCCTCTTTTTCCTTAAGACCTGGATTTTTTTTCCTGAGGAATGGAAGGGCTCAGACTCCTGTGAGGAGCAAATGCTCCCAGTGTGAGGCAGAGCAATGATTTGCATGCAGAGAAGTGTGTTGTGCTGCTACACAAGTTCTCTGTTCCCATGGGAGCTCCAGAGAAATCTTTCTTTATGTCAGGGAAGAATAAACATTTGGTTGTGCAAGTTTCCTTTTTTAGCACTGAAAAAGCTGCCCCTGCACGGCTTCCTGTTGGGATCTGGAGCCAGCCCTGAGGATTCTTGGATTCTTTTTTCATTCCTAGTTCTTTGTTGCTTCCCTGAGGAAGGGGGTGATGTTCTCTGGCTGCCTGAGAAGGCATCCATGGGTCAGGGAACTGGGGGAGGGTCTGAAGGTGTCTGGTTTAGTCGGGACAGTCACACTCCAGGAGGTTTGCAGCTACTCCAGGGAGTGCCAGGAGGAATAATTCTCTCTCTCTCTTCCAATTTAAAATTCTCATTAAATGGGGATGATGGAAGAAATCCTTCCCTGGCACAGGTTGGGCAGAGAAGCTGTGGCTGCCCCATCCCTGGAAGTGTCCAAGGTCAGGCTGGAGCCACCTGAGACAGTGGGAGGTGTCCCTGCCCATGGCAGGGGGTTGTAGCTAGTTATTCTTTAATGTCTCTTCCCACCCAAACCATTCCATAATTCCCTGATATAGACAATATTCCACTCTAATACAAACCCCACTTTCCCCTTAGAGATTTGGAGCGTTTCAAGAACACCCAGGATAACTGAGATCCTCTCTAATCACTCCCAGAAAGTTCAACTGCCCTGAAGTGGTTTATGAGAGGATGTTTTTGTGCTCCCTCCCTTGCAGGCCACCTGCAGATATTTGACATGTTCATTGTGGAGAAGTGGCCAATTGTCCAGGCCTTTGCTCTGGAGGGGATTGGAGGGGATGGATTCTTCACCATGAAATACGAGGTGAGGACTTACAGCCCCATTTCCTTTCTGCAGCACAGAATAATCAGGGAATTATTTCAGCTGGAAAGTCCCTTCTGAGGTCACTCAGCCCTGACTCACTGCTCAAGTGAGTTTACAAGTTGGATGAAGTTCTTTGGTTTTGAGTGTGCCAGGAAGTCTTGGTGAGAGGCTGTTCCTGGCTAAACCAGGAGTGTTTGCTCATTTAGAACCTTTTCCTTTCCTTCTAGAGCCTCCTCTACCAATAACCAGTTTCTTTATCCCTGCTAGATGGGTTGTAGCTCTTTGAATAGGGCAAGAGGAGCTGGTTTGTGACAAACACCTCAAAATAAACTAAGAAAATAAGAAGTGACTGTATTCCTTGGGTCACTGGTTTTGATAAAGGAGATGCATCTACTTCTCTGTATTCATGGAACAACAATCAAGGGTTTTTACTCCCAGATTCAATAAGGATTTGCTGTTCCACTCAACTTTTGTCATTGATTTGCCCATTTATTAATTATACTCTTACCATCATCCTCAGAGAACAGCTTTGTATTTATTCACTTGCTTGAAATGGCTTTTATTCCATTTTCTTGAACCTCTGCCACAGCAATGCAGATGTCCTATTTTTCTTGTCACTCCTCCATTTTTCCCGCCAGTCTGGGCTTTGTTTGACTTGTGACAGCTGGAAAACCCCCAGAGAATTCACAGGACCATTGTTAAAGGCCCATCACATGCAGGACTGTGCAGAAATGTGTCCTGGGAGAACCTCTCCTTTTTCACTGAGGGAGTTGATTCTGGCCTTGGAACACTCCTGGATGCTTAAAAAGGAGCAGGGAAAATTCTTGGTCTCCTTTTTGAAGGGTAATCCTGAAAGTTCTGGCAGTTCAGCCTCTTCTAGCTGGAGTTCTTGACTTCTTCCTTCTTAAAGTCATGAGAGATTTCAAGTGGGAAGTGACATTCCTGACTCTTTCTCTGGGTGTTTCTGTGAGGTTCTCTCTGCTCTGTGTCGCTGGGAGGGGAAGGAAACCAAGCTATGATAGAAAATTCTGTAAATTAGCTATAAATTATTATTTCTGCCATTATTAAAGAGGGGGTATTTTGGTGCATTTTTGCTCTTCAAACTGATTTTCCCTTGTTAGATTGGAATATAATCTAAGGATGATAGTTTAGGAATTTTTTCCAGCCTTTTAGGGACAGTTTCTTACTACACAAATCAGAATTGCTCGAGGTGCTGTAATTTCCTGCCCTGATGAGTGAATGGAAGTGATACCTGGGAAATCATTATTAGCATAATTAAATGAGTTCCTGGAATAGCTGCAGAACAGTGGGCCAAGAAAATTCCAGTCACTGTTTCATTTTTAATCAAGAGAGTGCAGAAATCATTTGGATACAAGTGTCCCTTTAAATATATTTTTGAAAACTTTGCACATACTTCAAACCCTCACTCAAGGAGATGAGACTCTGCAGCATCCACAAGACTTTGCTCAGTTCTTTTGTAACCAAGAGTGTGAAAATAATATCTCTAAATTCAGAGTTCAGGAGGACTCTGAGTGCACATTAAATCTGGGTCTGGGCCCTTTTCCTGGTGTTTTTCACAGCAATGTGTTCAAAATCTCTTTCAGTTGATGGACGTCAGTGTTGATTTGTGGAGGACCTACAGTAAAATGGATCCTGTTTCCTTGGAGGATTTGCTTTTTGAGGTAATGACAGTGGAATGTCCTGAATCAACTCCTACTTGGAGCAAAACTCTTGTGATTTTCTTTGCTTTTAACAGTGTTTCTGGGCTTCATCTGCAGGCTCTGCCTGCTCTTGCTTGCAGGGTCTCATTTCTTTCCTGAAATCTCCCACAAACTCTGCAAAACACCAAAATAACTTGCCTTGGATTCCTCAAATTTCTTATTTGCCTGAAATTCTCCTAAAAGTTACTCAAACATGTGACATTTGTGTCATTAAACCAAGTACAAAGTACTGGGAATTGATGTGTGTTAATCCTCCTTTTGCAGCAAGGGGAGGGATGGATTTTTTCCCCAAATCCACTTGGACAGACAGATTCTTCCAGGGAAAAAAAGCACTTTCCAGGCTGCTTTATATCTCCTTTAATTGAGGAACAGTGACACTCAGTGGCTGCCCTGTGCTCTGGGAAGTGATTCCTCACTTGAATGCCATGCTCAGGGCTGGAGTGTATGAATATTAGTATTTATAATTTATTAGATCTGTATTTTGTGAGTATATATTATTTTGGTGTTAATTTTTGATCACTTTTTATCTTAGCAGCAAATTAGGCTTTTAATCTATAGCAAGTTGAGCAGTAATTATCCTTTATTAATAAAATATTGGTAGTTCACACCAATTTGGGTGTTTAATCAACTGCTGTAATGAAAATTAAAATGTCTCATTGGTTTTTTTACAAATGCAGATCAAGGAATGACTGTGTCGCTTGCATTCCATGAGCTTCCCAAATTCCTCATTTCTGTCCATGAGCTTCCTTAATGTCAGATCCAAATTACTGCAGGATCATAGAGAGATCTAAAAGGTGAAATTTAAATCTGGCCAAGAGGAAGTGATCTCAAAGCAATGTAATTCCTTGGGTTAAAAGCAGATGGTGAGGGCTGGGATGTTTTTCCCTCTCCTGCCTCTTCTCTCTCCAAAAAACCTCAAACACAAACAAACCCACATCTACAAAAATACCCCCTAAAATCATGCAGAAAGTCTTTATCTTCTAAAATACACTTATTTTCTTGTACTTAAGATTCCTTGGGCGGGTTGTATCTCTTGCTGCAATAATGTCACCTCTGTCTTTTCCTTTGCCTTGGGAATGAATACTGAATGTTTTTCTTGTAGGACCTAATGATTTTTGAACACCAGTGGACCAACTTCTTTGCTAATTTTGACACTGAAATTCCCTTCATTCTGGAGCTCTCAGAATCTCAGGCAGGGGAGGTAAGGCCTGCAGTCCTTGGGAATCCTGCTGTCATTTCATGCAGAAGGAATTAATATTCAGCAATGGGCTGAGTTTTTTTCCTGCCCCATCTCACCTTCACATTTTAGGAGTAGAAACCTGTGGTTTGGGTTTTTTTAAGTCACCACCCACCTTAAAAATCCATGGTATGATGGCTTAGGATTGCTGGGGTAACTCACCCAAGTGTTTGCTCACTGAGAATTCAATGGAGCTGATTTATATCTGCACAACAGATACTTGTAGGTGCATGAACTTTGATTTTGGTGGAATCTGGTGTGGGCAGAGCTTAACAAGTCGAGGTTGCACATATCAGATCTCACACCTAACTGGGACTAACAGCCTGGGTGAAAACAGCACAGGACTTTTGGGGAGTGGCTGGTGCTTTTTAAGCATTTTGGTGCTTTTTTAAGCAACTTGGGATAGTGGGAGGTGTCCCTACCCAACCCATTCCATGATCCTGGGGATGTCAGAGCCTTAGTGGGGGTTGTGTTGGTTCATGAGGGTTGGAATTAGTTTTTAAGGGTTCAAGAGTTTTCTCTGAGAAAGATAATTCAGGTTTGTTCTTAATGACAGTGAGGATATTTCACATTTTCTGTTCATTTACTTCTTGATATTTGTTTTAATTCTCTTTTTTTTTTAATTTTTCAGCCCTTCAGAAGTTATTTCAGCCATGGCATGATCTCAAGCCATATAACAGATAACAGGTATTCCTCATTATTCCCTGTGAAATCCTGGTGTCACCGGCACCTCACTGTGTCATTTCCACATCCCTGATGCCACAGTGCACCTAATTCCTGTTGGGACCATCCCAATATGTCACATTTCATACTGAAAACCAAACCAAACATGCAAAGGCACTTCTGGAAGGATAAACTGAATTTTCACGGGTTTAATTCTGTAGCTTTCCTATTGGCAATGCCAGTATATTTGAAACCATCCACTTTGGGCAATTTCAATATGATCCATTTCTTCCCTCTTTCATCCCTTGGAAGTGTCCAAGGCCAGGCCGGACAGGGATGGAGCAACCTTTGTTTGGAATAAAGCGGGAATTTAAGTTTGGAATTCAATGCCCCTTATTTTTGTTTGCATTGAAATGATTAAAAGAAAAACCTTGACCTCTCCAGCTGAGTCTTGGGCCCAAAACCAGAACTAAGTTTTGTTTGATTCCAGTACAATCATTTCAGGGGTTTTCAAGGTGGTGAACTTTAAACAAATCAGCTTTTCAAGGCAATTCCCTTTTAAAGAGAGGGAAAAAACCCTTCTGATATCATTTGGGAACAGCCTTGAGATACGCTCTTGTACTTGAAAGAAATAATTGTCTTTGCAATGCAAGTATATTTTTTTTCCCTTTGGAACTTGATCTTTTCAATGGGAATCTTTGTGCACCTCTAGTAGTTTTTTTTTTTATCCTGCTCTTTGAGAAATTCAGCAGTTGTTCCATCAGCCCTGAAAGCTTTGATTCCATTTGTTGTTTTGGAGTCCCCTGCAAGGTCCTGGTGGTGATTCCCTGTCTCCTCCCCAGCCCGAGCCGACAGCCCTTTGTCCTGTTTGGAAGCCACTCAACCAAGGAAAACCTGAACTCTGGGAACTTCAATTTCCCATCAGAAGGACACCTGGTCCGAAACACTGGCCTTGGGGGGAGCACTGCCAAGCACATGGTGAGGCTTTGGGGTGGTTACCTGGGATTTTGGAGCACTGTATATTCTCTTTTTTTTCTTTTTATATTGATTTTGTGTGCTTACTTTGCACGAGTTAAATCCCTCATTCTTCTTAACACAAAAACAGGTGTCAGCCTGACAGTTTAAGGAACAAATTTCCTTTTTCTTTTTTCTTCCAAGTTAAAATATTGGATGCTTAATCATGGACTGCTGAATGAATTAAAATAATTAATTTCTTGTAAAAATACAGCTTTTTAAACACTTGTGGGGTGGGGGAGAAGGAAATGCTGCTTGTGAGGAATTTGTCCTAGTCATGAAGTGAAAACCTTATGGTGTATTAAATTCTGACACACAGATTTGATTTTCATCAGATTTCTTAAGCCATTTCTTTAAAAAGAAGCAAAAAGACACTTTTTTTTGATCATAGAATGACTAGAAACGGGCTTCTTACCTGTCTCCAAATTCCAGCCTGTGTCCTTGAAACTCTGGTGGTTCCAAGAATGTTCCCATGAAGTTGCAAAGATTAACTTGTTTCCATTTTCAAGTAAAAGCTTAGTTTTTAAACATATGATGAGGTGGATGAGCCGTGACCCCCCGGGGATTGGGATCCTGTGGCTCGAGGGGCCGGGTGGCTCCAGAAGGCAACGGGCAGCCAAGGAGGAGAGGTAGAGTTTGGACACATCCCTGCTCCCTCCAGGGGCTCTGGGAATGTCAGTGTGCGAGTCCAGATGGATGTGCTTGGAGTCCAGGTGGCCTGGAGTGCAAGGATGAGTGAGGGGCTGAGTCCATGGGCTTGTCATGCCAACATTCCATGCGTCGTGGCCTCAGGGATGGATGGATGGATGTGGATGTTCTGAGGAAGGATTGGAAATCTCATCCTCCATTTGCTGCTCTAACACTGTTTCTCTAAAACCACTTTGAGCTTTGTCTTTTCTTCCCTCCTTGACATTAGGACCATTTGATCCCTTTCCAAATGCAGGTACAGCCTTATCCTGATGTACTTGCTCCTTCTGTTTGCCTCAGATTCTGATGCTCTTCTTAAAAAGGTGGTTTGTTTGCAGGTGCAGGTGATACTGTTTTAATAGGGTGTCATGAAAATAGTAAATAAGACCAAGTGCCAGCATAGTTTTGGGAACCTGACACACTTTCCTCTCCATGAAAAGAGCAGTTGGCATAGGAAATTGAAAACACGAGTCAGAGCTCATCTCCTTTCCAAAGTTTTTCAACCATTCAGGTCAAGTCAAAAGTGAAATAGACCTTTGAAAACGTAAGTTGCTCTTTCCAAATCCAGTTCCTTGTGTGTTGTCAACCTCCTGTAGTTATGTCAGTGCTTAGAAGGCTTAAGGGGAGCTTAGTTTATTGGTAATTATTGCAGCGATTTGCTTTACTAATGGCTTTTTGTATCTTATTACTACTGACTACCAGGTAGTGCAGTGTGTGTCTCCAAAGGGACCCCTGGCTTGTTCAAGGACCTACTTTTTTGGGACCACTCACATTCCTTTCCTGGGTAAGTACCTTCAAAGTACCAAGGCAGTTATTCCCTTTGATCATGTTAATATTTGTAGCAATTGAAAGCTGGCTTTGATTCCTTTATGAGCATCAGGCCCATGGAGGAGGAGAGTCTCTGCAGTTCTGTAGCCAGTGCATGAGATCGTAACAGGTTTCAGGGATAAAATCTGCCAGGCCCTTTGCAAGTACTAAACAAACATTTAAGTCCATGTTCCACACAAGTTTGTGGAAAACCAGTCCCTCAAAAAGTCAGAAATTCAAACTGGTAGTTGTCAGAAAAATTGAGGATTTGTAAAATAATGGAGAAATTTTTTCACTCGATTTTGATTTTTTAGATTTTGTTATTTTGTATCTATTTCCTTTATAACAAAAATTTCTAAAAGCTGTTTCCTTTATAAAAACAAGACAGGTGAAATTTTTAAAAGCCATTTTCTTCCCTGTTTTAAATGGCTCCAGGGAGTCCATGGATAAAGTCAGGCCTTAGGATTGCTGTGTATCTTGAAACCATATCAAGCACAGGGATAAAATAGGGATAAATGTCATGTGAAAAGTGCAGAAATGGTTCCCTAAGTGCTCAAACCAACCCTGTTTGTTTTACTGCAGGGACTGACAACGAGATGCACAAGCAAGCTGACCAAGTGTAAGCTGCCAACTTTTTGCATTATTCCTTAACTCTTCTCTCTCTCTGCCTCGTGGCACTTGGTCAAACCTGCTTTTAGTGGCTTTTTGCAGAGACATTTTTGTTCAGAATAATGGGAATACCTGAGGGTTTCCAAGGCAAAGGGCTCGTGGAGGGTTTCAGTGAGCAAACGAGAAATGTAATGTGACATCCCTTCTGCTCTGCAGCAAAGTAGGAAAGGAAATGTTGGTACATTTGGCTTAAATTTTAATTAAAAAATTATCTTGGATCATTTTCAAAGGCACTTCATATGCACCAAGGGGAGAAGTATCTCAAACTGAATGGGAGCATCTTCCACAGACAGAAAAAGTAATTTTGAGTCCAGTTTCATTAAGTTGAACAATGTGTAAGATTTTTAGTGGTCAGTGAAAATGCCAGCAGGAAACAGTCACACTTGCAAAGGAATTCACTATGTTAAAATCAGAAGAAAGTGAATTTTTTTAGCTGGGAAGCTGCAAAGCATTTTAACCTTTCCAAAACCATGTGTTTCTCCATGTTGGTGTCACTTCTGTGCATGTTGTAGATACCTGTCCAGCTTTAGGAAATAGCAAATAATCTGCTTTGGTCCTGCTCTCTCTCTCTCTTGATAAACCAGACCTTTCCTTAGAGATTTTGTCCTCCTTGTCCCTTGGGATCATTTCAGGAGCCTGGTTTTGCCTCTGCAGACCTACATGACCTGTTAGCAAGACGCCAAAGCTGTGTCAGGACTTGAAGTTCTGTTGACTTTTGGTAATTTTAATGCTGTTCCCAAAGATGTAAAAGGGGAGTCACTGCACTGAGCAGCAGGTTTGTCCTTTTATTATAATCAACTGAACTCCCAGCAGGTGATTTTTCTTCTGCTCCAACATCTCTTGTCCTGCCTCTAAAGGACTTTAAATGCAGTTCTGAGCAAGAGGAGCAGAGAAGCTCAAATCAAAGCAGTATTTTAAAAGAATGTATTTCTCTTGGAAGCATCCCTGTGTTGGATCAAATAATGGAGTTGCTTTTTTTTTGGCAAACCTGAGCTCATGATTTTGGGCTCAGTTTGCAGCTGAGTCCTGTAGCTGCTTTTTATATTTGTCAATATTTTCCAATTAAATAACATATTTCCTAATAAATATTTCAGTCCAAAGTTGGCTGTATTTAGGAAGCAGAACTGCAACCCACAGTAGGGCATAAACTGACTGTAACTTTAAGGATAAATTGGGATAAACTTGATATTTTTATACTTCTTATAAGAAAACAACATTTGTGTTGTGTTAACATTCCAAGTTTAAAATGGAAAGAAGATACACAATTAATGATTAACGGAAGGCAAAGCCCACTGAGGGGTTTTCTTTCAAATATTCCTGTGAATTTGAGGGAAAATAGGGATGGTTACAGAGTTAGGAAGAAGTACCCACATTTCCTGTGCCAGATGCACTGAAAACACATGAACTGCATCTGTTGGTGCATGGACAGACATGGAAAAAGCCTGAAAAAGGAGTAAGAAGGTCGAATTTTAAAATCACTTGCTGCTCTTGGGGATGATCAAAGACAAGCTTTGGTGCGTTTTGAGGTCCCTCTGTGCTGGACCAGGTTTGGGAGCTGCAGGTGCTTCTTTTCCATCCTTCAGGAGTGCTTGGCATATGGCTTAAATGCTGTATCCTGCTCTTTCCTCCCCCTCATCCCTCCCTCGACATCTGGCAGTGACAGAGAAGATAAAATTTGGGGAATTAGGGCTTTTCCTCTGGATTTGCACATCTTTTAGTCTCACTTTAGCAGGAAGGCAAAGGCTGATGTTTCTTAGTTGGGCACAAGGAGGTGTTTTCCAGTTGTCCTGGAATTATAAATATGTGATAGCTCAGAGTCACTCCTTGGCTTCAGCACCTTTGGGTTATTTCTGTGCAGTTTGTTTCAATTCCCTTTTAAGAAGGGAATGGGAGTAGGCCATGATGGGGAGGTCATGGAGTCATGGAATGGTTTGGGTTGGAAGGGACCTTAAAAACCATCCATCCCACCCCCTGCCATGGGCAGGGACACCTCCCACTGTCCCAGGTGGCTCCAACCTGGCCTTGGACACTTCCAGGGATGGGGTAGCCACAGCTTCTCTGGGAATTCCAGCCCAGCCCCTCCCAGCCAGGAATTCCTTCCCACTATCCCATCTCTCCTGCCCTCTGGCAGTTTGAAGCCATTCCCTGTGTCCTGTCCCCCCAGCCCTTGTCCCCAGTCCCTCTCCAGCTCTCCTGGAGCCCCTTCAGGCTCTGCCAGGGGGTCCAGGGTCTCCCTGGATCCTTCCCTTCTCCAGGTGAACATTCCCAGCTCTCCCAGCCTGGCTGTACCGGACTGTGGCTCCTCTCAGGGCGCTCAGGATTATCTCAGGACATGGTGTGTGCTGCCTTCCCAAGGCTCTTTCCCAGGAGTCTAATACATTTCCCTGGAGTTCCCTAAAACAATGGGATGTTGATCCTTAACACCCCCAAAGTCAACAGCAAAACATATTTTTTATTCCTGACTGAGCAGGGACACATTTGCCTCAAAAACCTCCTCAAAACCTTTTGTAATTTGACCCATTTCCTTGCTCTGACTTAATTTTCTTCAACCAAAAGCTTATTTCTAAAGCTACTTGACCAAAGAACCCCTTCCTTCTCAAGGGATGTGTGGAATGAGAGGAAAGAAGTGCTCCTTTAAAGAGAGGAGGAAGGAAACTCTACGTGTGTAGTAAATGTTGTGTTTGTATCTCTCTTCAGTACGCTGTTGTCGCAAATCTATTCTGCTGTTGTAGAGGCTGTGCTTGCTGGCATTGAGTGCTATGCTAAAACTTCCACTGAAACCAAGGTAAATGAAGCCCCCATTCCTCTCTGTCGTTGTTCATTTGGAATGCTCACAGTGGGGACTAATAAACCAGAAGGAGTCAGTGTTTCAGCACGAGTGGAGTTCAGGCCATGTGGCCTCCAACCAGTCTCTGAATTCTGTTTAAAACAAAGACATTTCAGAGGGTTTCTAAGATTTGCCACCTTTCGTTTTTTGGCCATCTTCCATGAATTTTCCTGACCTCATAGTAAGGCAAATGAGCTGTGTCAAAGAACCAATGTTAGCCTGGTGCATCAGTGTGTTCCTGTGTAGTGATTGGCTCTTGATCTTACGGGTGCTCCTGGGGTTTGGGAAGGGCTGGGAACAGTATTTCATTCTCCATTTCCTTTTTCCAGGCCAAGGAGGTGGCAGAGCAGGTGCTCCTGGCTGTGCTGGACACCCTGGGCTTGGCACAGCTCAGATCTGCTTTACGGTACGTGTTTGGTCCAGGTGCTGCTGCTTCTCTTGTGTCTCTGCTTTGGCTTCTTTTGGGGATAAAACTCAAAGATTCATTTTAAACTGACCTTTTAAACACTTCACGATGCATTCATCATTATAATTATTCCATTTTCCTGCTTTTTTAATCACTTGAGAAGTTACTTTGCTTTAAATTATTCCTGCTTATTTTTCACATGTAGAAAAAGTATAAACCATGTGTTTCACCAGAGCAATTTCTGCCCTGCAGCTCCAAAATGGCTTTTCAGATCCAGGCTGTGAACAATCATGGAAGGTTTGTATCAGTCTTACACTCCTTATTATTAATTAGTGCTTTTAATACAGTAATAAATTTGTTTTTCTTGTCTTAGAACTTCTGAGAAAACGTTGCATTTGATTATTTCATACAGTAAATGCTTTTGAGGATGAGATAGTTTAATGATTTTTAATGTGGAATCTCAAAAACATCTAAAAGATAAAGAACACTTGGGCACACCAATTTTCTTAATGAGTAGAAGCAGCTTGAGCTTTTGAAGAGTTTCCTTTTAAAAATCTGCTTTTAACTTACCTCAGATCAAAATCTTGTGCTTTCTAATCCCCACACTGGCTAATTGAAATGGCCTACACAAGTAAGAGTTTATTTTATAATGAAATAGCATTTTCTTGGCTGCTGGGAAGTCATTGGAAGGGATCTAAGTTTTAAATATTTAATTATTCTTGTTGCAGAATTATTCCATTAGATAACGAGGACAGCCTGAGTTTGATCAAAACGGTGAGTCAGCTCTTTATTGGCTTCAGTTTGATTTTTATGCTTATTTTTATTACAAAATAGAGCTTGAGTGGCTGTTTTATGGGGTGTGCTGAGTTTCTTCCCTCTGTGGATACAAGTGTAAGGGGGAAAGGTGGGAGAGATTCCAGGAACAGCTTTGACATGGAGTCAGACCCTGGAATTTGGAGTAAAACATTACTGTAGATTTATGATCTCAAGCCTTCCACCACAACATACAAGTGGTGCTTCAGGCTGTTTAAAACATACAGATTTTGCTGTTTTCAACTGAAATTCTGCTTTTCCTTCTCTACAACTCTTGGGATTGCTCCAGGCATCCATGATGGTGTTTGACATTCCAGACCTGCTCACAGGAAGAGGATGTTTGGGATCTGTCGTGTTTTCTGAGTCCTTTCTGACATCACAGATACAAGTCAAAGAAAAAGGTGAATATTTTCAGTATTTTCCATTCTGACACCAGGTTTGTTGTCTTGGTGGCTTTGCTGGGATGGAAAAGCCAGAAGTATTCCAATGGATGTCACTGCTGTTACTCCTTTGGCTTTGGAACACTTTTGGTGGAAGGAGAGCAAGGGAAGAAGCCAAACAATAAATCAGGGTTTCTTTGAAATTGCCCAGTTTGTCAGAGGCCAGGAAAACTGGGAAAGCTTCACTTAAACATCCGTAAATCCTTAAGGAGTTCCTAAAAAATTCCAAATAACTTAGTGGGCATTCTGGGTGGATTTGTGGTTCAGTGGGATGGTGGTGTGAGGTCAGAGGTTGGATTTGATGCCTTTAGAGATCTTTCCCATGATTGTCCTGCTTTGCTTCCCGTGGCTTCCCTGCAGATGGCAGCATTAATCCAGACACCAGGCACATTGTCCTGACTGCTGGAATCCCCAGATACACTTCCTGGCTGGTGAGTCCACACACATCCACCAGGGAACACTCCTGAGGAAGGGAGGGATGGGACTTGGGCATTAAAACATTAATAGAACCTGATTTTTTTTATTTGGACATGGAGGAAAAACTGGTAAGTGGGAACAGCCTTTGGATCCACTGTTAACACAAATTTTACATTATTTTTAGCTGTGTAAAGGGCTGTAACTTTGATAATTCTTTAGATTGTGGGGTACTTTGTATCACCCCAAAAGGAAGCAAAGTCTGATTGCAGAGCTCTAATCTCTACACTGTTAGAGAATTTGAGTGAATTTCATTTCTGTCCTTGGAAATCCATACTTTACCAGGAATAACAACTAACACTGGGTAGGATTTTAGTCAGTAAAATAATTTAATGGGCAGAATGTGTTGCGAGGAATGATTTCACTCCCATGGTAACACAGAATGAAGAGCCCAGAATTGTCTTGGAAGCATTTTGGGCTCAGGGTTGTATCTGCCTCTGGTACCTGAGGTTCTTGTTTGCCTCAAAACTTGTAAATTAACACCAGTTAATTTATTTAACTTGCTTTATTTGACATTAGACTTGTTTTATTTGGGATATAAATCACAATATGGAAACTGTTTCTGGCTGCAGGTTGAAGACAGTGATGTGAAACTGTCTGAAAAGGCACAGCATGTTTTGAAGGTAAAATTAAACATCTTTGTTAAACTCAAGAAGTTACACTTTCATGACCCACTGTTCAAAAAGCCTGAGCTCCCACCAAAGTGTCTTTTATTTTTTGTGTTATTTCTCTCCTACAAGTTTTGCCTGTTCCACTTTGTTATTGTGTGTAAAAGTTTCTTTATTTCAAAAAATGGCAAAACACAAGCAAAAAGAGTTCAATAAAGCTACAAATTCATGGAAGTCTCACTAAACTTTACTCCTGGAGCTCATGTGTTTCCCAAATCCCCCAAAACTCAAAGCCACTCTCCATGCAACTTTCTTTTAACTTAATTAGCCTCCTAAATGCCTGAAGGAAAACACTCTGGAAAAAAAAAAGGAGTTGGAATCTGGGAACATCTTAAATCACATGAGTTTCACATTTGTGGTTTAATTTGTGGTTCCCAGGAATGTTCATTATAAGTAGATTTATTTTCCTGTGTTATACTTTTAGCTCAGTAGATTGACAAACTGAAGCCAAAGGGCTCTGCCTTGGGGTTGTGACAAAAACTTGGGGCTTCACAGCTGCTGGAGAAACCCAAATGGGGGGAAGGCTTTTAAAAATGATCCTCCTGCCTTGCTCTTCCATTGCTCCTGCTGTGTATCCATGCAGGATAAAACCATTAAAGTTCTGATGGGCAGTGGTTAAAAATAAAACCTTTTCTCTTGGAGCAAAAGCAGGAGAAAATGTTCCTGTGTGTGATGTTGCTGTTTGGTTTTTAGGAAGATCAGTCTTTCCTGGGCACTTTACTCACTGGAGGGGATGGAGTGTATCTTTATTCCAGCAATCCACAGGCCTTGCCTGTAGAAGGTGAGATTTGCTTGGGCTTTTGGGGTTTTTTTTTTCCTGCTTTTTTTCTTGATGTTGTTTTGTCTTTTAACCGTGACAGACACAGGATTCACACTTGTGCTGAGCCCAACCCTTCCATCATCCTAAGCTTTCTCTCCACTTGCCTTTCCAAGTCTCTGCTGTTAAATTCCTTGTTCTTTAGTCCTGCTTGGAATCTCCTAATCCTGGATGGAGGATTCCTGTTGAGCAGGGGGCTCTTACCTGATGGACAGAGAAGCTTTGCAGAGTTTTTTTCCATAACTAATATCCAAAAACATGCACAAAGTGGATTGTCCTGTGCTTAATAGATGATGTGCCAGATGTTTTCTGCCTGTATGAACTAGAGGTTGGAAAGACTGGGCATTAATTACAGTGCTTCCAGCTCAGGAAGTGGAGACAAATGTACCTTCACACTGCCTGCTCTTATCAATTTATTGCTCCTAATGAAGTCTTCTCCTGGAGCTGACAGGCTGTTCCTGGTTTTTTTAGTCTTTCCCACTCAGGAATTCCCTGCTTGTCAGCCCAAGTGACACAGGAAGGTGCTTGATCCTCCTTTTCAGCTTCAATCCAGTTACTCTTTCCCAACACAAATTACCAGCAGCACTGTTGGATTATTCCTCCTCTTGTGCTGCCTTTTCCTTCAGGGACTTCATTAACGGGAGTATCCCCCTGACACAAATAAAGACAGTTTTAGTTGGGAGGGGTTCCCCTCACTCCCTCACTTGTGCCTTGAAACAGGAGATGCTTTTTAAAGCATAATATTTTTATATTCTGATGTGCAGAGGAGCTGGTGCTGATATTTTACTTTTTCCCTTTTTTGGGGGAGATTTGTTAAGTTCAATGTTAGTAATTTTTGGGTGGTGTAAGGACCACTCTGGAACATTTCAGGGAAGGAGGGATTTTCTTTGCTGTCAAGTGAAAATGGAGTTGATCTCGTTCCCTTTTTGTTGTGCTCAGATTTGGGCTCTGCAGTCTCAGCAGGGGCTGGAAACATGGAAAAATCATAGAATGGGTTGGGATGGAAGGGACCCTAAGCCCATCCAGTGCCACCCCATCCCTGGGCAGGGGCACCTCCCACTGTCCCAGGGGGCTCCAACCTGGCCTTGGACAGTTCCAGGGATCCAGGGGCAGCCACAGCTTCTCTGGGAATCCCATCCCAGCCCCTCCTCACCCTCCCAGCCAGGAATTCCTTCCCACTATCCCATCTCTCCCTGCCCTCTGGCAGTGGGAAGCCATTCCCTGTGTCCTGTCCCCCCAGCCCTTGTCTAACCCTGCCCTCCTTCATCTTAAGGCCATTTTTATTAATTATTCATTAAATAATTATTTATTAAAACCGTAATACTGAACAATTTTGAAGAGCTTATTCCAAGTTGCCATTCCAAGAGGAAAACACCTTACTTTCCTTGTTATTATTTTATTTATTATTATTTCTTCCCAGCATTGTCTGTGGGAGCTGTGCAGGCACTTTTTTGATGAACCTTTTAGTTACATTGAGTTTTTTGAAAAGTAAAACCTGATTTTTGTATTTTTTAAGGCAATATTTAACCTTTCCATTTTGCTGTCTCAAACTTCCCTGTGTGGGATGTGATCCTGCTTTTAAATGCAGAGTTCCAGCTGGCAGCTCCTTCTGCTTTGTCGAGGAGCAAAATTTAAATGTTAAAATGTTTAAGTGGAAATTTAAAATATTGTTAAACTGTTTAAGTGTGAAATCGAAACATAGTTTAAATTTTAATCCTGTTAAATTATTTTTCTAATTTAAAATTTAAATTTTAAGTTATTTTTCCCCTTTAAATTAAATTAGGCAATGTTTAAATTTTCCACTTGAACATTTTTCCAATGATCAGTTGATTGCATTGTTGAAATCTGCAATTATTTTGGCTGTAAGGTTTTCTTCAGTTCTTGTGTTGTCAATGTTCTATTTCTGGAAGTTTGACATTCAACAGGATGGAGGTTTTTTTGGCTTTGAAAGAAAAAAGAAGCCTCAGAATATTTATGATAAGTGGCTCCAGGGGGTAAAATGAAGCCGAATGCAATTGTAGGGATAAATAAACCCCCAAATCCTGCAGGAACATGGATTTTTTTTCCACAGAAAGGAATGGCATCCATCCTGTGGTGCTGAAATCCTGCTCTACACCTAATCCAGTCTTCTTTCTCTCCAATTCCAGGTAAACTGTACTTCTTTTCTGCTGGAATTCTCTTTTGTGATCCCCACCACGGCAGCATTTCCATCCCCAAGAAGCACATGAGCTCCATTTCTCTCTATGATGGGGTGAGTGTTTTATTTCCTTTTACTGCCACCAACTTTCAATCCATTTTTAACAATAATTCCCCAAGCTCCTCACACAAAATTCTGTTTCAGTGCAGTTTTACAGCTGCAATAACTGATGCAAATCTTCACAGTTTTGGGGCTGATTAAATTAGTGGGTAAAGAGAGGAGGATCTTGGGTGTTAATAGTGTGGAAATGGCTTTTGATTGAAAGAAAAATTGCAGAGCAGGACATGGAGAAAACCTCCCGCCCTGTGAGCAGAGGGATAGGGAAAAATCCAAGGTGTTCTGATCCCCTGTGGTGGCTGGGAGGCTGAAATGCTGCCTTTGATTCCCAATCTGTTTGAATCTTGGCAGTGTTGGGGCTCAGTGGGAACTGAGAGGTTAAAGGTGGAAACTCAGCTGATTTTTCTGCTCAAGGCAGAGACACTGAGAGGTAACAACCACTTCAGAGAGCAAAAGAGAGGATTTGGGTTGGTTATTGGTTCCTCAGCACTGTGGAAAAATAAAAAAGAGGCTTCTTTAGAAGTTCCTCTTGTTCTTTGACCTCTCCAGCATTGTGTGATTCCATCACATCATCCAGGAAACCTGGAAAACCAAGCCAGAGTGAGGGATTCCACCCCAGCACAGGGGATCTCACCTTAGCTGCCTTTTCTTGCACATCCTGGATTCCCCCTTGGAGCTTCAGAAGCTATTTTAGCACTGACCTTCCTCCCATTGTTTGAGTCAAGACACTCACTTTCCTAAAACTTGCTATTTCTGGGACCTGGCCATGGCTGTTGGGCTGGTGCCAGACTTTGTGTGGAGCTGAGCCTTGACACAGTGTTGTTGTTCTACTGACTTGGCTTCATAAGGGGTGGAGGGTTTGAGCTGCTCAGAAATGACAGGAGGAGCAGGGCAGTTGTTAGTTGCTTTTTCCAAGAGTTACTGTGGCCATATGGATGGGGAAAAAAAGGAGGGTTTAAAGCTGGGATTAAAATAAAAGACACAAAGGCTTCAAGTGGTGCAAAATGCAGGTTTTCAGCAGCTTTTTCTTTATAACTTGAAAATACCTGCAGTTCTGCTTCACCTTGTGCTGCAGGTTCCTCTATCCTGAGGAACTGGGCTCAGAGCTGCTCCCTGAGCTCCTGGGAGCCTTGGGACTCCTGGCCATGGACAGCACAGAGGGCAGGGAGGGTTTGGGCCGTTCATCAGCAAATCTTAGCAAGGAATATTTCCATTTCACAACAACATTAATATCTTGGAAGACTTGGAGCTCTGGCTCCTTTCAGCATCGTGTCTGTGGGGATTTATTGCTGCTGCTTTCCAGCTTTTTTCAATTTGTGGAGCTCCAAACGTTTTCCAGGAGGAGGAGCAGATTTGTGGGACAAAATGGATGGGTTGGCCTTTCAGCCACTTCTCCGGAAATCTTTAAGCCATCCTGCAGAATCCAGGATCTGTGGATTCTGTTCCAGTTTCTCTCAGGGGAATATTTTTGTATGTTCTTCAGTTACCTGAGAGGATTATTTTGACATTTAATCCCTCACTCAGCAAAGGGTGGTGGCTGTTTGCAAATGATCTGAGCTGACACCAGTCCTTACGGAGCAGTTCCCCAGCTTGAGCTTTTTCTTCCCAAGAATTGGTGCATCGAGTTCTTTGCCCATTTCTGTTGGAAGGGAAGTGGATGCTGCTCCATTTCTGGTTTGAATCCTAAGTCATGGAATCCCCACTGCCCAGGGGTGTTTCATGCTGCCAGATTTTGCTGCTTTTTTAATACTTGGGTATCAAAAGAATTAAAAATCAAAGCTGGAACAGAAACCAGTCCAGGATCCTGCAGAGTTGTACATAAACACCTGTCCTGAAATCCAGAATCATGGAATGGTTTGACTTGGAAAGGACCTTAAAGGTCATGCAGTTCCACCCCCTGCCAAGGTCAAGGACACCTTATTTAATTAATTGAATTAGTTAATCATGTGGTGGCTGTATCAAAGATGTCAGAGTAGGGAAAGAAGAGTTTGTTGTGAAGCAAAAGCAGGGGAAATGTCTCATTTTTGGTGGGAGAAAAGAGTAGATACTAAAATGCAACTTTCCTTTTCAATACAAGACAAAACTTGAGTGCTGAGAACCATCTGAGATCCTTTATTTGAAGCTTGTGGTGTCTCCAGTAGCTGCAGAGCAAGAACTGAGGGATGGAGGGAAGTGGCTGCAGTTGGCCCTTGTGCTCCATCCCTGTGCCATGGAAAACAGGGAATGTTCAGGTCTTTATTCCTGCCTGTGACTGGAGCACTTCCCATCTCTGCTATTTGTTGCATTAAGCCTTTTTTCACTTTCAATCTCTGTTAATTATAACTTGCCCTGTTTCTTCCTTTTGCAGGATTCAAACAGTGTTGTTGCTGCTCTCTTCATAGACTTCAAGAGTTCCCTGCTTCCTCACCTACCCCTGGAATTCCATTCCCAGAACAACTTTTTGATGATTGCACTTTTCCCCAAAAGAAAGATTTATAAAGCTTTTTATTCACAGGTAAGGATAGTTTTGGGTGGGGGGGAACCACGTGATTTTTGTGTGTGTGTAAGATGAGACACAGGGGTGGATTTAGTGATGTGGTGACTAAATTTGGAGAGAAGGACTTTCTGTCTCACAAGCTGAGCCATTTGTTGAGTAAATACAGGAAAAATTAAAAGTCCAAGGGTTTTCTTTCCTCAGTCTTCACAAACAGAACCTTTCCACCATGGGATCAGTATAAAACCTGCTTTTAGCAGTAGGTGGGTCTGGAGCTCTCCAGAGTCTCTTTTCCAACCAGGAATTCTGATTCCCTGTGTGGCCTGTGGCTCAGGCCTTGCCCACCTGAAGTTTCCCAGGAGCACCACTGCTCCTCATCTCAGGAATGTGCATGTGTGGGAATTTCTGTAGGGATTTCTAGTGATGGGGCTGTTCCTTAACTTTAATGTGTCCCATGTTTTTCCATTTGCCTCCTGAAGGCACAGAATGCTCTGAAATCTGCTTTTCTAGGAGCTGCATTTCCATGGAGCACTGGTGTGTAATTGGCTCCAGCAATTCCCTGGAGTGCCAGAGGTTCTATTGTGTGTTTTTGTGTGGTCAGACACACTGGGATCATGATCCTCAGGGAAGTTTTGCTGAAGGCTTTGAGTATCCCATCTGGCATTGTGTTATTATTCCCTAAGTGGACTGGCTTCATGCATTGTGCTGCTGAGGCTTTTCATAAACAAAGCTTGGTAACAATGGTGCTTTTGAGGAAATGAGCCTGGAGATTTGAGGACTTCACAAGGCTTTTGGGATGTGATCCTCACACTGGACTGGGAAAGACCACCTAGTTCAGTGAATCATCCCCACTGCAAGTATTGATGGGACCATAAAATGTCTCCTCCTTTTATCTTGAGTGTTAAAATTCCTCCCACTGTTCCACTCTGGGAATGGTTGGGAATCTGGTTTTGAATTTTCAGCCTATTTTATTAGGCCTACTGTTATATCTGGTTTATTTTTCTCTTCTCCACCAGCACACATCCTTCAGACACTCAGAGATTTCAGACCTATTTTTCTGCCTTATTTGGCCTAATAAAATAAAACCAGATCCTTTTTAATCTATGCCTATAAAAAGCTGAGTTTTTTTTAATTCTGAGCATTGTAATATTTCTCTTTTGAGGTGTTTTTTTTGGCTCTAAACATCTAAACTCTGTGTAGTGTCTGAGATGAGGGTATTTGTCTCCTATACAGAGGCTTTAATAGTTCTCTGCTCTGAAAATGTCCAGAGGTTCCCTTGGTTTACCTTTGCTGCCTTGGATTCATAGTTTGTGCTCATTTTTGAGAAATTCCTCCCACTTTTTCTACCCACTGATATTCCAGCTGATTTTAGAAACATTCCTATGCTCATTCTTCCTTTTGTACTTACCTTCCTCCTTTTTTCCTTTCCATTTCCCTCCAGAATGTTTCTTCCTTTCTTGTAATTAGATTTATTTTTTTTTCCTGAAGCATTCCCAGCTTAGTTCCCCAAAATGCTGTCAGTTCACTCCAGTCTTCCAAATTCCTTGGACAGGAATTCCCTAAACTACTGTGCTGCTGGATGTCTCCAGCCTCTGCTGCTTTTTCTTGGAGCTATTTATTCCTCTCCCCTTTTGAGTTCACTTTTTGCTGCAGAGTTTTACACTGAGCTGCAATTTCTGCACTGGAGTTTCTCATCTGGCACCACACCAGTTGCTTTGCTAAAATTCAAATGGATGAAATGTATTTTTTGTCTTAAAGATGCTCTTTCCTGAACAGAAACTGTCCCTCAGATGGAGTGGCTCTGATTTGGGTGAGCCATGGAAACATTACTGTATTTTGTCAGTATTTACCTCTTTAATTGATTGATTTCCACCCAAATTCTTCCTAAAAATCTGTGCTAGTGAAGTCCCACAGATCACAAAGATTCATAAGATTAGGTACTAGTTTTACTCTTTAAAATATTTGTCATGATGCTTCATTTACTGGATCTCTGCTTTGATAATTCCAAGCCCCCTGGAAACAGGGAATGACAACTCCTCTTTCCTCCACAAACCCTGGGATGGTGGCAGGATTTTGTGCACACAGAATCTGGTCTGGACTTACCTTCCTCCTATTTTTCCTTCCAGATAGTTTCTGGAATCTGCTTTGCAAATCCTGTGAAGATGGGACAAAACCTTCTACATCCTCACTCTGATGGATGCAGGAGGAAAATTTGCTTAGGGATGTGTTGACTTCTCATTTCCTTCACCCTGTCTAAGGCCACAGCAGTTCTTCTGAAAATTTTCGTTCAGTTACACAAAAAGACCTGATTATTTCCCTTTTGTTCTCAGCCTGACCTCTGTTTTCACTAGGACTCCTACAGAATCCAATTTTCCCTTCATCATTCCTTCTTCCCATCCCTCCTGGGCTTTCCTTTTAGTCTCTTCCACCTGTTTGGAAGTGGTTATTTGTTTGGCTGGTGGATCCTTCTGCACATCAATATTGCCTTTGTTAAACCAGCAATATATTTGATTTTGATGGAGTTTATCTCCTGCCCTGGTGTTTTGGCTGCTGATTTGTGAATGGAAAGCAGTCAGTCCCCCCCCAGTTGTTTTACCTTACTGGGAAAAATGACAATGGCTGGTGCCTTTCCTCAGGAAAAGAAGGGAAATACCAAACATTGCCAGGACTGTGATTGATCTGAATCTCATTTCTGGGATCCCAGTGCCAGTGAGATGAATGTGCCTTGGCTGGAGCAGCGGGGTGTGAGCCAAGACATCATTCCCTAAGGAAATGAAGGAACAGAGCTTTTCTTAAATTTCTAGAAGTGATTGCTGCAGCTTCACCTCATGAAAATTATCGTTCTACTGAAAAAAGCCTTGTGTGAATCCAGGTCCTGCTGTTGGGATTTAAATACCTACATTTTTTATCAGGGAAAACTGGACCATTTCAGTGAAGTTACTTCTGAAAGCAGCTCCAGTCCAGCCAGAGAGGTTTTAAAATCTGATCTGTGGGGACTTCTCCCATCATTTGAATTCATGGAATGGTTTGGAAGGGACTTGAAAGTCCATCTAGTGCCACCCCCTGCCCTGGGCAGGGACACCTCCCACTGTCCCAGGTGGCTCCAACCTGGCCTTGGACACTTCCAGGGATCCAGGGGCAGCCACAGCTTCTCTGGGAAACTCCTGCAGCAAACCCAGGACTGTGTAATGTTTAATGACTGGTGAAAATGTGTCTTATTTTTTAGGTGAGCAAAACCAATCCCTAAAGAAATGGAAGGATTTTGTAAAACAATGACTCTTATACATTGATCTGGTTTGTTCCAGGTTTTCTCTTCATGGCAAAACCAGACAAACTCAGGATTATCTTTAAGGGTTGTCCAGGAAGAATTCCTGTCTGTGGAACAAAAGAGACTGTAAGTTGCTGGCAGTGCAGGGCAGTGACACCTGAACTGTGTGTTACACTCAGAAAAATACTCACTGATTTTGATAAAAATGAAGAAAAGAATTGTTACATTCTTGGTACAACACTCACTATATTTTTTGTAGCATTTAATATGAAGCCATGTGGTTTAAAAAAGAAATTTAACTTAATAATTAATTAATCTGCTTCTTTTAGGCATTCCAGTGTTCAGAAGCTCTTTAAAGCCTTGACTTTTCCTTCTGGGGAAAGATGCAGGGAACTGAAAATATCTGCTGCCCTTCCAGAACTGGAGAGGTGAGACATTATTTTTGTGTTCAAGGCATGAGAAAATTACACAAAATTATTTTGGTGGATATAATGCTCCTCAAAAAATTGCTTATTAAGTAATTCTGTCTTTACATTCCTTTCTTTACTAGATATTTTTATTCTGAGCTGGATTATTTCCTCTCTAGTTTAATAATCTTGTTTTAGTAATTTCCCAGCTTTTTTTAGGAATGAAATCTTTTGCTGGTGATTGTAAGAAAATTAACCTTTGGGTTTTTTTGGAAGGTTTGTGCAGCATTTCACAGTCAGCAGTGTCAGTACCAAGCCAGTAATGAGAGCACATCTCCCTCTTCTATTGCAACAATCAGAAACCATTCCTGACAGCAAAGCAGAGAGGGAGAAGGTAAGGAAACATCCCACCAGGAATTCCTGCTGTGGAATATTTAGCAAACATTCTGTCAGTAGTTGTGTTGAAATGTGATCAAAGTACTGAGGGAGGTTCATCCTCTTCCTCCAGTACCACCAGTTCCCACTGAACTGGTTTCAAGCCTCTTTGTTAGACTAAATTGCTCTGCCTTGTTTTCCTGCTTACACACTTCATTTTTTTCCACTTCTTTTTAGTGAAATAGAGGCAAAAAATGAGGTATAAATCTGCAGGTGAACAGTTTAATGTCCAGAGAGACTTTGCCTTAAAGCAGCAGCTTGATTTTATGAATTGCTGAATAATTGAACTGAATTGTTCCCTGGAACAAAGAAGTCCTTGAAATGGCATAGGGGGAGCTTCTGGTATTTAACATTTGCTGATATTATCTGTAGAACTCCCCTTTCTCTATAAGAGCGGTAACAGTTGTCCAGCTTCTGGTGTGCTTTAAATAGCATTTTCAGAGACAGTATTTCCTTGTCAATTCCCAGCACTGGAAACCTGAAAGTCAAAGCAGCAGGAATATAATCCTTCTCTTGGAATATTGCAGTCATTTCCTGGGATCTGCTTCAGAGACCACACTGACACTTAATTAATAAACCATATGAATGTGTTTAAATCTGATTTTAAGGTTGGGTTAACTGTATAAAAAGAAAGAAAAACACATTTGACTCTGTCCTAAAAACCAAACCCTTGGGTGTCTCTCCCAGTGTTTCTGTGGTTACTGTCCCTTCATTTTGTGTTAAGCTTTGGGATTTAATCCCAGTAGGTGCCTTCATTGTGTCCAGTTGTTGTAGCTCATTTCTAAAGCTGGCTCTGCCCCTTCTTCCCTGTCCCCTGTGTCGCAGGTGATCATCACCATCCTCACTGGGCTCCCAGGATGCCGCTCCAGTGACCTCTGTGCTTTCCTGGTCACCTTCACCAAGGAGCACGGGAGGTTTGTACAGTCCTGCTTCTACCAGTCCTGACAAAAAACCCACTTGGCATGGGAGACATGAAAGGGATCAATGTTTGTTGGTTATTTTTAAAGCCTGATTTCTAATTTGTTATGAGAAGGAATTCCAAAAACATTTTGTAGGGTCTTTTGCTTCAAGTCTGTTACTCTAGGAATCTCATTTAACTGAGTTACCATGTAATTTTCCTTAGATTTTAGGCATTTAGACAGAAAAAGAGTCCAGGAGATTCCTTTGTTGCCATTCCCTGTTCAGAAAACCACAGGTATCCCTCTGGATCCGTGGGGTGTGTGAGCCTACAACAGTGCAGAATAATCCTGGAAGGGCCAAAGGAATCCTGCCTTGAGAAAGTATAGAAAGTGTCACAACCTGAAGGAAATGTGGGAAGGGCTTCCATTTTGGGGGGAGAAAAGACTGTCCTGACAGCCCCATGGTTTTTGATCTGCCCTGATTCCTGTTGTGCAGGAGCAGGAGGGACATTCAGGTCATCTGTTGTAGGCAGCAGGATAAATCTGCTGGAGGGATTTTTCATTCCATGTGTTGCTAGAGCTTCTGGAAAATCAGAAAAAGAAATTCTTATCCTTTCAATTCTTGCAGCCAAACACCTCAGCATTTAATCTTAGTCATGTTCTGCACTGGGTTTTCACTTTTAACTCAGTGTCTTGATATTATCAAGTTGATTCAGAAGAGTTTTGTGGTTCTGTTATAGGGCAAACATGTAAGGTGACTTCTGGAGGTTGTCTAATAATACATTTCATCATGTTTTCCTGCAAATGTCATTGTTATTTTCCATTTTTGCAGTGAAATATTTTCATCCCCAGAGTCCCTTGAATTGGATTTGTATCATTATTGTTTCCTGCATCTCTGACAGTCATCAGAGCTGCTCACTGCTTTGAAAAGAACTCTTGAATATTATTTTACTAAAACCCAACACCTTATGGCAATAATGTAAAGAAAGTGCTTGTGCTGGAACTGATGGAAAGCCAAGTAAATTCGATGATGTGATAGTGAGAGGTGTGGAATCCTGGGGCTTGGCAAATTCATTTTTGGTCTGTTGGTTCCAAACAAAAAGAGCTCAGCAATGTTCTGTGTCCCTGTGTCCCTTTCAGGTGGCTGGTGTACCGGCAGACCATGGACAGCCCCGAGTGTTTCAGTGCCACCCACTTCCAGAGGTTCCTCTCCGGGGTCCTGGAGGCTCCACAGAACCTGGGACTCCGTCAGTCCCTGCTGCCCAGGAAGAGCAGGAGGCTCCTGGTGGTCCTGCAAGGGTGAGTGTGTGGAGCTGTGGCACAGAGTAAGAGAGTTTGCTGTTCCTTTCCTACATCCAAGGCATTGCTAAGCTTTTCCCATGAAATTTCCGTGCTCCAGTGTGGTTGTGGTGCTCTGGGAATTCTGGTTTATGTGTGGACTCTTCTGTTCGTGGAACTCCTTGTTGGGCCTTTGGAAAAAGAGTTGTCTGTGCTCTTCCTCAGTCTCAGCCCAGAATCCCCCATGCCCTGGGCTGATCCCCCAGGAAATCCCAGAGGGGATTGTGTCCCTGTGCCCCCTGAGGTGAGACCCCACCTGCAGCTGCTCCAGCTCTGGGAACAAGAGCACAAGGAGCTGGAGCTGCTGCAGAGAGTCCAGAGGAGGCCCCGGAGATGCTGCCAGGGCTGGAGCCCCTCTGCTCTGGAGCCAGGCTGGGAGAGCTGGGGGGGTTCCCCTGGAGAAGGGAAGGATCCAGGGAGAGCTTGGAGCCCCTGGCAGAGCCTGAAGGGGCTCCAGGAGAGCTGGAGAGGGACTGGGGACAAGGGCTGGGGGGACAGGACACAGGGAATGGCTTCCCATTGCCAGAGGGCAGGGAGAGATGGGATAGTGGGAAGGAATTCCTGGCTGGGAGGGTGGGGAGGGGCTGGGATAGAATTCCCAGAGAAGCTGTGGCTGCCCCATCCCTGGAAGTGTCTAAGGCCAGGTTGGAGCCATCTGGGATAGTGGAAGGTGTCCCTGCCCATGGCAGGGGGTGGAACAACAAGACCCTTAAAGGTCCCCCCAGCTCAAGGCTTTCTGTGCCTGTGACCTCTGGAAGTGCCAGCAGAGCAGCCTCTCAGAGCTCTGCTCTTTGCCTGAGAGAGCAGGAGACAGAGGAGTCAGACTCATTAACACAGTTCAGATAAATCCCAGTTTTCTTGTGAAATAAAGGTGAAAACTCTGAGCCATCTCTGGCTGACATTTCCATCTCCAGAGGAGCATTTGAGAACCAGGATCACCTCCAGTAAGTTTTCCCTCTCTGAGTCATTAGAAGATGCAAATACACGGAGCTCAGCACTTTCCTCATTATAAACCATTATGATAGTGCTAAACCCCATTTTTTTCCTTGTCAGAGCCAGATTTATTTTTTTCCCAAAATTGTCAAGAGTAATATAAAAAAAATTTTATTCTGTAGCACCAGTGGCTTCAGGAACAGCTAATGGGAGATTTTCCATCCCTCCTGGATAGTTGAGTATTGGCATAGACAGCCTTGGAATAGCTGGAATTCTCTGAATAATCCGTTAACTTGAGAGCTGACAGAACATTTTGGAGAGGAGAGTTTGACTGGCTGAGAAAGAAATGCCTGAAATTCAAACTCAGGTTCATTTCAACTTTGTGGTCACACAGAAATAAGAGCACAGCAGTGGCTGGAGGAGGGATGAGAAAAAACACACCAGTTACAGAAGCATTGGAAACTGGAAATGTTGATGAGGGAGAGATGCTGTTATTTTACATATTTTCCAATTGGATATATTTTCTAATTTCATACATTTTCTAATTTCATCATTTTTATAATTTGATCTATTTTCTAGTTTGCTCTATTTTATATATTTTTATTTTAATTATTTTTAATATGTTTGTGTGACATTATGGTTTTTGTGCTTCCTGAAAGCTGAACTTCAATTCTGTGCAAATTTTATAATGTTCTTCTCTTTAGTTGTCAATAACATGTTTCTAATGTAACTTTCAATCACCTTGATGTGTCTGAATTTGCTGGATTTTATGGATTTGCTGGACTTTCTGGATTTGCTAAATGTTTTTCCTGCATTTCCTTATTTTTTTCTGGAATTCCTTTTCTCCTTTTTTCTGAATTTCCTTAATTTGTTTAGATTTCCTTGATTTCTCTGGATTTCCTTGATTTCTCTGGCTTTTCTTGAAGTGTCTGGATTTGGAATATTTTTATCTGGATTTGGCTTATTTTTATCTGGATTTGCTTGATTTGTCTGGATTTGCTGGAGTGTCCTGGATACGTTGCAATGTTTTCTGGATTTGTTTTTTTTTTTCTGTTTTTTTTTTTCTCTGGATTTCTTTAATTTGTCTGGATTTCCTTAATTACCCAGATTTGCCATGTTCTGAGCTGCTTCCTCACTATTTTTCATGGACTTTTCCAGACTCCAGCTGCTCTCCTGTGTCCTGTTTCCTGAGCCCCATTTCCTTTTGTTCCCTTCCAGATACACCGATGTCATCGATGTTGTCCAAGCTCTGCAAACTCACCCTGACCCAGAAGTGAAATCTTCCTTCCTCATTGGAGCAGTGAATACCTGTGTGGAGCCCCTGAGCTGCTACATGGAGCACAGGTGGGCTGGGAAATGCATTTCCTGCTTTCAGAAGGTGTTGAGGGGATCATTTGGATGATAGTTAGTGATATTTGATGGCTGTTGAACTGTCTTAAATCCCATAAAACCTGGAAATGCTCTTGGATTTATCAGGATGACACTTGGTTTCCACAAGGTGTGTAATTATAGGTAATATTAATAAAAGTTAATCTTTTGGAAAAATAAAATCTCCTTAAAAACTGGACTTTAAGGAGGGACTTTATGTAATTTGGACACTCCCCTGTGGTTCTAAGTAATTCTATTTCTCCCAAGCTTTTAGTAAGTCAGACTGAAAATTGAGATGAGCATCTCAGTTGGGCTCATTAATTGTGTCACTGCTTTGGGATATTAAAGAAAGACTTTGCAGCCTTTAAGTTTGGGACTTGAGGGAAGCAATCCCAAATTCAGGGGAAGGGAATGACAAAGCACTGCAAGTGTTAAAATCTGATCTCCTGGGTGGGGAGGAAATGGCAGCAAAGCCAAGTCACTGACATTTTCAAATGCTGTGCTTTGGTTGCTGTTTCCTGGTGGTTGGTTGTGCTCCAGACTTGAAAAAAAGAGAATAATTTTATAGACCTACCTGTGAAATTATAACCCTCCAATTTTTTAATTATGCCTTGCAGCTGAGGTGCTAAAAGTAAGTTGAAGCAGTTAGAGAGTTTTTGGAGTTGTTAGCATTGCTTCTGTTTGTGCACCACAGCTTAGAGGTGAACTGCCCAAGCAGTTTCTAAAAGTGCATTCCTGAGATTTCCTGCCTGTTCTTAACCACTCACCAACCTGCTGCTTGTGCTGTGCACTAGTCAATAAATAGACCTTACCTTGCTGCTTCTTTTTGTCTCTGTGACAGAGATTATACATTAATAATAAAGGCTACAGCAAATCTTGGTGAATTGATGCTGGAGTGCTGTTTAAACTTGTTCTTTCCATAATTCCAGGGAAGACAAGTCCTATTTCTGTGTTATTTTTAACTCCCCAACGTGTTCTAGTGCAGTCCTTGCACTGCAGTGTTTGTCTCCTCAAGAAGCAATGGAAGGAAGAGGCTCAGCCTGTGCTGGGGGTTATTTGCTTGGAAGTTCATTCTGATAAGAATTTCCCAAGTAGCCACATGGTGCCACTGGCAGCTCTTGGATTTGGGGAGCTTTGGTGATTTCACTGTTTGAATGGGGAAGAGTGGATTCAATGGAACTTGGGCAGTCAGGAAAATCAACCCCCTTTCCTGCCTCAGAGCTCATTCCTGTAGAGATCCAGCTCTTCCATAAGCCTGGGGTGAAGCTTTTCCCTGTGTTGAACATCCAGCCAGGGCAGGGGAGAGGGAGTTGAAGGGGAGCAGGTAAAATACTCTCTCCAGAGCTTTGTGTGCATGATAAAGCTCATGGAAATAATGAATTGGCATTATTACATCCAGTCTTTCCATGCAGAGTTCCCACTGTGTTTGGAAGGCACAATTATTCGGGACAGGCTTGAAATCCCTGTTGTTTAAATAGGAATTCAAGTAACCTTGAAACCTTTCTGACTCCCTGGAATACAGAACAGATGGTGTGGTGGGAATTCTAAATGGATTCTTAAATCCATTGGAGAATTAAAACCATCTGCAAAACTAATTTTTGGGGAAGAAGTCCTGAGAGGCAGAACCTTGGAGATGTCCCAGTGATATGGGTTGAGGAAAGGAAGCATGAGAATGGTTTGGTTGGGGAGATTGGAGCTGTCAGTGTCCAACTGCATGTCAATGTTTTACTCAAATAATAATATCCAGGTTTGATATGCAACTTTTTTGGCTTTTTAGGCTTCTTTTTCCCAAGTTCTTGGACCAGTGTTCACAAGGTATGTGTCCCTTTTCTTGCCTTTTTTGCTCCACAGAAAAAGTGGCTGAGCCACAAGACCAAATAAATCCATGTATGTTCTGTATTTCTCCTTTAAATTCACTTATCAAAGGATCAGAGGAACTGCTGGAGGTAAGGACAATCCCTGCCTACACCAGCAAACATCACAGGCACCTAGATTTTATTTTAGCCAGACTATAAGCTCAGCCTGAATTTGGACAGACCAGTGACAGTGTGTATAAGTACATACATTTATATAGAGCATGACTTGCTGATCTTACACTCATATTTTTAAGGGCACTGCAGAACTGTAATTTTTGTGTTCTTATTTAAAAGCAGTTTAAGGACAAAATCAGAGTAGGATGCTCAGCTCTTCTTGTGGCTCTTTAGACTCTGAGTGCTCTGCTTTGCTGCCACAATAGAGGCACCTCTTATTCATGTGTGAAAGGAGCCCAAAAGGATGAGGTTGGGAACAAGCTGGAAGGAATGTAGGTGCTTTTATATAGATCAGAATTTTATCCTTACTTGGAGAAAAATATTGGTGCTGCAATTTGAGGAACTGTCCTGATTAAAACAGTGGGTGAATTTGTAGGGAGCAGGAGAATATTAAGAATATAAAGAATTTTCAATAACTACAGAGAAGTTAAAAATGCAAATGTCAGAAAAAAGTACTCAAAACTCTCTTTTTTTTAATTTCAAGTCCATTTGTACAGACCTGACTGGGGGAGAACTTGTTGAAGGAGGAACTAGAAAATGCCCAGGACAGGCACAGCTAATTTTCCTGCAGTCAAAATCATAACTCCAAATGCTGGAGGTTGGAGGAGTGTTCTCCTGGCAGGGAATTATTTCTGCACGTTGCAAAGTTTTATCATCCAGTTTCCAGATACAGAATGTGACACTGGATGGCCCCAAGGTCACTGTGGGAAAGCAAATTAGTTCACAGAAAACGGGTAATTTTTGTGCAGAAAGTTTCAGGAGGAAAAGTGTGCTTTGGGCTGAGATGTGGGACACTTCCAGTCTCCAGTCTAATACAGAATTGTGTCCCTTGTGCAGTAGGGAATTTATTTCTTTATAGTTCATGGAATAAAAAGTCCACCATGTGTGCTGTAATTTCCTTTTGTCTCTCCTTTTTTCATTTTTATTCTTTCCTTTCTTACACAGAAGTTGTAAGATGACACCTTACAGACTAAGGGGACATTGGCATCCCCTGTAAAACAATTTCACACACCACACAAAAGAAATCACTATTGTTAAATATCCCTATTGTACATTTGGGAGCAAAGAGGGTCCTTTATTTTCCTAAAGCATATTTTTAATCCATCCCTCCTGTTTTTTTCCTGCTCCTATTGAACATGCTGTTCCCCAGGCTGTGAGAGTTTTTTTTTTTCTTTAGATGGATGTATAAATAAAGCATTAAACAAAACTGGGTGGTCTCCAAAATGCATCTCTTGGAAACAGGGATGACAGTGACAGTTTATTGCTGCTTTTCATTTTAATTGCATAATTAATATCCCCAAACTTGATGTCATTTCAAGCCTGAATGTGACTTAAATTTCACCTCACCCCTCTTCCAAGAGCCTCTGTGCATTGGAGAGGACATGGATGCTCCTGGAATTGGTGGGGAAACTACTGTGGGAGTTTAAAAATAAGGAGAAATACAGTGATGGAGATTTGCTTGAGCTGTTGTTAAAATTGTAGCTGGAAAGGGTCAGTGATGGCAGGAGCTTGTTGTTGGAATACCATTTTGGGGTCTTCCTTTAAAGACAAAACCCCAAACCCTTCTCTTGTTTTTGAAAGTCCAAAATCCTCATTTTTACCTGTTCAGCCTCTTTTCTGCATGTTAAATTCACCAAGGGGCTTTACATGTGAGTGTCTGTCATTAAACTTGTCCTGATCCAATTAATTCTTGTCTGAATGTATTATTTTAATTAACTGGTGCTTCTGATTGAGTCTAAATTGCTTCTATGAGATGAAAGGTACTTTGCTTGGCTTTTTGTTGGTGTTGCTCTTTTTTTTCCCCCCTCTTGAGTGCAGTGAGAGGGGAGGGAAGTGAAGGAAAAGTGGCTGGTTTGTCACTTCATCCTTTCCAAGTCCCTGTTTACATGGGAATCTCTGATTTCCTTCCCCAGGCCTGGTGAGTAATGTGGTTTTCACAAGTCATGCTACAGAGCAGAGGCATCCTCTCCTTGTGCAGCTGCAGAGCCTGATCAGAGCAGCCAATCCCACAGTTTCCTTCATCCTGGCAGAGAATGGGATTGTCACCAGGTAAATTCATCCCTGCCCACAGCTCATCCCTTTTTTTCCCCTCCTTGGAAACTTGGGGTTCTCTTGCTTTGCTCTGGTGGTTTAGAGAGAGGAAATGCAGGTTTTTCTTAATTGCTTCTCATGCAAAAGGGATTTTCCCTTTTACATTTATGGGCACATAAATGCAGGGATTAGAAAATGGGGTTTGTTTGCAGAGTATGATTTATGTTACTGTTACTGCCACACTAAAGGGAAAATGCCTTAATTTTACTGTCACTAACACATTATCTTTTATGTAAGTAGATAGTGGCCATTTTATTGAACGTATAAAATTACAGATCTTCATTTTATGTCTTTACAGGAACGAGGACATTGAATTAATTCTCTCAGAAAGCAGTTTTTCAACTCCTCAGATGATGAGAGCTCGATATTTAATGTATCCTGGCTGGCAAGTATCTAGACTGAGAAATATTCAAACTATTTTTCTAATTAACTTGAAGATTAAAATGTTTCACTAACTTCATTTATGTCTGTTTTTTTCCAAGACTACTCACTTGGAACAGGCAGCAGCTTTGTAAATCATTTTTAAGAGAGCTGATGAGTATTCCTGGGGGATACATGATTATGGGGCAAAGGCTCCTTTCTGGACACCATTTCAATCAATGACAGGATTACTGTTGCTTTCCAGAAGAATGGGAAAGAACCCTGTGGGAATAAACTGGGAAGGATTGGGATGGGTGAGGCCAGTAATGACTGGAGTAATTTCATTCTGACAGCCCTTCAGCCTCTCTGGAATGAACTTGCTCTGTCAGTGGAGCCATTAACAGAACAATTATTCATAAAAAACAGCCCCTTATTGACAGGCTTGGCAGGAGCTGAGGGCACAAACACACGTGGCACCAAGATTTCCATTGAATTCCAAGGGAGAATTTTCATGGATCAGGGCTCTTCACACATCTTGTTGCAGTTATCTGTGCTGCACCTTTTTGGCAGCAATAGGAACCTGTCAGGCCTCATAACTCCTGGTCTCTGTGCTGGAAACAGGATTTATTTATCATTCCTTGCAGTCCTAGATGTGTCATTATCTTTTGATTCATAATTCTTGCTTTAAATTGGATGCAAGGGAGGCTCCTGGAGGAAACTGGCACAAGGCTTGGGCTGTTGGAGCTGCTTGTGGAATGCATGGAGCCAAAGAGAGAGAGGGAGAGCAAGAAAAGAAAGTACTTAGAAGTTTTGGACAGCTGTTAATCCATTTGGTGACAGTAGGAAAGAATTGTATGTGGGTAGTGTGTTAAGGAAAATAAAAGGCAGCAGGAAAAGCATCAAAAAAGCAGCCAAGGAGATCTTACTGCAGCCTTACAGTACTTACAGAGGGCTCATGAAACAGAGGAAGAGTGACTTTTTGTGTGGGTAGATGGAGACAGGACAAGGGAGAAGGGTTTTAAACTAAAACTGGAGGTTTGCATTGGATATTAGGAGGATTGGCTGTGAGGGTGGGGAGGCCCTGGCACAGGTTGGGCAGAGAAGCTGTGGCTGCCCCAACCCTGGAAGTGTCCAAGGCCAGGCTGGAGCAGCCTGGGATAGTGGGAGGTGTCCCTGCCCAGGGCAGGGGGTGGAACTGGGTGGTCTTTAAAGTTCCTCCCAACCCAAACCCTTCTACGAGATAAGTTCTTTAAGTTCCAAGAGCAGATTTGACTGGAGCACTTTTACAGGCAAGAGGGTGGAACTGGATGATCTTTATGATCCTTTCTAACCCAAACCAGTCTGTGATGCTACAATAATTTCCTGAAAAGGGGCACTTTGAACACCCTCATACTGTGAATGCCCCATTTTCATGGACATCTCAGAGATCAAAGCTCAGTGTTTCTCTTCCCATGAGCAAAGGGGAGAACCAGGAGTTCCCTGGGAGCAGTTTGGTGGTGAAGAGCTGAGGCTTAGGTGTTTTCTGGCTGTTAAAGGTGTGCTTTTGGTTCTGTCCCAAGGTCTGAAGGCACATACGGGGCAGGGGCCGTGATCCCCCCCATGGTGCAGATCTGTGTGTGGTTCAGTCGCCCGCTGGAGAAAACCCGCTTCGTGGCCAAGTGCAAAGGTACAGCTGCACTCTGACTCCCTGAAACCCAGGCTGCAGTGCTGAGGGACTGACACAGCACAGTCACTTCATCACTGCTGAAGTCAACTTTTAATTGAAAATTCAGCTTTCCTTCCTAAAACTACAGTAAATTCTGTTCCTCAGTGTCTCCTCTGGAAAACTCACACATGCTTTCATTCAGCTAAAACTCCAATTTGGTTTTTGGGGTTCTATTTTTTTTTTAGTTATTTGCCATTTATTTTATGTTTGTTTTAATTGGTGGTGTTGAAATACAGTTTACAAGTCACCATCAGCTTCTACTTTCGATGCCAAATAATTCTTTGAAGCTACTGGGAAACAGGCTGAGCTCTGTTTTAGGCAAGTAGATCTAGAATGATGCCTTTCTTTCCTCAGCCAAACAGTGTTAAGAGGGACCATTTTACTTCCCACACACACTGGAAGCTTCCCTTGTGTCAAACACTTACTTCCCAAACCCCACAGCAAAGAAATGAGGACACAGAGAAATGTTACCTGGTGGAACTCCAGGGACATGGCAGCTTTTCCCTTGGGTGGATTTGGGATCAGTAGTTTAGGTCTGAGCAGAAGTTGCACCAAGGAGGAGAAAAACAAGAGATAATCTATTTGTGTTTTGTTTCAAACAGGAATTAAGTCACTGCTCAAGCCAAGTCCTTTTTCTGGGAACATTTATCACATCATGGGCAAAGTGAAGTTTTCAGGTGAGGGCAAATTACTGCTGAGGTGTTGTTTTGTGATCACACTGCCTGGAGTTAAAAATGCACTTGTGTCCTGCATTCCCTCTGCAGCCATGTGCTGCTGTTAAATTAGATCAGCAACTGTCAGGACATTCCTTCCTTCTGCTTCTCCTTGTTAGATTCTGAGAAAGTGATTGAAGTCTGTCACAACACATCAGCCAATTCCCTCAGCCTGGTGCCTGTTCCAGAGGGACCAACCCCTTCTGATTCCAGAAATGATCCCAGAGACTGCAGTGCTCACCAGGAATATTTCCTTGTGTTCATTGGCTGCTCCCTGAAGGAAGAGGATATCAAAGACTGGCTCAGAGAAACTGCAAAACAGGTTTGTGAGCAGCTTTCCTTTTCTTCTGTGTTAGTATTTCTTAACAACAACAGGAGAAATCCATGTGTCTCCATCAAACTTTCCTGGTTTTACCTTCTTTTTTCTTCTCCCAAGGCATTGCCATTCCAGGGTGCAAATGTATTTCAGAAAAGGGACTAACAGTCTCTGCAATTTGTGCATTGTTTTATTCCTGCCTTGATGTGCTCTTGAATGCTGGAGCAAATGGATTATGTCCAGGATAAACACAGGATGATTTAGTTGAGCTGTGATTGCCAAAAGCTCAAGTGTAGTATGAAATAAATCTCCTTGAATTACCTGAACACTGCAAAGCTGAAAATTTGTTTTGATTCACTAAATTAAACCTCCTTGGCAGTAATCCACTGAAATGGAGGAGTCTTGTCATTTTGTCATCCTTAATTAGTCAGGTGAGCTGCTGTGGAAGATCCATGTATTGTATCCATGCAGGAAGAGCTGGGGTAGGATCAGGGAATGTGCACCTTGGAAGAGGCCCAGTTTCCACACAGTGATTGACAGAATCCCAGAATGGTTTGGGTTGGAAAGGACCTTAAAAATCACACAGTTCCAACCCCCTGCCCTGGGCAGGGACACCTCCCACTGTCCCAGGTGGCGCCAACCTGGCCATGGACACTTCCAGGGATCCAGGGGCAGCCACAGCTTCTCTGCCCAACCTGTGCCGCTGCAAATTTTGGAACATCTGTTAGTTAAAAATACT
The DNA here is from genome assembly GCA_013399895.1 of Serilophus lunatus. Lineage (NCBI taxonomy): Eukaryota > Metazoa > Chordata > Aves > Passeriformes > Eurylaimidae > Serilophus > Serilophus lunatus. The sequence continues at coordinate 106,296 of VXBA01000055.1, forward strand.
CACAGTTACTTCTTTTTGGCTTGGGATTTGCACAGTATCTCTAAAAATCTGTGTAGGAAGGGCAAATGTTCCTGCAGATTTGTTGGAGCAGTTTCTAAGGATCCTCAAGTTCTCACCTCAGTTCTCCTGGCAGGTTGTGTTCCCTCTGGGAAATAATCCCACATTCTCTGTGGTTATCTCATGCCCTGCACATCTCACAGGGTAATAGCAGACAAATGCTTTCACATGGAAGAAAGCCCTCTGTGGAATTCTGCTTTGATTTTAGGAAAACTTGGAACTTCAATGCTTATCTCAAGTGTGAAGTGTTTCCTCTTGGAGCAGTTCAAGACTTTAAATAATGTTTAAAATCTCCCTAGTCATGGCTAATTCAGGGTTTCAGGTAGTTCTGAGAGTTACCACATGCTGCGTGTTTCTGTGCCAGCTTTCTCCATTTCTTACAGTAAAGCTCTATTGAAATTGGGTTGGTTAAAATACTTGGAAATGAAAACATCTACAAGTGTTTTCTGTAAGATCAAAGAATTTTTACTTTTGTTTTCAGAACATTGTTATGTTTTAATGAGTGATTTTAGAAATTAATGTTTGAAATACTTGCTTCTGTTTTGTGGTTTGGAGGTGTCTTTTTGTTGTGTTTTCTTTCTTTTTAACTAAGCTGTGTTATCACATTGTCACTCAGTAATTACATAACTGGAATTATATAATCCTTCCTACAGAAACCTCAGAGGAAAGCCCTGAAAACCAGAGGAATGTTAACCCTTCAGGAAATCAAAAACATACACGTGAGTAGAAGCAATTCCTTCCAAGCCCTTTTTTTTTTGGCTGATTCCTTAAATATCTCTCTGGATGTCAGAGCACCTGCCACAGCTGCCATAACAAGTGTGCTGAGCACTGAGTTACTCCAGCACTTTGGAGCTCCTTGGAACACAACTGGAGCTGTGCAGGAGGGATTTGAGCTTCCAGTTCCTCTAGAAAGTAGGAGGACGTGTAAGATGTTGGACATCTGTAATGGCCCTAACAGTTTTTAACTTTTGAAATTTCTAAGGACTAACTCTGCACAATCCTGAGTTTTAAATGTTCAATTGATGGAGTTTATTTCCTGGTGCAGGTGAAACGCCACTTGGATCCACTTCCAGCTGGTTATTTTTACAATGGGACTCAATTTGTGAATTTCTTTGGTGACAAAATGGATTTTCATCCATGTATCCTTCAAAACATGAGGGTTTGGTGATGGTTTTGGGGAGGAAACAAGCTGTGCAGATGTGGAGTGGTAAAGAGCCAGCTCCTTGACATTTAAACTTGGGATTAAAACTCTTCCTCAGAGATAAGATCAGAGAACCAACCAAGCAATCCCAAAACTGCACAGGAGCTCAGGCAGAGATTAATTTATGGAGCACAGCTTGTCAAAGAAACAGTTTTCAAAGATTTCCATGGTTGATAAAGCTTTCAAATGGATGGAGTTGCAGTGTGCACACCCAGCTGAAAACGAGCATATTTTTATCTGCAATATTACCCTGGGATTTCTTGCCAATATTCCAGTGTATTCCTGTTTTTCACTGGAGGAGTGCCTGGATCTTGGAAGGCTTTTCCATCCCTAATGACTGTGATTCTCTCATTTTCATAGTGTTCTGTTGCTCTTATATTTGTTTTATTACCAGTTGCTAATTTGGTTTTGTATTCCCACTTTTCAACAGAACTTAGCAAAGTTTACAGAAATCCAAGTGGGTTCTGTGATGCTGCTTTGGAATAAGAACAAACAGTTACTTTCTGTGTCCTGTGGGACCACTTCAGAAATTAAAACAGCATACTTGGACTTCAGTATTCACTGGAAAAGTTCTGGATGTCCCATCCTTGGAAGTGTCCAGGGCCAGGTTGGAGCAACCTGGGATAGTGGGAGGTGTCCCTGCCCATGGCAGGGGGTGGGAATGGGGTGATCTTTAAGATCCCTTCCAACCCAAAGCATTCCATGATTCTGGGTGTTTGGTCCTGATTGACCCTTTTTGAGGGATTGGAATTTTAGGCAGCTTTTAGAATTCTGTTTCTCAAAAAAAAAAAAGCAAAAGCTGTACATGTGTTCATAGAGTCACAGAAGGGTTTGGGTTGGAAGGGACCTTAAGGCTCATCCAGTTGCACCCAGGGACATCTCCCACTGTCCCAGGTGGCTCCAACCTGGCCTTGGACACTTCCAGAGATGGAGCAGCCACAATTTCTCTGGGAATTCTGTCCCAGTCCCTCCCCACCCTCCCAGCCAGGAATTCCTTCCCAATATCCCATCTAACCCTGCTGTAGTTCTGCTGTTCCCACATCCTTCCTCTGGAGTGGGAACCATCCCTCATGGACCTCCTTTATTCCCTGCTAACACAGAGTACTTGTGCTCAGGTCTGTCTGCAGGACTCCCAGAAGGTAACCTCTGCAATTCCTGCTTTACTGAGTGTCCCTGAACTGCCACATCCTTCAAACCTGGATGTTCTTTCCTACTAAATGCCATTTGCAACCAAGATTTTTCCTTAATTTTCCCAAACCCAGTAATGGACCAGTTCATGAACGATTACTTGGAAGAAGCCAACAGGGAGATTGAGAAGTACAACAGGGAGCTGGAGGAGCAGGAATACCACGACCTGTTTGAGCAGAAGACATAAACAAGTGTGTCCTGGGTCTGTCAGGATCCCCAAATGCTCTTTGTCCTTGTGGATCACTAGAAATTGAGGGAAATGTCTGTTTTTCAGCACTCCTTTCCAAACTAAGAGATCATTCCTGTAAGTTGGCATTTAACACGGGATCTGCTTAGCTATGTGTACTGTCAGGTTTGCTTCCACTTCACCTCCATTCCAGACTGTACAGAGCATCACCTGGAATCTCTGGCAAGCAGTTGGGAATGTGTTCAAAAGAAGAAGAAGAAGAAGAAAAAGGAGGAGAAAAGAAGCAAAACTATTTATTTCCTAATAGGTGGGAATGTAATCGTGGAATTGGGCCTTTGTGCAGATAAACTGCTCTGGGTGTCCCTTGGAACTCTTTGCACAGGAGCTCTGAGGAGCAGTGGTGGATTTCAGGGGCTGGGATTGGGGGTGTTCCCAAAGCGAGAAATGGGGGAACAGTTGCTCTGATCCCACAGCTCCTTCAGTGCTCCCAAAGAAATTGAGGATTATTTACTCTGAAGAGTCCCTGATCCCACAGCTCCTTCAGTGCTCCCAAAGTAAAAAATAGGGGAACATTTACTTGGAAGAGTCCCCAGTCCCACAACTGTTGAGGTGTTCCCAAAGTGAGAAATGGGGGAACATTTACTTGGAGGAATCCCTGATCCCACAGCTGTTGGGGTGTTCCCAAAACGAGAAATGGGGGAACGTTGGGGAAAACTGGGAAGAGTCCCCAGTCTCACAGCTGTCAGGATGTTCCCAAAGTGAAAAATGAGGGAACATTTTAAAATGAGTCCCTGATCCTACAGGTTTTGAGATGTTCCCAAAGGGAGAAATGGGGGAAAGAATTTAAATACTTGAGGAGTCCCTGATCCCACAGTTGTTGGGATGTTCCCAAAGCGAGAAATGGGGGAACACTGGGAAAAGCTCTGAGGAGTCCCCAGTCCCACAACTGTCAGGTTGTTCCCAAAGCAAGAAATGGGGGAATACCTTATAAACTCAGAATTCCTAATCCCACAGCTGTTGGGGTGTTCCCAAAGCGAGAAATGGGGGAACACTGGGAAAAGCTCTGAGGAGTCCCCAGTCCCACAACTGTCAGGTTGTTCCCAAAGCAAGAAATGGGGGAACATTCGGAAGAGTCTCTAATCCCACAACTGTTGGGGTGTTCCCAAAGCGAGAAATGGGGGAACATTGGGAAGAACTCTGAAGAGTCCCCAATCCCACAGTTGTTTGAGTTTTCCCAAAGCAAGAAATGGGGGAACAAGTCAAAAATTTCTCTTCTAGAAGAGTCCCTGATCCTGTAGCTGTTGGGATGTTCCCAAAGCGAGAAATGGGGGAACAGTGGGAAGAACTCTGAAGAGTCCCCAATCCCACAGTTGTTTGAGTTTTCCCAAAGCAAGAAATGGGGGAACAGTGGGAAAAGCTCTGAAGAGTCCCCAGTCCCACAGCTGCCAGGGTGTTCCCAAAGTGAGAAATGGGGGAACAAGTCAAAAATTTCTAGAAGAGTCCCTGAATCCCACAGGTTTTGGGATGTTCCCAAAGTGAGAAATGGGGGAACAGTGGGAAGAGCTCTAAAGAGTCCCCAGTCCCACAACTGTCAGGGTGTTCCCAAAGCAAGAAATGGGGAAACAGTTGGGAGAATCCCCAATCCCACAGCTGTCAGGGTGTTCCCAAAACAAGAAATAGGGGAACACTTCACTTGGAATAGTCCCCAGTCCCAGAGCTGTTTGGGTGTTCCCAAAGCAGTAGATGGGGAACACTCAGGCCCCTGCACAGTTTGATCTGCACTCAAAATTCTCACTTTTCTGGAGAAAAGCTATTTCTACATTTCAGGGTGGAATTGGTGGAGAAAACCAAATTTCTTCCCAGTGCTCTTGTTGGAGTTGTAGGAAATCCTCCTGACTGGCTGCACCTGCACCTTGCTGTTGCTTAGATCCCTGAAGGATTCTTATTTCAATCCTAAAACCTGAGCAAAGCAAGGGAAGAGGGAGATTCTTTAGCTGAAGAATTCCTTGTCATGGAAATGACTGATTTCCAAAGGTAAAAAAAAAAATCTCAAAAGATGAGCTTGAAATAGGGAGGAACTTGGTAGTGAAGCTTCCAGGAGAGTTTGCACATTGTGACATTTCATTCCACCGGTGAGAAATCACATTTTAAGTACTTGCAACAACATTTTTGTGGTTCCTAGATGGTACATCAGGAATGCTGGCAGCTTGTCCTAAGTTAATTCAGCTCAGTTTTAAGTGAGACTTTGTAAATCCCTGACTGAAAGTTCATAAAGTACCTTAAAAGCTACTTAACAGGTAATTACTGAGTTTTACTTAGAGGTAATTACTGGAGTTTATTTGAATAAGCAGGATGTGTGGTCAGAATTTAGGTGGGAGGAACTTTTTATTCTCATATTCCTTCCCCTTAGGGACAGCTCAGTCTTTCAATACAACTGCAGCTTTTTTTGGTCAGAAATATGGAATGCACTGAAGAAATGGAATGAAAAATCTCTTACAGGGCTTAAAATACTTACAAAGTATCTGCACAGTCTCATTCCATGGCAGGAAAATGGGATTTAATCCCTGCCATCCAACCTAAGGCTGATTCCAGTTTCTGCTTTACTTGGGAGATGGATTTTTTACCTTTGGAATGTGAAATGGCTGAAATTTCAATCACCTGAAGTGTGTTTTAGGTGGTTTTAGTCTTCATTGCTCCTGGCAGCCAGTGCTGTGGTGGAATTCCAGGTGCTGCAGGCTGGGATGGAGATGATAAGGTTTCATTCCCAGTTTGCCTCCTAGATTTAAAAAGCTGTCTGAATTTAAGACTTCTTTTATTATTTTTATTTTCTTTTTTTTTTGCACACCACGAGACTTTATATAAACTCCTTGTGTCCTGTTAGAGGCCAGTAAAAGCCAGCAATTAGTTTGTGTTTTAGGCTTCCTGGGATATTCCCTGGATCCCAGGGCTGGAGCATCCTGAGAAGGCTCGTGAGTTTATCTATGCATGGCTAAACTTTAGTCTTAATTCTCCTGTAGTGCCTGTAGAGCAGAGGTAGCAAGCAGTGGAGCTGGGGGGCTGGCAGGTGTTCACAGCTGAGTCCATGGAATTCTTGCTCCAGAATGATTGGAATTCTGGGATTCTGGGGCAATAAAAAGGGGCATTAGGGAATTGAAATCAAATTGGAGCCGTGTGGCCAATGAACTCAGTGTAAACCCAGCCTTCCAGTGATCCCATCTGCAAAGCCATATTTTTAGAGTAGTGGGATCACTATGGAGAAATTCCAGAGGTTGGGACAGCAGGCACATAGTGGAGGCTTTGTCTCAACCTCTGGGTGAATAAAGAGTAGATTTAAGTGCAATTGATTGAAAATAGATGCAGGTGCTGTAGCTGACAGGGCTCTGCTGAACTCTTTTTAAGAACTCCAATTTGTGCAGCTCTCAAATCCAGCGTTCTGGGGCTCAGCCAGCTGCAATTCCAAGCCCCATGAACAACAAAAGGAAAGAAAAAATATGAAAATTGAGAGTGTTAACTGTGCAAATTGAGCTGTTCCTTAAAAACTGGAGCAGGAGAGCTCAGGAGAAAGGCCTGGTATCCTTCTCTGCTGTGCTGCATGTTCTGTGGTCATAGCTGTGTATTGCAAAGACCTTTCACCAGACTGGTACTAGTTCAATTCTTGTCTTTTGGGATTGAAAGAAATTGATTACCTCAATTTTTCATTTTACTTTTCAACTGTGACTTTCAACCAGAATTTAAAAAAACAAAAGAATAAAACAAACCTGAACTAGTGAAACTGTGACAATTAAAACATAGTAGTGCCTTGCAGGTGACCCCATTTATTCCCCAAATAAATGGGTGTCAGGGGTTGCACCCCTTTGTTCCTTTTTAAAGGAATAAAACCAACCAGTTTTTGGTGAAAGGACTTCAAATTTAACCTAGTGACAAATATTAGCACAAATGGTTAAACTGTTGAAAAGAAAACTCTTTGAGGACTAAGATGTTGAAATGCTGCTGATATTTAAGAGCAGCTGCTGATGATTTGGGGGTTCATTCTTTCCAATCAGCAGTGCTTTTGTTTTTTTGTTTGTTTGTTTGTTTTTTTAAGAAAAGTGTAACTTTTGTACTCTGGTCAGAGGTGTTTGTACTGTATGGACCCCCACCCAGGGGGACCTGCATCCTCCCTCCTTGGAAGTGGAGGGGAGGATGGAGCTACTCCGAAGGATCTGACTCTGACCCTTTTTTTTAACTACTGTAAAACTCAAAAAAAAAAAAATAAAAACCACAAACCCACCCATGTTTGGATCCAGCAAAAGTGCCATTCAACTGTTCCTTTCATGGATTGTGCAAATTTGGTGTCCAGGCATTTGTGATCCTGGGAAAAAAAGTGCTGAGAGTCCTCAAGGGGTTTCCACGCTTCGCTGATCGACACGTGAGCAGCCTGTGGTGGTGTTTGCATTTCCTTCTCCTCCCCAGGAATGAGTGTGGGCAGAAGTTACTGAAGTTATAGGGACAAAAAAAAAATAAATGTGAGCAACTTAAGAGAGGAACCTTTGCAACTTAAGCTGGGCTGCAATCTGGGAGTTATTTGATCCTGGTCTGTGCAATTGGGTATTAAATCCACTTTGACACTTTGCAATGAAGGGATTGCAGGGAGGAGTGAAGTTGCATGTGAGTTCCCTAATAAGTTGGGTGTTGGTTTTTATTAATTGTTGTTATTTTTTAATTGAAACTTGTCAGAATTTGCACAGATTTAAGCTCTGGAATACTTTGGTATTCTTAAAAGGGAAAAAAAAATTGTGACTAGTATAGTGAATTGTAAACTGTGAGTTGGTAGAACCCCATGGCTGATCTAATCTTAGATGGTTCCAAATGTACCTCAGTGAGAAACTGCTTCATTTTCACCCAACACAGATGCTGATGTAACACTTCTCACTTGCCAATGTGCCAAAATTCACTTTTATACTAGTTCTCAATGCTTTAATATTTGCAACTTTGAAGTGAAAAACGTGTATTTACAAACACTACTGTAACTTCAGTTCAGCTGAATGGTGTGATTGGAGCTTTTTGCCTCTCGTATTTATTACACAACTTGAGTCAGTAAATAGAAAATTTACCTTTCCATTTATTTTTGTATTGTTTTACATGTTTATACCTGCAGTTTGTGTGACTTTTACACCTGTAACTCAGATGTGATGGAGAGAACCAATAAACAGTATCCATCCACTGCCTGGCTCTGACTCCTTTCATAAACTCACTCTTCCTAAACTGGAATTTTTTAAGCTTGGAGAGGTTTTCATTTTAAACTTGTTAAGTTCTAAAGAGGCAGAAGGGTGAGTGGTTTATATTCAGATTTAAGGTTCTGTGGGGGGTTTTTTTAGCTGCTATTTTAATTTTAAACCTTCCTGCTTGTGCTTTTAATTGGGAGAAATTGAAAACAAGCTGTAAATGAAGGGTGTTAATGTGCCTTGTGCTGCTGTCTCTCTTCCAGCAGGTCTGTGTGAGCACAGCTTCATAGTTGCTGACACACAGATCCAGGGGCATCCTTAGGAAAAGGAGGATGCAGCTTCCAAGATGAGCTTCCATGGATCTCACACCTGGCTAATCCCACCTTCCCCTGCTTTTCCTGCCTCACGCACCGAGTGTGAGTCCCCTGAGCTTTTGACACAACTCTGTCTTTTGATCCCTGCCTGGCAATCTTGGAGTGTTCCATCCTTTTGGATTAGTTGTCCATGCAAAAACAGAAGCAAATAATTTTTCTCCATCCCAAGAACACTGCAAACTTTTCCCAGGGTGGTGGGGTGATGGATTAGCTTTGGATCACCTGCAGGACCAGCAGAGCTTCCCCAGGGAGGGTTAAGGTTGTCCCCCTTGGCATTTGGTGTCCCCTGGGAACTGGAGTTTCTCCTTCAAGAACTCCTTTTCTAGGCAAAGGAAACATTGAGGATCGCAAAATCATGGAATGGGTTGGGTTGGAATGGACCTTCAAGATCATCCTATGGGCAGGGACACCTTCCACTTTCCCAGGTTGCTCCTGGGTTGCACTGGGATAACCTGTGCTTTTCTGGTCACCTGTGCTCAGAGAATAAACATTCCAAACCCAGAGATTCTGGAGCAATGACCAAGGAGAAACAGATTGGAGGCTGGGAGGAAAGTCTGGGAGCATCATGCTCTTATTTATGACTCAGGGAAGAGCAAAATCCTCAATCAGAGGATCAGAGAATACTTAGGTTGGAAAAGCCCTCTGAGATTATCAGTCCAACCCTTCCCATGTCCCCAAGTGCCACATCCACAGGGATTGGAGATCCCTCCAGGGATGGGGATCCACCCTTGCCCTGGGCAGCTGGGCCAGGGATGGACAACCCTTTCCAGGAAGGAATGTAAACTTTAAAATGCTCAGAGAAGGACTGGAAAATGAGGATAATGAGGAACTGCATGAGTTTCATTTCCTAAAAGAGATGAGTTCGATTTTCCTGGATAACTCTGAACAAATCCCTTGAGTCAGAGTTTTCATTCCTGCTTCTTGCTCTCAGTTCTCTCACTTTGGTGAGATTTTGGGATACCAATTTTTTTTGTGATACCAATTTTGATGAGTCTGGTTGCGTCTGCAGAACTTCCCAGCTCTGCTTGGCTTTTCCTGACCTCCTCTGTCTTCCATGTGGAATTTCTTTGTCCACCAACAAACAGTGCCTCTTTAACCTTCATAAATTGCCATCCTAATTAAAGGAATGAATTCCCAGCAGGAATTGCATGAAAATGGAGCACTTGTTAATTGAATAGCCCTGGGTTCCCTCCCATTGTACACGTTCAACAAGGTGCTTGTGTGATCCCTCCTATTGAATTGGCTTAAAATAAACCTTCGGGGGAGTTTGATGTCTTGGTAGGAAAGAAAACACCCAATGGGCAAGGCCTGGAGGGTTTCAATAGCTTCATTGCTCCAGGACAGACAGGAAAAAAAAGGCATGGAAAGTCAAATGTGGGTGAGCCATTCATGGCACACAATGCATTGTATGGATCAGAACCGCCCGACACGAGTGAAACAGGAAATTTCTAATGGTGCAAATCCAGCCTCTGCTCAACCCCACCAAAAATCTGCCATTTTTCTCTGTTATCAAAGTTAGTTCAATATTTGCTTTATATACATCCTGTTCCGGACTTTGATTCCTCTCTCCAGCTCACCTTCCTGCCTTCTGGAATCTGATTGATTGCACAGCCCTTGTTCTCCCAGAGCTTTGGCTTCTCCTGCTTTAACTCTTTATCTTGTCAGCCCCAGAGCTGGGTTTGCCCTTCCTTGGGCCTCTCCTTGCTCCCTGGAGAAAGGATAACTGAGGAGCTGGAAGGAGAAGGCTTGGGAGGGGCAGAGGATCTTCAGGAGAGAGAGGTGGGATGGCTGAGGTGCTTGAGTGCATCCAACCAGGGGTGGGGTGGGTTGGTCCAGGTTGTCTGTGAAGCAAAGAGCTGCACAAGTGGGCACAGCCCCAAGGCTGCCAGGAAAGTGTTTGGATGATCCTCTCAGGCCCATGGGGTGACTCCTGGGAAAGGGCCTGTGCAGGGCTGAGGGTTGGACTGGATGGTCCCTGTGGGATCATCAGCGGGTGAATCTGTTGTACACGGTGTCCTGCAGCTGCAGCACAGCAAGGCAGCCAGGTCCTGGGCCCATGTGCCCTCTCTGCATCAGGCTCCTTCTTCCTAAACCCATCAGGTGTCATGGAATCATGGAATGGTTTCTGTTGGAGGGGATCTCATAGAGCATCTCATTCCACCCCCTGTCACGGGCAGGGACACCTCCCACTGTCCCAGGTGGCTCCAACCTGGCCTTGGACACTTCCAGGGATCCAGGGGCAGCCACAGCTTCTCTGGGAATTCCAGCCCAGTCCCTCCTCACCCTCCCAGCCAAGAATTCCTTCCCACTATCCCATCTCTCCCTGCCCTCCGGCACTGGGAAGCCATTCCCTGTGTCCTGTCCCTCCAGTCCTTGTCCCCAGTTCCTCTCCAGCTCTCCTGGAGCTCCCTTTGGTGCTGGAAGGGGCTCCAGGGTCTCCCTGGAGCCTTCTCCAGGATCTGGAGGCAGCAGCACTGGGTTGGGATCACTGCCCTCCTGATGCTCTGGGGTTATTTCCAGCCCTTGCCCCATCCAAGGGAAATGGGGAGGAGCTGCCCTGCTCCAGGTCAGCAGGGATGTCACCAGCACTCAGAGAAGGTCCCAAAGTCAGGTTTGATGCTGAAGACTGTTGAAAGATGTGCTTCCTGTGCAACAACAGGGAATTTGGTTGTATTTCCCTGTGAAACCTCTTGAGATAAGAGCTGAAGTTCCTCCTGTACCATCCCTTTTTTGGCACAAAGAACACAGGGACAGAATTACAAATTGTGGTGCCTCTTTTATGTCCTGAGCTGTCAGAGCTGACCTGCCCCTTCACTGTATTCCACTCTGAACAGATCACCAGGGAATGGCTTCCCAGTGCCAGAGGGCAGGAGAGATGGGATAGTGGGAAGGAATTCCAAGCTGGGAGGGTGAGGAGGGACTGGGATAGAATTCCCAGAGAAGCTGTGGCTGCCCCTGGATCCCTGGAAGTGTCCAAGGCCAGGTTGGAGCCACCTGGGACAGTGGGAGGTGTCCCTGCCCAGGGCAGGGGGTGGCACTGGATGGGTTTTAAGGTCCCTTCCAACCCAAACCATTCCATGATTCCATGATTCTGTGCAGCTTGCTTTCTTCTGGAGATGAGCTTAAAAATCTTGATACTGTTTTTCCCTCTAAAAAAAGGCCCTGTTGTCCCTCTGCCCCAGGACCTGCTCCCTGGCTGTGGGACGTGGGGCTGATAAGAGACTTCTCAAAGCCAGGCCTGGGCTTGGTTTGTGCTGCAGATTAAAATCGCTGCTGCAGAGCAAGGGAAACACAAAGGCTTTGGGCTTGGCTTGGTTTGGGAAGGGTGTCCCTCCCGCTGGCCACTGTTTATTTGGGGAGGTGAGGTGGGTGCAAGCTCTGATAATAAACTTTCCTGGGAACATGATGGCTCTCAGGGAGGTCAGGGAGAAAGAATAAACCAGCACCAGGCATGGGATGGGATCCTGTGGGGAATGTGGGAGGCTGGAAGTGTGATGTTTGCTCCTCCCACTATCCCTGTGTGTGTCTCGTCTCTCACCCATCGTGCAGCCAGTGATGGCGTTTGGATCTGAGTGTTTTCAGCCTCTTCTCCCAAGGTAGGCCATTAAAAGGCTTAAATCCCTGTGGAATGAGAGGAGAAGGGATGGAGAGGAGCTGTGGCTGCCCCATCCCTGGAAGTGTCCAAGGTCAGGTTGGAGCCACAGGTTGAAGGTGTCCCTGCCCATGGCAGGGGGTGGGACTGGATGGTCTTGAAGGTCCTTTCCAACCCAAACCATTCCATGATTCCTTGCAAACCCAATGGAGCTGCTTTGCTGGGTTGTGGGAGCAGGAAAAGCGTTGGGATTCAGTGCTGGGAACATTGGGGTGCTCAGCATCGTGGAGGAGCCTTGGCAGTGCCCTGTGGGGATGGACATGACATCCCAAAGCAGTGGGGAAGGGCAGAGCTCACCTGCAGATGGAGGAAGGGAAACCAGCCATGCTCCCAGCCCAGGGTGTTTGTATCTAGGAAGGGATTGTGGCATTGGGAAACAGGGGGGATGTCTGTCCATGTGACCATGGGGTTTCTCTCTTCCCAGCTCAGCCTGTCTCAGACTGCAAGTTTCCTTCCTTACAATTGGAATCAGAGGATCATGGAATGGTTTGGGTTGGAAGAGACCTTAAGGATCACCTCATTGCAATCCTCTGCCATGGGCAGGGACACCTCCCACTGTCCCAGGTTGTTCCAACCCGGCCTTGGACACTTCCAGGGATGGGGCAGCCACAGCTTCTCTGCCCAACCTGTGCCAGGGCCTCCCCACCCTCCCAGGGAAGGATTTCTTCCCAATCTCAATCCTAGATGGCAGCCTCACTACCCTGTGCTGTGGGACCTGGTGACAGAGGTGGGACACTTTGATGTCATCCAGGATCCTTTAAACTCTGTCCTGCTCTCACCATTCCTTCTGGGATCAGGAGGAGTTCAGTTCCTGGGGAGCTCCTGGCTCAGGGACAGCGCTGAGCTCACCCATCTGCTCTTCCCTTGGCAGCTGAGGAGGGAGGGAAACAACAATCCTTTCCAATCCAAGTTTAATGTGTGCAAAGAGCAGCCCCGAGGATTCCTTTGGCACAGCCTCCCGTGGGGAAGAGACAGCTGCTGGAATGGGCCAGGGAGGCATTCCCCCCTGCCCTGGGTCAACCTTTTGTTGGAAGGGAACATTTCTGACTGTTTGCAGCCACTCTGCCGTGGCCAAGCGTCTCTTGCTTTCCATGGGAGTGTTCTCATCCCTTCCCTGCCTTTGGGAATCCTGCCCATCTGACATTTCCAGCACAATTTGTGCACTGGTGCAGGCAGCCTTCAAAGGCTGAGCTGTGAAGATGTTGGGTTTGGGACTCATGGTCTTCTCCCAGCAGTTTTCCCATTGCTGTCCAGGCCAGCAATCCACACTCCCATCCCACTCCCAGGACAGTGAGGAGCAAAACAACATTTTCTTTGGGATCTGGGCATTTTGGAGCTTTTGTAATAACGTAAATCCCTGTTTTTCTGCTCTAAGTGTGCAGTTTGTCAGTGCAATGTTGTCCCTACCCGTGTTTTCCTTCCTGTTTTCCCCCAAAGTCCTCTGCCAGGAGGAATGGGGATGCTGGAAATTGCCATTGCTGGAAGTTGCCATCCCTGGAAGTGTTCCAGGCTGGGTTGGATGGGGCTTGGAGCAACCTGGGATAGTGGGAGGTGTCCCTGCCCAGGGCAGGGGGTGGAATGAGAGGGTCTTTAAGGTCCCTTCCCAACCAAACCAATCTGGGATTTTAAAGCAAAAGGGAAACTTTGTAAAGGATGCTCATAACTTTACCTGAGGAAAACATTCCTTAATGGATTGGAGCCATCCTTGAGTCAGCCCTTGGAGTTCACTGACACCTGTCCAAGGCTGAATTTTATGGAAAACTGACCTCAGCCTGTACACCAGGACATCACACCACAGATAATTTTTGTAACTTCATTGAATTGGCTTTTTTCCTCTCTTTTTTTTTTGCTTTCTTTTGTCTGTCAGTCAGAGCCTTTCAGTTTTTACATATCATACGAAGCCAGATTTCCTCTTTCATTTCCAATGAGAGAAAAGGGAGCTGGTGAACCCTGTTCAGAAAGGAATGGGGAGAAATGGTGGTTTCTGATGCAAAGCACAGCCCTGGTGCTGAGTTGTTTGTGCTTTTACTTCACCACCAGCTCTTTGCTGCTCTATCAGTCCTGGTTTGCATGGAGTGAACCCTCTGGATTCCTCCTTGCCCAGTTTCCCCCATGGAGACCAAACCTTCTTTCCTTGGAGTGTCAGTGGATCTACAGAGGTGGCTTTGAACTCTTCTGCTGTATCAGAAATACCCTCTCAGCCTCAGTGCTCTCTCAAAAAGAAAACCAAGGGAAAAAAGGAAAATAATGGGGAAAAGATGATGAGTGAATCTCCTCTCTGGCTTGAGAGGAAAAGCTCAGCTAAAGAAGACTGTGAGCACCAGAATCCTTCTGTCTGATCCTGCTTCCTGTTTGACCCTCCAGATGATGTAAGGAGGGGACAGCCTTTGATTCAGCTGCATAAATCCAGGTCAGAGCACTTGAGAGACCCCAGCTTGTGTCTGAAGGTCCTGCAGGTCCCTGCACGGAGCCTTTCCCCCAAATCAGGGGAGCAAGGAGCAGGGGTAGCTCTGTTCTCCTCCCCAGTGAAGATAAAAAGGAGGCAGGAGAAAGCAAACCAACTTCACAGCTATTTCCTTCTCCTGTGTTGCCTCTGATTGTGGCTATTTTGGGATCTGAGCTGTTTTGTTCCCATTTTGAGATACCTGAAATGTTCCATTCAGAATGTCTTTGTGGAAGGCTGAATAAAAAAAAAAAGAAAGAACAGATTCAGCACATTTCTGGTAGAGATACTGAAGTCAGACCTGAACTGAGATATTAATAAATAACATGACCTGAAAATGGACCCTCAGCCTGGCTGTCCCATCTGGTGATGCCACCTTGACCACAGGGGACCAAAGTCTCCAAGGAAAGGAGGATTTCTGGAGGCAAAATCAAAAAAACCCAGCTAACCCCCCCCTCATTCTGCTTTATTTATAAAGCACAGGGGAGCAAAAGGGCTGGGGACCAAAAGGGACATTCCCTCCTGTTCTCTCTCAGCTCTTGGAAAGGGAAAGCAAACCATAAGCTTGTGTGTCTTTGAGTCAAAGAGCCTGAGGAGGGGGTTTGTTCACCTTTGGCTCCCTTGTTGCTTTTGGAGATGTGGAACCTCTTCCCACGAAGTTTAGGGGTGCCAAGCTCGTGGTCAAGCTGAGAAATGGGAATACAACACCCTCTCCTCCAGCCAGCCAGTCAGCAATGCCGTGAATCCATCTTTACATGCAAGAATAAGTCAGTTCCAACCATTCCTCAAAGCAGGAACTATCCCAAGATCAAAACACCAGTGGAAGCAGCACGGATTTCCCAGTAGGGCTGGATTTGTCTGCCAGGATCCCTTTGGAGGAACCTGCAGCTCAGCCCAGGAGCTCCTCGCTATGTTGCACCAAAATTGCAGAAGAAATGCTCCAACAAGAGCCAGGAAGAACAACAGAGAGGCAAAGCTGGTGTTTGCCCCATCCCTGGAAGTGTCCAAGGCCAGGTTGGAGCCCCCTGGGACAGTGGGAGGTGTCCTATGGCAGGGGGTGGGTCTGGGTGAGCTTTTAGATCCCTTCCAACACAAACCATCCCACGATTCTGTGATATCTTGGCTGCCAAGGTCTGTTTGGGGTTGGCCTTGTCCTCCTGCTCTGAGGATCGAGCACAATGGAGCCGAGTTTCATCCAAGGACTTTCTGCCACCACCAAAAGAGGGAGTGGGGGTGGAATATTGCTTTCTCTGGGAACAAGAATCACAGGAGCAGCACCCAAGTAACCCTGGTTACCAGGCTTTCATCCGTGGCAAACAGAAGGGCTGATAGCAGAGGTCCTTTTCTCAGGGGGGCACAGAGCACACAGTGTACCCAGGGATGGAAAACAGCAGAGCCAGGGAGAGGAGAACTCTGGGGAGGCAACAAAAGCACTGTAAATGTGATGTCCCGGGTTTCTCATCACTCCAGTGCTCTTGGAGTCTCTCCTAAGGAGCTCAGCTCTGGCACAAGGAGAAGTTGTTCCTTCCCTTTTGTTCTTGCCCAACTTCCATCCCCTGGTGATTTGTTTTTGTAGCTCCCAGAGATGAAACACCTTTGGCTGAGGCCCTGAGAACACTAAGGAGGTGTCCATGGTTGGGGAGCTTTGTAAAAAGGGGCTTGGAGCTCCAACCCTCAATCTGTGGGATCTGGGAGATGTGTCTGCCCAGGACAAAATCTCCGAGCCCTGTTACAGAAACTCCCTCTGTGGCTTTCCCACCATCCTTTGGCTGTGGAAGGTCTCTCCTGCCACGTGCTCATCGTTTCCTCCCCTTTTCTGTGGAAACTGGGACTTCCACAACCAGTTTTAGTTGTGCTAAATCCTCATGCTCCACTTCAGGCAGCTCTTTGGATCCATCTTTTCCACTCAGCCCTGTGTTATCAATATTGTGCCGCCAGTCTGGAGAGGAGGATGGTACCTCCAGATGTCTGTTTATCTCAGCCCCTCTTGTACTCCAGTCCCTCTGGAGACACATCCCACAGCCAAGTTTTCTCTGAAAAATATTTTTAACCCTTCCTCCCTCCCACTTGTCTTCCCAGACAGATCCCCAGGGATGTGCTGAGCAGGATTGTTTTCACTTACACGTCTCTTGTGCCTGCACAAAGGAGCTCTGCTTTCAGGAACAAACTTCTTACATATGTTTTTCTTGTCTAGACTCGGTTTTTTTCTTGCAGTTTTGCATCAAATCCCAGTTGTCAGGCCAAAGAGGGAAAGTTTGAAACCTACTTGAATTTTAACTTCAAGTAGATGATTTTTTTTTTAATCTTTCCATATTTTGAAGATGTTTGAGCAGTGTAAGAGCTGCTTTTCCTGGTGTGCTCTCTGACCTGACTGGCCAAAGGTTTTGTGCTGTTCTCCTACTCATTGTGGGACGTATTTGACGATGTGCAGGCATTTATCTGGTCTTTCAAAGTCATGAATCCTCCTCCAGTGCAGATATCATTTCAGTTGGATCCCACCTTAAAGCTCATCCCATTCCAAGCCCCTGCCATGGGCAGGGACACCTTTCACTGCACCAGGTTGTTCCATGGCCCTGGACAGGGCCGTGTTCTGAGCACAAAACTCATCCCAAAGGGAAGATTTTACCTCCTATCCTGGTGTCCCTTTGCTGCAGGCTGATGGATAGCTCCACATCCATGTTTGTTCCTGACAAATCCAACACCCTCAGTGACACCCAAACACAGGGGGCAAAGGATGGGGATGTCAGGGTTTGATGGCACTGAAGAACCACAAGAAAAAGGTGAAGAAAACACAATTTTCATGAACAACTCAGCAGTGCAGCCTCATGGGATGAATCCAGCCCAAGCAACATTAATTACACTAATGATGAGATAAACAGACAGGGAAATGTGTAAAGCCAAGGAGTTTGGGCTCAACACTTGCCAGACATCCCACATGGGTCCGTGGAGGGAGAGAAGAGCTTGGTGACATTTTGGCAGCTGTTTATCCACACCCAGGCCAGGCACAGGGATCTGGTCCAGCCCTTCCTGCTCTCACCCACTGCTGAGCCCATCAGGGACAAGTGGTAGCAGCACTGGGATAACACCTTTGGGAAGAGGACAAAGCCTCTGGACAGCCAGAGTGTAAGAACAGCAGCTCTGAGGACACCCAGGTCAGTGAAGGAGGAGGAGAAGATGTTTTGAGATTTGCTTTTCCCTCTCATGACCCTGCTCTGATGTGTTTGGCAATAAATTCAGTTAATGCCCCCAGGTTTGGTCTGTTTTGCCCATGACAGGAACTGGTGAGGGATGTCTCCCTGCCCTGATCTCATCCCACGAGTCTTTTGTTGTATTTTCTCAGAATCACCAGGTCAGAAAAGACCTCTGAGATCATGGAGTCCAACCCACCCCCACCTTGTTCCTGAGTGCCTCATCCAGTCCTTCCTTGGACACCTCCAAGGATGGGGACTCCAAACCTCCCCTTCCAACATCCAACCACCTTTTCTGTGAAGAATTTCTTCCTCATGTCCTGATGTCTCTCCCCTCTTTGGTTGAGGAGGGGAGTGAGAGTGGCTTTGGGGGGCACCCAGTGCCCAGCCAGGGTCTCCCCACCCCTCTCCTGTTCAGTTCTTGGCCATTCCCAGCTCCTTGCACACCTGGAGGGCTCCTGAGGACTGGGTGTGTTTTACAGCTGCAGGGATGTGCTGCAATCCACCTTCCCCTAATGCAATCCTGCTGAGCAGAGAGGGATGGAGGAGGAGAGAGTGTGGGTTTGTTCTCTTGTTGTCACTGTGTTTTCATAAGTGACTCTCACCCCAGGGCTGTTATTTTTGGAGAGCTGGGGCTCCTGTTTGTGGTGGGGGCTCCTTGAGCTCTGGGCTCAGGATTTGAGGGATGCACATCTAAATAAGGATGACATTTCAAACAGGTTGCATGCTAAACCCAAGTGTGCACTGAGAGGAAATATGAGCAGACTGACTTCAGATCCCTGAAGTGAAAAATTCCCCGTGGGAGGATCATTAAAGTTCTCAGGTAATTATATTCTGACATAAATTGTTTGGACCACAATTCAGGGTAACTCTAATCTGGACCTCATTATGATGAATAAAGAGGAATTAATCACTGGAAGCTGGATTTTCCCTGGAGATGTGTGATTGTGACCTGCCTGCTTAAATTTGGGCAGAGATGGGACAGTCTCAGCTCAGAATGTGTGTGTACAGACAGACACAGAGGGTTGGGAGGCACAGCCAGACTGACTGGGAAGGAAAAGGGCACGGAAATGAAGTTGGCAATGGGAACCATAGAACCACAGAATGATTTGGACTGGAAGGGATCTCAAAGGACATCTCAGTCCACCCCCTGCCCTGGGCAGGGACACCTCCCACTGTCCCAACCTGGCCTTGGACACTTCCAGGGATCCAGGGGCAGCCACAGCTTCTCTGGAAAATGTGTCCCAGTCTTTTTTGGTACTCAGCTGGTGAGGGAAGTTTGGAGGACAACAGCAACTACCAGCATGTTCTGGGCTCTGGATCATCACCTCAGCCTCATGGAGGGAAGTGTTTGGAGTCTGTGGTTATTATTGGTTTTAATGTTTATAATTCTTCATTTTGCATATGGTTATTTGATTGTGGCTCTTGGGCCATGGCCAGAGGCGTGAGGTTCAACAAGACCAAGTGCTGGGTCCTGCATTGGGTCACAACATCCCCCTGCAGCTCCAGGCTTGGGAAGAGGGGCTGGAAAGCTGGGAAAGGTCCTGCTGCCAGAGGCTGAACGTGGCCAAGAAGGGCAATGGCCCCTGGGCTGTGCCAGCCCTGGTGTGTCCCATCCCAGGGCAGGGACTGTCCCCCTGTGCTGGCCCTGCTGGGGCACCTCCAGGGCTGGGGGCACTTGTGGGCCCCTCAGACAAGAGAGACATGGAGGGGCTGGAGGGTGTGCAGGGAAGGGCAGGGAGCTGGGAAGGGGCTGAGGGAGCTGGGGGGGCTCATCCTGGAGCAAAGGAGGCTCAGGGGGCCCCTGGAATTCTCTGCAATCCCTGCCAGGAGGGGGGAGCTGGGAAGGGTTGGTCTCTCCTCCCTGGGAACAAAGGGCAGGAGGAGAGAAAATGGTCTCAGGTTGGATATTGGGGAGAATTCCTTCCTGGAAAGGGTTGTCCATCCCTGGCACAGCTGCCCAGGGCAGGGGTGGATCCCCATCCCTGGAGGGATTTCCAATCCCTGTGGATGTGGCACTTGGGGACAGGGGTGGCCTGGGCAGAGCTGGGGAAGAGTTGGACTGAGGATCATGGAGGGTTTTTCCTATTTTAATGATTCTGTGATTCTGGGAGGCACACAGGGGATCTGGAATCCCACTGTGCTTCTCTTTCCCTTATCCATCCAAGTGGATGGAATATGAAATAGTCAGGACATGGCTCAGGAGAGGAAGTTCTAGGGATCTGTAATTCTTAAATCATTCTGTGACATCAGAGCCAAGAGTTCAGCCCATATCTATCATTCCAAGCAATTCCCTTTGTCCAAAGCAGTCCTTGAACTTTGTTCTTCAGGGGATCTCCCAACACACCAGTGTGGCTCCAGAAAGGCTGGGGTGAAATGTGGATCCATTACATGCAGTAACTCAATTCCAGGCCCAGAAAAGCTTCAAATCTACTTGAACTTTTGCTACAAGTCCAATTTAACTCCCCCAGCTTTTTGTGGAGCATCCAGAAATAACCCCAAGTTTTGTTCTTCATCCAGAACCCCCTTTCAAGCATCAATCCAGTGCAGGTGTGGAGAAGTATTTCCACTGTGTCTCTTTCACCCACTTAAATAATTAATAATAATAAATAATTTGCCTTCAGTCATTGGTGTTTGTGGGGCCCTATGTTTTCTCCTCTGTGAGGAGATCTTGGTTATTTTTTTTTATTGGGTTGTTTTTTTGTTGTCGTTTTGTTGTTGTTGAGAAAGAAACTATGTGGGCTTCCAAGTCCTTGAATAAATGTCAAATAAAACATTCCAAGCAATTATTCCAGCTGGTAATAAGCAGTGAGACATCCTTCCTGTAGAGAAGCTGAACAATGGTTTCCTCTGACAGAAGCAAAATATTAGGAGCCTTCCATATGTTGGTGCTGATTTAAACAGCAGCAACATCTCCAAGAGGGTCAGGAGGCCCCAACAAGTATCTGGATATCCTGAGGGAAGAAAAGCTCTGTGGGAAACACCCAGACTCCCCCCAGCATGCTGCAAAACTCTGGGAGTTTTGTCCATGTCTCCTCAACATCCTCCAGCTTTGAGAGTGGTTGCTTCCTTCCCTGGCTTTGTTAGTCCTTCCCAGCACATCCAGGCTTATCCCAACCAGCCCAGGGGGGCAGGTGAGCCACCCCCTGGTCACAAACATGGACAAACTCCTTGTGGTCCTTCCTTCTCCCCCAGATCCCCACTTTGCAGATGCCCAACTCAGGGAGCACAACCCTCCCACCGACTTGGTTGCTCGGGTGGGCGCCCAGGACGTGCCTCTCCAGGGACTTTCTGGTGATGCTGACTTTGCCCTGCCCCAAGCTGGAGGCCAGCTCGGCATGGGCAGGGGTGTGGAAGGCGATGTTGCCCTTCCCCAGCGTGGTGCTGGTGCTGGAACAGAGCTGGGGTTGGAGAGGTTGGAGCTGGAGCTGATCCCAGTCCCACAGCTCCTGCTCAGCCCTGAAGGGAAGAGCTCGTTCTGCTTGATGGCTCCCAAACAACAAAGGAGGAAATTGGCCACGATTCCAAAGTGTGGAGCCTCCCAGATCCTTCACAGACACGGAGAGCTGCTGGTAGCCCTGGAAAGGGCAGAGCATGTGGCACCTCACTTTCTCCTCCTCAGCATCTAAATCCTCATGAACCAGTTCTTATGTGGCAAACCAGGGTTGGGATGTCTGCAGAGTCAGGAGCAAAGTTCCCTGGGGAGACACAAGCAGCTCTCCTTGATGCCAAGATCTCTCACCTTCTGGTGAAGGACCCAGAAGTTAAAAGAGTTTTCAGGCAGTTTCTCTCCCTTGTGTGGCTCCAGTGGCTCAGTCTGCTGAAGACCTTAGCAAGTCCCTTCTTCACCTCTTCCCGTTTTATTTCTCTTGTTGAAAGAGAAGTGATGATAACACTGGATCTGGTGATGAAGGACAGGTAAAATCTATTATCTTTTGGGCACTGAGACACCTCAAACCAAGCTCCAGATGTCCCACAGGGGGAAATTCTTCCATGGCTTCTTGAGCTGGAGTCATTCCTCTACGCTGCAGGTCTTGCACTGTGGTGTCAAACGAATCCAGAAGTTGGGAGGATCAAAATATGGTTTGTAGGAGATCCCAAATCACTGCCACATTTTAGGATTTAATTTAATTTTCTCATTATTATGATGATGATTAAAATTTTTCTAAATTTTGGCATCCCCAAATCACAAAAATCCACAAGGTTTTGGCTTGGAATATGTGCTCACCAAGGAGGGGAGGGCAGGACACCCATTGGAAAGGGTATCTGATGTTGGAGAAACGCTGGGGCTCTTTTTGTTTCTTGGTTTCACCCTCACATTCCTCCCTGTAAACCCACACCACAGCACAAGGGAGCAGTT
The DNA here is from genome assembly GCA_013399895.1 of Serilophus lunatus. NCBI lineage: Eukaryota > Metazoa > Chordata > Aves > Passeriformes > Eurylaimidae > Serilophus > Serilophus lunatus. The sequence continues at coordinate 128,150 of VXBA01000055.1, forward strand.
CTTGGTGCAGTGAGCCTTCCCAAGGGAATTCCCTCCCCTCCCGGGCCATTTTGATTTTACAGTGGGGACAGGGTTTTGCAGACCCTGAAATCTTGGTCTCTCCAAACCCATCACGTCGTGAGCTCCATCCTCCCACGTGAAACCACACGTGTGGGGCAACCTGGCTCAAACCCACTCATTCCATGATATTTTCCACCTTTTTTTCCTCCAGGTATAGACGAAAACATGGGAAAAACAGCCACAGAGGGCAAGACTTGGAGTCTTTTTCCCTTGAGCTCTTCCCAGAGCCTGGTCCTGTCCCACGGCTGAGCTGCATCCTCACCCCCAGCGCCCAAGGGAAGGCGGCTCCTCATTCCCCAGGCTCCCCAAGTGCCCTGGGATGGATTGCCTCCCTTCCAGCCTGTGGCTGCTCTGCATCCTGCCATCCCCACCACCTTTTTGGCGGAGAGAGGGCTGGCCAGAGCCGCCACCGTCCATCTGTCCGGGCTGCCAACGCCGAGTGGCAAAGGACCAACAAAATCCTCCCCTTGCTAATTATTAGATTATGAAATGTGTTTCATAATGTAATGAATAACGGAGGGGAAGAGGGGGGGGGACGGCTTCTTTCATTTTTTTTTCTGTTCAAATCTGGAGTTCTTCATTGTTTGCCCCGGAGTTTTTTTGTCGGTAGGTTCGGAACGGGGATGTGAGAAGAATGGGAAAGGCTGGGTTTTATTTGTGCCTGGCCTGTTAAAGCTGTGACTTGGCTCACACAGTAAGTGCAAACAATTCTCCCCTGGCAAGGGCTCAGCAGAGACATTGCTGATGACAGGCTTTATTAAGTGCAGGTTTGCTTGGGATTAAACTCGCTCTGTGCCCGTTCCCGGAGCTGCTGGCCTGGCTGGCTGCATCGTGTGGGGATCTGCAGGAAGAAAGGAAAGAACAGAACATTGTATGCAGCACAGCCAGCGATGAGGAGATAGGGAAGCCAGCCCTGCATTTTGCTGGGAGGAGGAGACCCAAGGAGATAATTAATTGCTGCGTTTAAAACAAACATTGGTTTGTTTTATTGAGTTAATCCAAGCCATGAGCTGGAGATTCCTGGTTTCCAGGGAGGCCAGGTGAAGCTGGGGGTGTATTCCCATGTCAGCACGCTCAGGGCTGCAGGAGGGCAAAGGATGTTGCATTAATTGTTTGGGGTGGGGGGAAACCCCACCATTAAAGTGCAGGCATGTTTCTAATTTCTCCAAGCCTCGTTTAAACTCTTCCCTTTTCCCATCCCAGCTATTGTATGGACAGCACACCACCAATGACAGCCTCTCTATAGAAAATAGAGAGTCTAAATTCCTTGACTGATGCCTTCCTTGATGCTGCTACCAACCTTCATGGGCTGGGCCACGTTAGGAATTAGAAGGGTTGGATGTTCAGGGAATGGGGGCCAACTTTTTCCTGAAAATCAGGTCCCTTTGCAAGGTGTCCCACCTCCAGCTCCCTTCAGTGATTTGGGGGAAGAATCTTGGCTGAAAGTTGGAAGCACTTGAAGCAATTGGGAGCTGCTCAAATTTAATAGAGCAGGAATTGATGCACAGCAGACAAAGAAGGAAAAATAGGCTGATTTTACACTGAAGATCTCGAGCATTTTTGGACTGAGATTGCCAAGTGCACCCTGTGAGGTGATGTCTTGCTTCCATCAGCCTAGATCAATATATCCATAATTATATATCTGCTTTGGTTTAGACACCTGGGATTTTTTTTCCCCCCACTCTAGGTTTTCAATCTGGTGTTTAAAGCACATTTCTGCTGCAGGGCTGGCTGTTGAGGCTACTTGCACTGGTAAAACTGTTCAGATCAAGTCCAGGAATATGGTTCTTCCCTTCACAGAATAAGAAATCACAAAGTTAAAAAAAGCAGAAAAAAAAGGAAAAAGTTGGGTTTTTTTTCCCCTCCTTCTGAAGGAACAATCTCCTTTTGTCTCAGTTTTGAGGGGAAAAAACCCTGTGCTGGTTTCCCCATGGGTTCTGTGGATGAGAGACAGGAGTTCCTCCAGCCAAGAGGGTTCCAAGGAATGACATGGGATGTTCTAGGCAGGTTGTTCCCCTTTAATCTCTTGTTGCCAACAAGGACCCAAAGCCCTGAGCTGCTTCTGGGCTCCATCCCCGTGTCTTTGATCACCCAAAAACTGGGGAAGGGAGGGGAGGGAAAAACAAAACATTTCTTTTCCCTCATTCTTCCCTTTGGGCTCTTGAAGCAGCACCACTGGCAGCTGGTGGGAGTCTGCTTTGCAATTTATCACTTTGGCACCCACGCCAAGGGACTGGATGCCCTCCTGATCTCCTGCTTTTTCCTTGGAGATCACACACATTGTGTTGTTTGGTCGCTCTGCCTGGGAGCATCCCTGGAGACCTGGACCTGAAAGGAGTTTCTGGGAGGCTCCTGCTTTGGCTGTCTGACCTTGGGTGGAGGTGAAATCCCCTCCCTGGGGTGCTCTGAGCTTCTGCAGTGGAGGAGCATCACGAGATCTTGGCAGAAAAGGCAGAATCGACCTTTCAGCTCTTCCCAATTTAATTGGATTTGCACAGGCCATTCACTGCTCAAAAGGTCTGGGATAACCCATCAGGGCAAAGCATCCTGGAAATGATGGAGGAGTTTGATTTCTGGGTGAGTAATAACCTCTCTCAGTCAAAAAGCTTTCCAGGGGGCTTTGTCTGCATCTGTAAGGCAGAAGACTCCCCTCAATCTGAGGTTCCTTTATCTCCCACTTTGCTCTCTCGCTGAAATAAATTGCAGGGAAAATCCACATTCTCTCAGGACCATCCAGGGGAATGAGGGTACAAAGGGTGTCTGGGGAAAAGGAATATTGTGTTGATTCCATCTGAAAAATCATTACAAAAACCACAGTCAGAGAAAACCAACTCCATCCCCTTCCCTTCATTTTAAGAAGTGGAGCACGAGCATTTCAGGCCACGTTTCATCTGGGAGTCTCCCTCCCCAGCTCAGGAGCACAATGAGGATTTTTTCTCAGGTATTTCAAAGCTATTTTGCTACTGTTGAGGAGTTTAGATGGGAACAGTCAGGCACAAAGGGGCTGAAGCGATTTGGCTCAATTAACTCTAATTTATGAGCCCTAATTCCCAGTTTACTAATCACGGTATCACACAATGGCTGTGATTTCAGAAATTGCTTAAATATGTTCCTCTGCTCTGCTCCATGTTAAACATGTGCATAAAAACAGACAGATGGGCCATTGCTGAAGGAGAAGTGTTTTCTTCAAGCCCAACTTTATTCCTTAAAAGCAAACTAAATTTTATATTGCTAAAATTTATCCCTCGCTTTGCATTTACTTTTTGGGGGGAGGGAAGTGTTTGGAGAAAGGAGGGAGAGCTGAAGGCTGAGAAACTCTGAGCAGAGAGGTTTCAAAACATCAGAATGCAGGAGCTGCCAGTGGGTGTCAGTGAAGTGCTCAGGGTCAGTAAGGAATTAAAAATCATCTTGTCTGCAAGGTGAGAGGAGAAGAACCACGGAAGGAGCAAGAAAAGCTGGAGCATCCTGAATGGCCATGATGGGATGGATGGGAAGGGAAGGAATCTTCCACCACACCAGTAGAGCTTCTCCAGCTTCAGCAAGGGAGAACTGAGCTCACATTTGGCATTTCATTTTCTCCTGCCTTTATTTTCTCTCTGTTTTTCCTGTAGAGATGCCCAGAAACTGCAGCTCCCAGTTCTGTACCAGACCTATCCCAGCAACCAGTTGGGATGATCCTGTGACCTGCAGAGATGATAATTTTACTCAGTGATTCCTCTCCCCAGGCCTGTTACTTGAGGGTACATTCCAATGTAACACCTGATCTTGGTTTAAAGCTCTTCCAAGAATTTATGTGTGATTTAATAATGAAAATGCACCTTGGTTCCAATTTGTGCCTGCACTGACTGTCCAAACATCACCTGCTTGGGTGTTTGCTGAGGGAGCCACATTCAGTGTGTACTGGGATCAACCTGGAGCAAAGGAGGCTCAGAGGGCCCCTGGAATTCTCTGCAATCCCTGCCAGGAGGGGGGAGCTGGGGGGGGTCGGGCTCTGCTCCCATGGAACAAGGGCCAGGAGGAGAGGGAACGGCCTCAGGCTGGGCCAGGGCAGGGACAGGTTGGACATCAGGAAGAATTCCTTCCTGGAAAGGGTTTTTAAGCATTGGAAGGGGCTGCCCAGGGAGGTTTGGAGTCCCCATCCCTGGAGGTGTCCAAGGAAGGACTGAACATGTCCCTCAGTGCTCTGGGCTGGGGGACAAGGTGGGGATCAGTCACAGCTTGGGCTCGATGATCCTGGAGGTCTTTTCCACCCTTAACAGTTCTGTGATTCATCCTGTGAATTCCTGCTGACCTGAAAGTTTGAGGACACTGTGTTGCATCCACAGGAAGCTGTTATCTCTGCCTCTTGCTCCAGGTGATGTTTCATTCTCCTCTTTTCCCCATGCTCAGCTAAAAACAACCCACACTCACTGGTGTTTGAAACTGTTCTCAGCAAGATAATTACCTATTAGAAATTCCACAATTATTTCATTATGTATTATTACATTAAAAAAAATTAAAAATGCAGTCCCATAATGCTGTTAATGGAAATTACTAAGTTCTACAAATAACTTTCATGAGAGTCATTAGTTGCTGAGCATGGGCTGAGAAATCCCAAGTAATTACATATGGAGCCACATAAGACCAAATCTCTGTGGAAACGAGGATCTGTCACTTTGTAAGTGACACTTCTGGCAGATTAAAAACAACCTGCAAGGGGAAGGGAGTCATCTGGAAAGTTCCTGCTCCTGCTCAGGGAATGAGGGAATGGAGATGTGAACATGGAGGTGGCTTGTGTCTCCATGGGGTCCCTGGGTCCCCAGCGTGGCTGAGGATGAGCTGAATAATTCCATGGATCTTCTGCCAGTAGCTCCTGGGGTGCACCTGAAAACAGGGGCTCTGGTGAGCCATAATTTCAGGAGTGTGCTGGGAGGACTGGGATGGCCATCCTGGGCTGTATCCAAAATCAGGTTGAACCTTGTCCATTTGTGTTGGGGCCCATGTCTCCAGTGGTGGCAGAGGGTCATTCCCCTCAATTCAAGAGGAGGACATTTGAATTCAGAGCTCCAACAAGAATGCTGTGGAGTCTCTATTCTGCTCTCTCTGTTTGGACTTGACGGTCTCAAAGGTCTTTTCCAACCCTGATGATTCAATGCAGGACATGAGGGGGTGTCTCACCTGGGGGTGAACAACCTGCTCTCTGCATCCACAGCTCCTGCACCCCAGCAAGCATCCAGGAGGCACCACTGTCCTTCCAGCTCCATGGCATTCCTCGTGTGGCTGCTCCTCTGCTGCAGCCTCCAGCCAGACCCTGGGATCTCCACACAGCTCCAACCTCCCTGTGCAGGAGAGAAATGCAGAGCAAACTCTGCTTTGTACTTGCTTTCCTGGAGAGCAACCCAACTTCCAAGGTAAGCACAACCTCCTTCCTCTTAAAGCCAAGCCACTCATGCTGTTGGCCAAATCCAGCTGTTATCCAGCTCCCTGCTTTCCCCACAGTGACTCCCAGCCCTCATCCCTCCTATCTCTGGTCCTGGTTAACATGTCAAACACAGATGTGCTCCTCCATCCAAGTACAGCAGGAGGAGGGAGGCAGCTGCTGTGCCCAGGGACACGGTGGGTCTGTAGAATTGTAGAATTACAGAAGGTTTATGTTGAAAAGGATCTTAAAACCCATCTTATTCCACCCCCCTGCCATGGGCAGGGACATCTTCCACTATCCCAGGTTGCTCCAACCTGGCCTTGGACACTTCCAGGGATGGGGCAGCCACAGCTTCTCTGGGCAACCTTCCCAGTTTCCCATCCGACCTGCCCTCTGGCAGTTTAACTGATCCTGGATGTGTGGCAAACCCCTTGCCAGATGTTCATCCCCACCTCAGATCCTCAGGATCCTCAGCAAAAAAGCAAGCCCAGGGTCAGTTTTCCCTTCACATTTCCTGGCACAAATGGGCATAACCAGAACACACAGCTCTTCCCATTTCCAGGACCTGCTCTGGCATTTGGACCTTCTGAGACAGCCCCAAGAATCCATCCACATCATATTCCAGGAAAGGGAAAATACCATGTAACTTCAGGCCAACATAAAGGCTTATTATTTCCAAACAGATCCCATTCCTTCTCCTGCCCAACCCTATTTCTCTGCCTACCCACCCTGGAAAGCCATGAGGGCTCTTCCATCCATTTTTATTCAGGAGTTTGACAGTTCCCCATGAGAGGAAAGAGTTGCCAAAACCCCGGGGTCGTTGGGTTCCCAGAGCATGGAAACATCCACTGCCCCATTCAGGCGAGGTGCAGGGCACTGGTATTGTCTCCCACACATGGATGTAGTAGGGAGAAGGAGCACGAAGCCACTGCATTGTGCTGGAATTCCCGTGTCCCCAGATGACTCCTTCCAGCGCCGCTCCGCTCCACTGGATTCGCATTATCAGGGAAAGAGCCTCCAAAGCATCGAGGCCCCAGTGCCAGGTGGCTTTACTGGTGTCTCTGGGGGGTCTGGGTTCACCTGAGTGCAGGTGTTATTTCCAGGATGGAGGATCCCATGGTGGGAATCGATCCCTCCTCCAGGCACTTCCCTGAATTCAAGAAGGGGACATTGCAATTCTTGTCTGCGACGGGAATACTATGGAGTCTGTTCTGTGCTTTCTATTTGAACCTGGTCTGAAAGGTCTTTTCCAAATGACTTTGGTCTTTCCCTAAGACCTAAAGGTCTTTTCCTAATGAGGACATGGAGAGCCTGAATCCAAGAGGTGGCTTGTGAAGAAAGGGCTTTTCTTGTTTCTACAAAACCATGGAACCAGACTTCCCAATGATGTGGCAGATCCAGATCCATATTGCCCACACCTTCTCCAGTTTCCTCTGGGATTTGGCAGTGGTCAGGGGGACAATGGCCTGAAGGACAACCTGGTGTGCCCAGTTTTCATCTGCAATGGAAGGAAAGGAAGGGTGAGTTAAAGGGAATGGGGTGGGTGGGTGAGTGCTTCTTATACTGGGCTCTCTTGGAAAGCAAATGTGCACCTAAAAAACCCCAGAGCTGCATCTACCCCCCTCCTCCCAGAATTTAAAATACAAACCCAATATTTGAGGTAGAATATTTATGGTTTTACAAAAGCCTGAGGGCTGGAATTGCAGGCTGGAGGAAATGAGAAGTGGCATTTCCCATTCCTTTGGATCAGCTAGGTGGGATGTTCAGTGTCATTGCTCTCGTGACCTCTCTGTCCTCTGGCCCAGAAGTTCTTGTCCTAGGGGTGGGTCTCTCCAGAGCTGCCACTTTCCAAAGCTCAGCTCGGGACAGCAGGTTTCCAGCCCTTCCCCGGGCAACATCTCAGTGTATTTATGCAGAATAGAACCAGATTTGTGGCTCAGAAGCTTTTCTCGAGGCTGTGAAGCCCCCCACAAATCCAGGCACCAAACAAAGTGGGAAGTTTGTTTGCCCTACCACTAGAATTTCACTTTTTAAATCCCTACCTGACCCCAAAGGAAGCATTCCTGCCCCTTCCTCCCATTCAAACATTCACGTTTCTGGGCTCTTCCCTCCTTTGTGCACGAGCATTTTTAGCTGCAGGCTTTTCTTTCCCTGGGTTATATTTAGTCCAGCTCATTCCTCCAACGTCCTGCCCCTGCTATTTCATTCCTCAAAGACTTTCCTGCCTCAACCATCTGTAAGACAGTTTCACACGGATGGAAATTCCTTTCTTTTCACTTGTGGGAAATGTTGCTGCTGTAATGGCTGAAGATTTTCCTTGACATGTGGGTTTAGAAAGGATAATGGAGCCAGGAAAGCACCTATGTGTAAATGTACTTCTGCTGCTCCCTCACATCCCTGTCATGGGGCTGTTATTGGAAGCAAACAAATAATATCAATTATTCCCAAGGGAAAATAATACTCAGCCATCCAATCTCTAACTACAGATTCCCTGTCTGGACACTTCCAACTCATCCCAAGTCTGTGCTATTCTTTGCTGCAGTCAGAGATGGTAAGAAGTAGGTCCTGGCTGAGAGCTGCAATGTTCCCAAGTATCCCATAGAATCATGGAATGGTTTGGGTTGGAAGGGACCTTAAAGACCATCTAGTTCCAACCCCCTGCCCTGGGCACCTTCCACTACAACATGGGCTATGCCTGAAAACCCTGAAGAGATGGGTCAGAGCATCCCCTGACAGAGTAGCTGCTGGTTCCAGCGTTTGGAGTTGAAGGGTGGAGCTGTTCCCCCCAAAACCACCCAGAAAATGATCCTGCCAAGACTTTCTGACATGGTCAGGATGGATGGATGGGTATAAGCAGTCTGCAGGCTGCTCCTAAATGGCCAAGAAACAGGTTCAGCTTTGGGGCTTTGCCACCAACCACCTTCTCCCTGGGGACTGGCAGCAGGACTTGGTGCATGGGGAGAGGGGAGAATCTTGTACCCACAGCTGTTACCAGAGGTGCAGTACTCAACTTAGAGGTGGTCAGTGAACTCCTCTTGGCTCCACTCATTCATGGCTGAGAGGAAGAGACAAAGTGCACCAGGTTTTAGTGCAGCTGGAGCTGTGAATAAACAGGGAAACAACTTGTTCCCATGACACCCCACTGCCTTGCAGGTTTTTTTGGTTGTTTGTTACCCTCTTATTCCTGCCTTCCAACTCCCTCCTCCTCTCTTCTCTTTTTAATAGACTAGGTAGACTCTGAAATCCTCAAGCATCCCTCTTCCCGAGGGAGATTAGCCTCAGGCCAGGTACAGATTACAGGTTTCAGCAATAATGGAGAGCACAATGATTCCTCGTGCCTCTCTAATGACTTGACACGAAAGCTGCAAACCCTGCCTTGGTTCAGCATTTGGAAAATTGTGCTGACCCTGGGGGAGAAAATACACCAGCAGTGCCTGGCTCAGGGAACGGGGAGGAATTAGGAAATTCTGGGCTCCCGAGCATCCGGAAAGTGGGAGCATCATGTGATGACAGGCAGCCTGAAAGGAGGACACAACCAGCGCCTCCTGCCTGAGAAAAAGCAGCATTTGGGCTGACACAGATAGGAAGGGGTTGGTGGACGTGGCCAGGTTTTGGTTGTTGCTGGATCCATGTGTTCTTTATGCAGGAAGGGCACTGGCTCACCAGCTCCCAGGATAACACAGCCTGTGCTCTGACCCCCTTCCTCTCCCCCTTGCCCCCTTTCCAGGAGGTTTGCCAGGATCCCTCTGCAATCCTGTCTGAGATCCTGAAAAATTTCTGTCCTGTAATGAAACCAGCTCTCCATCTGAACCGAGGGGAGCTCATCCTGGAGCAAAGGAGGCTCAGGGGGCCCCTGGAATTCTCTGCAGTCCCTGCCAGGAGGGGGGAGCCAAAGGGGAACAAGGGCCAGGAGGAGAGGGAACAGCCTCAAGTTGTGCCAGGGGAGGGACAGGTTGGATATTGGGAAAATTCCTTCCTGGAAAGGGTTGTCCATCCCTGGCACAGCTGCCCAGGGCAGGGGTGGATCCCCATCCCTGGAGGGATTTCCAATCCCTGTGGATGTGGCACTTGGGGACAGGGGGCAGGGGTGGCCTTGGCAGTGCTGGGGATGGTTGGACTGGATGATCTCAGAGGGCTTGTCCAGCCTTCATGATTCCATGATTCCATCTGCTGAGGGCACCACCTGTGTCCCTACTGAGTGACCCCAGGACCCACCTGCTGGCTCACCTGTAGGACCTGGGTGTCTGTGTGGCTGAAAACCTTCAAGTCAGAGAAAAAATATCTCCTGGTCTTTCTCTGGGGATCTTTATCCTGCTTCTCTTCCCATCTGCCAAGTCTTCCCTCATGAGCAAGAGCTGCAGAGCAGCTTCCTGAGGTCATGGATGACTTCTGAGGTGGCTTTTGGAAGATACTTGTTTTGCTGCTGTTATTACCTTGGTGGCCTAAAACATAAAAACCACCTTGGAATGGGAATCCCTGGGCTCATCTCGTACTTTCTGTATAGTTCAGAGTTTCTTTAGCACCCCCTCCTTGATCCTGTTTCTGTTGGTGACTAAGGGAGGGAGTTTCTCTGGGGTCTCACACCTGATCTCTTCAGAAAAGTGTCCCAGGGGAAAGCTGCCATTACAGATATCTGAGCTTCCCTCCATCCAGGCAAGTTGTTTTCTGCCTGGGATGGCAGCACGTGTTTCCTGGGATGAGCCTGACTTGTGCTTTGAGTGGTTTGTTTTCCGTGGGGATTGTCTTTGCTGCAGTGATGGGAGGGAATCACCTCGTTTGCTTTGATAATCTGGAATTTGGATATCTTGCCCCTGTCATTGCTGGTCCTCACCTGTGCAGTGGGAAAAGGGGATAGAGAAACCCTGAAGATGTGTGCATGGAGAGACAGATGATTTTTTTTTTTTCCAGAGAAGAATGTGCTCTGCAACAACTACTTCAGAGCCAGCCTGTCTTTGGGGTTAATTACAGCAAAGCACGATTTGGCTGTTTGGGTTCAGCCAAAACTACGGATGTTCTCCTAATTCCAGAGGCAGAATGGAATGACAATGCCACAGAGAACCCCTTGGCCTGTTTCCAAGTGCAAATAGCTTTGATTTTTGGATAGTTGGAGAACCAATAGTGAGCTGCATCCAGCTACATCTCCACACTGGAATGAAGTCGGAAAATCAGGGTTATTCCCCTGGCAAAGAATTTACACGTGTTGGAAGGGCCTGCAAAGGGGTTCAGGGAACGGGGCTGTGCCTCAGCTTCCCTACATGAAACAAGGACAATCATGGAATATCTCTCCTTGCTCCCACAATCAGGATTCAAGGAGAACAAAGAGTCTCCAGAGAGAGTCATCTGCCAGAAAATGACAGGACAAGAGGAAACAGCCTCAAGCTGTGCCAGGGGAAGTTCAGCTTGGACATCAAGAGGAATTTCTTCATGGAAAGGATGGTTAAAGCATTGGAAGGGGCTGCCCAGGGAGGTTTGGAGTCCCCATCCTTGGAGATGCCCAAGGAAAGACTGGTCATGTCCCTCAGTGCTCTGGGCTGGGGGACAAGGTGGGCATTGGTCACAGGTTGGCCTCAAGGACCTTGGAGGTCTTTTCCAACCTCAGCGAATCCATGGTTGACTAATTCTATGAAAATCTTTCCTTTAAAGAGCACCCCCACCTCCCACCCCTTTGCTCAGGTTCACTTCTGCCCTTCAGGTCCTGCAGGAGAAAAAGGTCATTTTTTGGTATTGCTTTGCACCTGAAATGTGGGTGTGCTGGGTGAGAAGTTGGCAGGGGCAAATACATGAAAAAAAGCAGAAGGAAAGTTTCAATCCAGGACTGCTGAGGTTTTTGGGGTTAAAGGTGTGGGTAGAGTCAGCTCTTGCACACCCTCAACATCTGCACGGCGCTCGCTGGTTTTATCTTGGTTTAGCTTCTATTTGCTGTTGTTGTTTTTAATCATAAAATGACTATTTGTGCAAAGCAAATAGCAGAGCCTGCTGTGAGCCACTTAGCACAGCCCAGAAATGTCACTCTCTGTATTCATCCAGCCTCTCCCATGCTGGGATTTCAACAGCTGCACTGGGGCACCAGCCTGGTTCTTCCAGGAAACCGGGATGTATCTCATCCCTCTCTCTGCTGCCCTGCTTTTCCCCTCCTTGCTTGGAATTGAGGCTTCCAGAGGTAGGACAGCCTAGTCCAGAAGGGGTTGTGACCACTCCAGACTTCCTAATTTATTTTTTTTCCCATTAAAACACACCAAACCTTGAGAGAATTCAAACAGCACCAACAGGTTGACCCACACTGGATGCTCAGATTCACTTCAGGATATGGTTTAGGGGTGAGTTTTTGAAGGTTGGACTTGATGGTCTTGGAGGTCTTTCCCAGCCCTAATGATTCTGTGATTCCATACCCAGAGGGTGCTCCATGGCAGTCCCTGTCCTGCCTTCCTACGTGGAATTTGGGAGGGAAATATTTTAGGGCCAGGCTGGAAGCTCCTCCCACAGAACTGAGCCTATCTCAGAAATACTGGGAAAACTGTTCTCTCCAGAAGACTGAAAATGTGAAAATCTTCATTCCCCAGTTTTATTCTTTAATCTGGTTCAAACCCATTTTTCCTTGGGTTTCAACTAATGTTTTAATGCAGTTCCACGTTGTTTATTTATGGCTTCCAAACAAATGAAGGCAAAAGCACCACTTTGATATTAACCTGAACCCTTTTCATGCCTTAAACACGACCCCTCATACACAACCTCGAGCTGAGAAACCCTTAAATCCCTGCTTGCCAACAGCTGGAGAAGAGGATAACAGGGCACTGCTGCTCTCTTGCTTTCCCCACCAATTTAATCCATGGCTGGAGAGGATTGGTGTCATCCCAGGGACAGCTGTGCCATCAGCAGGCTCTTGACTCACATTCCCAGACAAGCATTTCAGTCTGCCCTGAGCAGAAAAATGCAGTTTTTAAGTACTCTGGGCACCATCATTTCTGGCAGTTTCAATGTCAAGAGTCCAGGAATAGCTTTGCCTTTAAGAGCTCTAATGGCAGCAGCTCAGGGCTAAAATGGATTGAGTGGAAAACTTCCACAAGATGAGCAGGAGGAGACAATCTGACATCCCTGCAGTGTCCCTGCCATGGCACCCAGCCTGGCAAGGGAAGGGAAATGGCTTGGGAAAGGCTGAGTTGGCAAAAGGGCTGTTGGGATGCAGAGGATTTGGAATGAGGAAGGTGGAAAGGATCAGGGGATGGGGGAAAGAATCCCATGGCAGGGGGTTGGGACGAGATGATCTTTAGGGTCCCTCCCCATCTAAACCTTTCTGAGATTCTAAGGCAAAAGGGAAGCTTGGTGAAGGATGCTCTCAGTGTCTTTTGGGTTTGCTCCAACCCAAACCATTCTGTGTTTCCACAATAAAGAGGCCACCAAAGCAGAGCCACTCCAGCCACTCCACACAGGGATGTGGAAACTTTTCCCGCTGTGGGACCCAAGGAAGTGGATGGAGCCAAGGGAATAAATGCAGAGGGGTGACAAAACCCTGGGAAAAGATCCCCAGTGGGTCTGTGTGCTGGCAGGAATCCCTGGAGGGATCCAGAGCTGCATGTACAGGGCTAAAAGTGAGTCAGCAAAGCCTTTGGAAAAAGGGGATGTTCTCTCTCACCCTGCTCCCAGCACAGCCGTGGCTCCCTGGCTTCAGCCCCTGTCCCTTTTATCCACGTGCCAAAACAACACTGTCTCCTGGTTTTTTTTTTTTCCTTTTGCACCTTGCAAATGCCAAGAGGCCTAAAAATCCTGTGAAGCACCAATGAATGTGCTCATGGTGCTGCTGCCAAGCAAAGCCTCCCCAGCCCTGGCACTTCTGTCAAGCCTGGGGTGTATTTGCAGGAGGGATTGGGGGGGAGATAAGAGGCTTTCCCTTATCTTTCCCTGCCAGGTTTTGGCAGGACAGTGTGGCTGGCTCGTGTCCTTGCCCCCTGTTTGGGGAGGGCAGCTGCCTGAGGGTAGTGCAGCCAGTTTGGGTATTTCTGCAGGATTCCTCCTGCCTTGGTTTCATTTCTGGGCATCTTTCACTGCTTTCTTAACGGTGCTTTGAGTGTCACCATCATGGCTTTGCCCTGGCAGGGGTCTGGAGCAAGCCAGGAGCTGGTGGGGTTGTCCTCTCTCTCTGTCTCATTAGCACCACTTGGAAAGATCTTAATTTCTTGTGAGAAGCTCATGGAGCAATTGACACCTTTCCAATCATCTGCATCCTCCCTGAACTGATTGCATCCCTGATTTTCCCACTCTTCTCCAAAATTTCCTGTGTCTGCAGGACTGGAAGGATCTTTATTCTGGCTTTGCACAGCTCAAGGTGCTTTGCAACCCTTGTGTTTTAGGTGGTACCCTGGGAAGTCCTCCCTGCCATCAGGATTAAGGATATTGTCTCATAGAAGTGACCAAAAATTGGAAACATGTATGTTGGAATACTGGTTTTTGTTATTATCTATGTTCCACTAAGTGGCATCATATCCCTTGTTTCTGTTCACTCAACTCTGTCTCCAAATATTGAGAATTTTCTTTATCAAGCAGACAGGAAATAATAAGGGAGGAAACATATTTGCCAACTGAAGGGAAGTGTATTTCTGACAGAATTTGTGCCAGGTTTGGGCTGAAAGAAGGAGAAAAGGATTACTTTGCAAAAGAGAAGAAACATTTCAGTTATACTTCCCCAAGATCCCACCCCCCAGGCTCAGTCCCTTTACCTGGGGATCAGAATCCACAGGCTCCTGATCCTTCAGGGTCTCCCCAGCCCCTCTCAGTGCAGGACTGGCTCTGTTTTGGATTTAGCAGCCACTGTGTCATTCGGGTTCCAGCACTGAGACCTTTCTAATTTGCAGAAAATGGTTTCAAAATGAAATTTTAACAGCAAGTGGGTTTTGGCAGCGGGTGGTTGGCAAAGGAAGGGGCTGGATCTTTGGGGAGAAAGAATGAGCCATAGCTCTCCATAGCTCAGAGATGTTTCCAGTTGTTTGTGGCAAATAATGGGTCTGATCTGAAATTAGGGATCAAGTGCTGGTCTCTACCCAATTCAGAGACCCGTGGAAACACTGCAGAAGGCTCTGGCAGGATTTACACCCCTCTGGATGATGCAGTTTTGGAGCCAACGCCAAGAGGAAACAGCTTCCAACAGCAGCAGGGGAGATTTAGGTTGGATATTGGGAAAATTCCTTCCTGGAAAGGGTTGTCCATCCCTGGCACAGCTGCCCAGGGCAGGGGTGGATCCTCATCCCTGGAGGGATCTCCAATCCCTGTGGATGTGGCACTGGGGGACAGGGGGCAGGTGTGGCCTTGGCAGTGCTGGGGAAGGGTTGGACTGGATGATCTTGGAGGGCTTTTCCAACCTTAATGATTCTGTGATTCCATGATTTGGCTCATCCACACTCACCAGTGAACCAACTGAGGATGAACTTTGATCTGTGGTTCACAGAATGTTGTCACTGTCTTTTTCCAAATGAATAAAAGAGGAGAAATTTAACTCAAATATGAAGAAGAAATTCTCTGCGAGGGTGAGGAGGCCCTGGCACAGGTTGGGCAGAGAAGCTGTGGCTGCCCCATCCCTGGAAGTGTCCAAGGCCAGGTTGGAGCCACCTGGGACAGCAGGAGGTGTCCCTGCCCAGGGCAGGGGGTGGCACTGGATCATCTTTAAGGTCCCTTCCAAGTCAAACAGGGCTGTGATTCCATGGGGTCTGAAGGGCAAACAGAAGCTTTTGCAATTGAAAGAGAAGGAAAAACCCACCCCAGACAGACCAAGGGATTCCCAAGTGCTGAGATGCCATGGCTGGGCAGCTCTATTGACCCTTTAACAGGGGCAAAGGGGTTTTGCAGGGGTTGCAGGAAAATGTGAGCTTGCAAGGAGAGTTTGCAGCAGAGGGATGAGGCATTGCTATGATTATATTTAGGAGCTTTCCTCACCATGCAGACAGGGAAAAACAGCACAAGATTCCTTGACTGGAGATTCAGCAGCTCTTGAGGATGAACCAGGTGAGCCTGGAGATGGAGGTGGGATGAGAGGTGAGATAGGAGGGGGGCACAGAGGCTTTAGATAACAAAATCCTGTCACTCATTCCCTCCTTTCACAGAGGGAAACAGTGCAAAGAATCAGGATACAGAAAGAATTGACCTGACCACTGCAAGGAGCTAAAAATACTCTCTCAGAGAGGTATTTTGCATGCTCAGTGGAGGCAAATTTGCATCAGAGGAGCCCAGATGAGAGGCTGTGGCTGTAACCCTGTGCACAGACAAGGGCCCTGCTGAGCTGCTGTGCTGTGTGGGTGGGCAGGGACTGCTGTGAAATGCCAGGTGGGAGGATGCAGGTCCAGGGATGTAGGAAAAACCTGCCCACACCAACCGAGGCTGCTGAGGATTTGATCCTAATTATCCACCTAGAGCAGAGAAAGGCCAATTTCCACATTCAGGGAGAGCTGTAGGTGGGTGTTTGGAGATCAGGCCAAGACAGAGCCAGTTGTGGAACCTTGGTTCCATGGCAAGGAATAAGATAAAACTACCCCCTGGGGTTGGACATACCCATCCCTGAGCCACTGCTTTGCTCATCCTGCAGGGAAAGACAGACAAATATCTGTCAGACAGACAAATATCTGCCTCTAAACTGGGTCTGAGCTCATGCTCTTTGTTTCTACTCTGCAGAGACATGAGAAACTTGGGATTCCAGGGCTGGAGTCGAGCACTGTGACTCCAAGAGGGACCAGCTGTGGGCTCCCAGCAAAGGCAGCAGTTCTGCAGCCTCCACATGCAGAGGGTGGCTGAGAAAGTAATTTTCATTGCAATCATTTCTTTGACTTGTGAAGCCCTCCATGCTCAGGGAGTCTCTTGGCTCAAAAGCCAGGAGCTGGTTTTTGGGTTGCTTTTTAGGTTATTTTTTTGGGTTATTTTATAGAGCACTCAGCAGGAATCCAGAATTTAAGAGACAGGAGAGAATTGCTCACCCTTCAGACATTGGCAGCAAGCCACTTTTCCAGTATATTTCCCTGGAAAGAGAGGATGAATACATGGAAATGGAGCAAAGGCAGTATTTTTAAATCTTCCAGATAAGCACCTTCACCTAATGTAGGTCTGGGATGGCTTTTCAAGCCAGCAGCTTTCATCACCTGGCAGATCCTGAGCCCAGAGCTGGCAGGGAAATCCAGAGCTGGATTTGGAACCAGCAGTGAGGTGTGACTGAATGACAGAGCGAGGGATCCACAACTCAAATCAAAGCACCCAGGAGGGGCTGAGTTCACTCCAGCAGCTCTGAAACTGTTAAAAGCCCTCATTTACTTGGAGTCTGCAATTCTCCAGGCTACAAGGAAGGGCTGCTGGACACTAGTTATCCATCCTCTTGATTCCAAAGCCACTGGCCAAAATGGACAACAGAGCTTCCAGCCCTTTCCAGAGCCTGAAGGGGCTCCAGGAGAGCTGGAGAGGGACTGGGGACAAGGGCTGGGGGGACAGGACACAGGGAATGGCTTCCCACTGCCAGAGGACAGGAGAGATGGGATAGTGGGAAGGGATTCCTGGCTGGGAGGGTGGGGAGGGGCTGAGATGGAATTCCCAGAGAAGCTGTGGCTGCTCCATCCCTGGAAGTGTCCAAGGGCAGGTTGGAGCCACTGGGACAGTGGGAGGTGCCCCTGCCCATGGGATGATCTTTAAGGTCCCTTCCAACCCAAACCATCCCATGGTTCTATGAAAATGCTGTAAGAGAATGTGCACTTTTGGGGGGTCAGAGTCACCTTGTTCTGTTTGTACAACACCTGCTGGGCTGAGTCAGTGTCTCAGTGATGCTGCTCATTTTTACATTTGCAGCAATCCCAGCTGAGGAAGCATTTGTGTCCTGGGGTGGTATTTAAAAGCAGGACATTTAAAAAATGAGGGGGGGGGGGAAAGAGACAAGCAAGAGATGCTTCAGCATGTTTTAAATTGTAGATCTCTCACATTGTATTTTAAAGGATTTTTATTACAGTATTCATGAGATAAGGAAGCAAAAGACCAGGAAAAAGAAATTGAAAATTTGGATTCCTGTTTTCTCATCTGAGGCTGTAAGATCATATTGGATCATAGAATGGTTTGGGTTGGAAGGGACCTTAAAACTCATCTCATTCCACTCCCCTGCCCTGGGCAGGGACACCTCCCACTGTCCCAGGCGGCTCCAACCTGGCCTTGGACACTCCCAGGGATCCAGGGGCAGCCACAGCTTCTCTGGGAATTCCATCCCAGCCCCTCCCCACCCTCCCAGCCAACAATCCCTTCCCACTCTCCCATCTCTCCTGCCCTCTGGCAGTGGGAAGCCATTCCCTGTGTCCTGTCCCCCCAGCCCTTGTCCCCAGTCCCTCTCCAGCTCTCCTGGAGCCCCTTCAGGCTCTGGAAGGCCACAAGAAATTCACCCTGGACACAAAACACAGAGATTTGGCATCTCCTCTTCAAACACGAGCTCCTGCTGGGCAGAGCTCACCTGTTTTCTCCAGGGGGCTGGAGCTGCTGTGGTGCCAAGGTACGTTTTAAGGAACAATAGGGGAAATAATGCATCAGACATCTCTGTCACCAGGTTGCCTCATCTTATGCTTCACTGTCTTTGATGACCTTTTCCAAGAGCTTTCTCTTAATGAATAGTTATTTTTTGCAGACTGAGGAGGGACATGAGGCTTTCAACACTTCCCTTCACTCATACTTTCCTTTGTTTTTCTTTGCTTTGTTTTGTTATTTCTTTCAGGTGAATACTTGAACCAGAAATGAATCAACTCTTTTTTTTTTTTCTTTTTCTTTCCTTTTATTTTGGATCAAAAGCACGAAATATCCCACAGAGCCTGGGCACATCCTGCTCTCTGAGCTCACAGCTCAGATGTGTTTGATGAGCCCCTAACAAACCTGCAAGGAGCTGCTCCTGCCTCCTGGCACCAGGGTGACACTGAAGCCTTTGAAGCCTGGGCAAGTCTCTAATTGACATCCCTGAGCTGGCCCCGTGTCCCTGTGCTGGAGCTGTCAGGCTGCTGCAGACAAAGTGGAGGAACAGGGGAGGTGACCTTTTTGTTCAGAGGATGTTGGAGCACTGGGGAAGAGCAGCCAAGGACTGGAGCTGATGTGATCCTTGCTGTATTCCCATGTTTGCTACTCTATATCACATAGAAGGGACTCTAAAGATCATCTCATTCCACTTCCCTGCCCTGGGCAGGGACACCTCCCACTATCCCAGGTTGCTCCAACCTGGCCTTGGACACTTCCAGGGATGGGGCAGCCACAACTTCCTTGGGAAACCTGCTGCAGTGCCTCAGCAGTGTCACAGGGAAGAATATCTTCCTAATACCTAATCTAAAATTCTAACATCTAATTTAGTTTAAAGCCATTAATGTCCCCAAGGTTGCACATTATCCCAAGAGACATGAGATGTTCTGGAGATCCAGTGAGGCTCTCAGTGTTGGGAGAACTTCCAACTGCAAAATTTGGGATGAAGGTGGAAAAAATTCCTGACCAAACCTCCCTGTCCCTGAGTCCTGTTTGCCAAAGGCAGAGGGGACCATGTAGACCCCAAAGGATGTTTCCAGACATGGCCTTGAGCTGTGACCACCAGTCAGCAGAAGAGGCCACAAGTGTGTGAAGATAAATCCCCCTCCCAGCCTGCACCAGTGATGTTCACCACATCCTATCTTCTGGTTTTACACTGGTTCTTGTCTCTGTTTCACCCAGAGTGAGTCAGAGCAGACAGGACAGGCTGTTAGCACTGAAATGTGCTGCCCTTGTTTATTTTTACACATCCCTGCTCTGTGAGGATGGTGTGTGTGGGCAGAACAAATGATCTGTACTTGCAGATTGAAAAGAAGGGAGGGAAAAACCAGCATTTTAAGGCAAGATTGGGCTTGAAAACCAGCAAGTCTGGATTTTAAGCCTTCATTGTACCCAGAGGTGACTTCACAAGGAAAATGCACAGTTTCAAGTTCCCAGGACAACCTTCAGGCAGGAAAAACCTCTGAGAGAAGAAGCCATCCCTCCTCCAAGGGTTAAGAGGAAGGATTCACCTTCCTCAGGAGCTCAGCCACCAGCAGAGCAGAAACTGGCTGTGCTTGGAGTGTAATCACAGGATCCTCACAGAATCAGGATGGATTGGGTTGGAAGGCACCTTAAAGAGCATTTAGTTTCACTACCTCAGGTTGTTCCAAGCCCAATCAAACCTGCCCTTGGACACTTCCAGGGATGGAGCAGCCACAGCTTCTCTGGGAATTCCATCCCAGCCCCTCCCCCCCCTCCCAGCCAGGAATTCCTTCCCACTATCCCATCTCTCCTGCCCTCTGGCAGTGGGAAGCCATTCCCTGTGTCCTGTCCCTGCATCCCTTGTCCCCAGTCCCTCTCCAGCTCTCCTGGAGCCACTTTAAGTTCTGGAAGGCCACAATGAGACCATCCTGGAGCCTTCTCTTCTCCAGGCTGAACAATCCCAATTCTCTCAGCCTTTCCTCATAGGAAAGGGGATCCATCCCTCTAATAATTTTCATGTCCTCCTCTGGACCTGTTCCAACATCTCCACGTCCTTCCTGTGCTGCAGACCCCAGAACTGGAAGCAGAACTGCTGGTGGGGTCTCATGAGAGCAGGGTAAGGCTGACTTGCAGTTTCCTTCATGGCCTGGTGGTCCCAAAGTAACAGCAAAGGCACCTTGGGTGCCCACCAGGTGTGTAGGAAGGGAGGGGACATGCGGGTTCATCCACGTGGCTGATACTCCGCTGGCTTCTTGGGCTCAGAAACCCACTTCCAGCTGGAGTGGGTGGGCAATGAAGTGTCTTGTCTCCCTTGCACAGCAGTCAGGCCAAGGTACAGTCTGTCACATGGGATGTTCCAAAAACATCAGCTCAGTCAGACCTCGTGGGGAACGGAGAAGGAAACAGAGACATTTCCCAGCAGTGAGTGCTTTGTGATGCTGTGCTTGGGCAAAGAGCAGAGGCCAGGGCTGGCTGGGGCTTCCCAGCAGTTTGTGGGGATGTTGTTTGCTCTGGAACAGAGACTTGCTCCTCTCCTGGTTTGGTGACCAAGGACAGCACACACACTGCTGATGTTGTGGGACTGGGATGTGTCCAAAGGAATGGCCTCCTGATGTTCCCTTCAGTGTCCAGGAGATCTTGGAAAAAACTCCTGGTCGAGGCTGAGCAGAGGTTGGTGCATGAAATAATGTCCAGTTTATTGTAGTGCCTTGTTCTTCATACAGAACCACGGAATCAGAATGTTTTGGGTTGGGAGAGACCTTCAAGACCATCCATTCCCACCCCCTGCCCTGGGCAGGGACACCTCCCACTATCCCAGGTGGCTCCAACCTGGCCTGGGACACTCCCAGGGATCCAGGGGCAGCCACAGCTTCTCTGGGAATTCCATCCCAGCCCCTCACCACCCTCCCAGCCAGGAATTCCTTCCAAATATCTAATGTTGGGTCATGTGGGGTTTCTGGAGGCTGCTTCTGTTTTCCAATTCCAACTGGCATCAGCTAGGGATCCAATATTCTCATCCCAGGACTACTTTCTTTGGACTGATTATTGTTGCTGGTGTAACAAGCAGCTCAGTAATCATAACTCTTATTCTTCATGGATCTCCACAGAGCCATTAAACCCCATTGTAATCCACAGGATCCCTGGAGTACAGGAAAATTAATAGCAGTGCTTGTGCATTACAATTACAACCAGGCAAAACTCAGACATTCCTCTTTGGCTGGAAAGTCCAATTCTCTGGAAAACAGTGATTCAGAATTACCACCAACTCTTAGGAAACCAGGAATCCTGAAAGAAAAGTTCAGAAATCCTCCTGGGTGGCTATTTCAAAAACTGCAAGTTGAGCTTCTCTAAGTGAGATCAGCCTCTTTTAATTTACTCTTAGCGTTGTATTAAGAAAACCCCCCCACACCACAAAGCAGCTGCTGCTCTAATTAACACCGAGTGGAACAGCTTCTTTTACCATCTAATTCAAATGTCAAACAACTCCCAGCAGCGAGACACACCTCAGACAAGCAGATAAGATGTTTCATTAAAGCCCTGCCTGCTTCCAATATTGTGGAACACTGATAGCAGGCTGAAATAAAAGCAGAAAATTGAGGAGCCGGAGTGGGAGACGGGCAGGAAAAATCTTAGAGGAGGTTGGCACCCAGCTGTTGGCCCAGGAAGACCACTGGAGGCAATTTTTGTCTTTTTATTCTCTTTACTTTTTGTTTGTTTCCTCCTCTGGCAAATTGATTGATTTCCAAGAGAAGTTCTCAATCTTGCCAAAACTTCTTTGTCCCGAGAAGCTGCAGCTCTGATAAACCTGGAGCCCACATGGAATCCCTGTTTGCTGTGAAGCACATGCAGCTCCTCTGTAAATCCCCCCAGGAACCAAGATGTTCCATTTTCTGCCCATTTTACAGACAAAGAAACAAACCAGGTGTGGTTTAGTCCCTTCTTGGGGGGGGGGTTGTGTCTGGATGGTCTGTAATGTCCCTCCCAAGCCAAACCAATCCAGGATTCTATGATTAATCCATGTTTAAGCACTGGCTTGGAGGAACTGCAGCTCCTGCTGTGGAGTTTTGTAAATATTCTGCAGGTAATCTTTAAAAAAATCCCAGTTTAAGTTCATATAACCATAGTCAAGGATGAAAATACGAGCAAGGAATGTAGGAAAATGGAAGAAATAGGAAGGAATTCTTCCCTGGGAGGGTGGGGAGGCCCTGGCACAGGTTGGGCAGAGAAGCTGTGGCTGCCCCTGGATCCCTGGAAGTGTCCAAGGCCAGGTTGGAGCCACTGGGACAGTGGGAGGGGGGTGAAACTGGGTGGTTTTGAAGGTCCCTTCCAATCCAAACCATTCTGTCACTTTATGATTCCATGAAAGTTCTGAGGCAGGATTATTCCCTATGGACAAACAAATGGAGACTCTAAGGGTGTTCCTGAGTGAGGCACAGCAGTGGAACCCCAAGCCCTGAGGTGAGAACCAGGAGCTCACCCTTACAGGGACACAGCTGTGGAAAATGTCTAAACCAAGGTAATGTAGAATTATGGAATTATAGAACATTTAGGTTGGAAAAGCCCTCTGAGATCATCAGTCCAGCCCTTCCCCAGCACTGCCAAGGCCACCCCTGGCCCATGTCCCCAAGTGCCACATCCACAGGGATCTGAAATCCCTCCAGGGGTGATTTGCTAAGGTGGAGCTGGACTTCTGCTTTGCTCTCTAACCTTGGTGTCCAGGGATGGCTCCAGCCATGAGATGTGGCCATGAGTT
The DNA here is from genome assembly GCA_013399895.1 of Serilophus lunatus. Classification (NCBI taxonomy): domain Eukaryota; kingdom Metazoa; phylum Chordata; class Aves; order Passeriformes; family Eurylaimidae; genus Serilophus; species Serilophus lunatus. The sequence continues at coordinate 150,829 of VXBA01000055.1, forward strand.
GAGTTGGGAGAGCAAGGATGGACCTTTGGAAGAGGTCAGAGACACTCCCACAGTTTGATCACTTTTCTGCTCAGCACTTTCCCAGCAATTTTTTTTTTTTTGGTCGAATCTTTCTGATAAAAAATTTTTAGAGGGATTCCTGATCTCCTCCAACCTGTGATGGTTTGTACCTGCCTGTGGGGGGGATGAGGGCAGCAAGGGACAGAAGGGGTTTGGCACCACAGATGGGGTGAAAAAAATAGGAGGAAGCAGAACAGATACGCCTGATTTGGCTGGAATTCTGGGAGAATCTGGGAAGCCAGCTGGAGAGTGCTCCCCTGTGGGAGTTGAGGAGTTTTCCTGCCTCCCTCAGGTGTTTTTTACAGCTCTCCCAGGTCTGACGGACACAGACAGCTTTCACAGAATCATTGGGCTGGAAGAGACCCCCAAGGATCAAAGTCCAACCCCAGGCCCTGCACAGACCCCCCAACCATCCCCCCCTGTCCCAGAGGATCATCCCACCCCTCCTGGAGCTCTGGCAGCCTTGGGAAGTGCCCATTCCCTGGGGAGCCTGGGCAGTGCCCACCCACCCTCTGGGGGAAGAGCCTTTCCCTGAGATCCCCCCTGACCCTGCCCTGGCACAGCTCCAGCCCTGCCCTGGCTCCTCTCACAGAGGTCAGTGCCTGCCCCTCCAGGTCCCTCCCAGGTTTGCTGTAGGATGCTTATCCCACAAGTGCTGATGTCTCTGGGATACTTGTCAGCACAGGAGGGCTCTGTGCTCCTCTACTGAGTCAGCAGGGCTCACAAAATCATCCTGAAACCACTCCAGGCGTCTCCATGTGTGCTCCAGGTTGTCCCAAGGGACAGGCAGGGACAGGAGGAGAGCACACCACACATGAGGAGAGGGCAGCTCTGTGCTGCTGCTCCGAGTGAGACCGGCTCTCCTTATATTGTCTGAGTAACAAACAGAGGAAATATCTGTAATCTCTGTTCCCTGCCACTCCTAGGGAGCTATCTGCTTGCCTTTCCTGTGGAGGACTCTGTGGAGTCCTCTGCCGTGCTTCTGCCTGTGGGAACTGCTTCCCAAATGGATTATTTAAGCTTTGAGTGGCTCTTCTCGGGCATTTTTCACTGAGTTCCTGCTTTTGCACATCTTCTTTCACGGCAGGAGGAAAAGAGCTGGAGTGATCTCCAGCTTCTGTCTGCTTTGTGAGTTGGGATGCTCTGGCAGCTCCTCTCCTGCCAAAGCTCAGCTGAAGCAGTCACCACCCTCAGTGGTCTGGTTATTCCTGACCCCTCCAGAGGTCTTTTGTGTTTGGAGATGCCTTTTTCCTTGAATGCAGCTTTTCAGTGGATGATCTCCCTGCAGCCTCCACTCAGGGAGTTGGGGAGAGCCAGAAGGTGCCCCCTGAGCCTCCTTTTCTCCAGGCTGAGCCCCCCCCCCAGCTCCCTCAGCCCCTCTTGGTGCTCCAGCCCCTTCCCCAGCTCTGTTGGCTGAGCTGAGTCTGGAGAGCAGCTGAGGATCCTCCCTCCTCTTAAAGCAAGATCCCAATTCCTGCCAGTTAAACTCCTGCCTTTATTTTCTCTTTAAGCAGAAGCCCATCCTGCTCCATATGCACTCCCTCCTGCTCCCACCCTTCACCCCAGCTGGCACAGGACTGCTTCCCATCCAGGTTTTTTTGGGGAAAAAGATGTTTTTTAAGTCTAGGAGGTTTAGGATGACCCGTGGCCATCCAAGCTGGGAGCACAGATGCCTTGCAGTCTTTCCCAGCAGCACACACCCGAATTCCAGACCCCCTGGAATAGAGGGAGGATATGTTTCAGCTCCCCCAAGTGCCCTGGCTTGGCTGCAAACTCAGATTTTTCCTTTCCTCCAGCACCTCTTTTCTCCAAGCATGAGAGTTTGGGTTCAGCTCCTTAAAATGGGTCTGCCCAGAACAGCTCAGGATGCTCTAGTTGTGGCCTCCCAGTCCTCATGCAGCACTGAAGCTCCTTGCTCAATTCATCCTAATCTGATTTTTTTCAATTACTTAGAAGATAAATATCCCCTATCTCCACATTTTCTTCTCTTGCCCCAGTAATTTTCCCCCTTTTAGTCAAACTTTTTGTTTGATCCCCTCAGCACACACCCTCATACCTCATTAAATTCCAGCCTTTTTAGCTCTTAGACATTTTGTCTTTAGTGATAATTTCTAACTCTTCCCTCTGCAGAGACTTTATCTCCATACCCACAGCAATCATCAGCTTCCTGCTCTTCCTTTAGTCCAAACAATTACTAAAAAGACATTTTTTTAAAAAAAAAAGGTGTCCAGCATCTCACATTTCAACTCCATTTGAAACTCAATTCTAATTAAGTTTCTTAATTCCAATTTCTTACTTCTTAATTCTAATCCATTGCTTCCCTTCCCATCAAAACCTGGTGTTGTCTGTGACCTGTCCTCAGCTTGGTCCTTCCTCATCTTCATGGATTCCAAATAAATCCTCTTTTGTTGGGACTTTGCTGGATAAATAAGATGTCAGCCAATAGATCAGTGAGCTTCTCAGATAGAAGACCTCTCATAACTTACTTTTCTAGGAAAACTCTGGTTTGTGGCCACAAATTAGGGAAGGAGGCACAGGAGATAAGTCACTGTGGCAGCTCCTGCTGTCAGGAATGATGGTCTTGAGCAACAACTCCTCCTACCACAACAACTGGGGTTCATCCTACCTGGGCTTGATGTCCATGCTGTGGATGCAAGATCCAAAGCAGCCCCTCTGAATCCCCCCCAGGCCAAGTTCTGGCAACAATCCTGCACAGGAACATTAACAGATCATTTAATAACTCTAAAAAACCTCAACCCTCAAACCAGGCAAGGACAGGGGGTTGTTGGGGGTTGGCAGGAGGCAGCACAGCCCACCTGTAGGGTGTGGGTGAGGCCACAGGGATGACTCTGATGGGAGCCCCCTGCTCTGGAGCCAGGCTGGGAGAGCTGGGGGGGTTCCCCTGGAGAAGGGAAGGATCCAGAGAGAGCTTGGAGCCCCTGGCAGAGCCTGAAGGGGCTCCAGGAGAGCTGGAGAGGGACTGGGGACAAGGGCTGGGGGGACAGGACACAGGGAATGGCTTCCCACTGCCAGAGGGCAGGAGAGATGGGATAGTGGGAAGGAATTCCTGCCTGGGAGGGTGGGGAGGCCCTGGCACAGGTTGGGCAGAGAAGCTGTGGCTGCTCCATCCCTGTCTGCATTTCATGTGTTTGAACCTCCAGGTAGAGCTGACTGGCCACAGAGCCATGGAACAGTGGAATCACAGAATGGAAGGACACTTAAAGCCCATCCAGTGCCACCCCCTGCCCTGGGCAGGGACACCTCCCACTGTCCCAGGGGGCTCCAACCTGCCCTTGGACACTGCCAGGGATCCAGGGGCAGCCACAGCTTCTCTGCCCAACCTGTGCCAGGGCCTTACACCCTCACAGCCAAGAATTCCTTCCTAACATCTCATCTAAATCTCTCCTATTTTATTTCCATCTTAATGTTACAAAGCCAAATGTTGCCTCTGTCTTTCTAGTGCAACTCTAGACTCACACTAAGACCCCAGAGAAATTTTCCCAGAAGGTCCCATGGACCCAGAAAATGAAGAAAATACTGAATTTGTGTGTGTCAGATTCAAGCCAAATGTTCACTGGAGAATGAACCAATTTGTAGGGTCCAAACTCTCTTGTTAACAGTGAGATGAGAGCTAGGAAAGTCTTGTTAAATTTCTCAGAGCACAGAATTTTCTTTAATTGGCATTTTCTTCACACTGTTTAGGAGAGTCTCCAAGACAGAAGAACTTTGTTGTATCTGTGTTCTTTTCCATAACAAAATTTTGCAGGCACAAGCTGAGGTTTATTTTGTCATCCCTGGTAGAAGAGGTACAAACACCACTATGAATTTACATTTTCTATTTCCTATTTCCTTGGATGTTTTCCCTTAGCATGGCATTAATGAAGCCCACTCCCAGGCAGGATTGTCTCACCAGCCTCATTTGTGTGCTGTGAGATAAGGGAATGAATTTGGCTGGTTGTCATTTAATTAACAGGCCACTGATGAATTTGTGCCACTCTCAGAAGGGTGTTATCACTCTCCTGGGCACCTGCTGTACCCTGGAGGTGGAGGACAGAGAGTTCTGCAACATCCCTGCTGGACAGCAAGTGGCCCCTGGGGTCTGTACCCACTTCCCCACCACTGTTGCTATTCCCAGATATCCTCAAGCAATGGATAAATCCAAAGAAAAATAAGTCATTCCAGGGCAAGAAGCTCCCATGGCATCAGAAAAGGTTGTGCATCCACCCAAACTCTAATTATTCAGGCTGAACACTTGCAAGAACACCAAATTTTTTCTTTGCCTATTTTTTTTTTTCTGTGAACAAATGATACAAAATTCCAGCAAGGGCATCTTGAAGTTCTCCCTTTCCTGTGACCCTGTCTGCCACAGGGGTTTGGATACTTCACAAGGAGAAAGAAATCAATGGATTTTCCCTGATCCTCATTTCACTCTTCTGGGATACCCAGATGGGCTCAGCCCAAGGCTCAGGGTGGGTTCCATTGAAAATGGGCAGCATCCCCCAGGGTTTGGCAAAGCCACTCCACTATCAGCAGCAGGACACAAAGGGCTTCCCTGGGAACAGATGTGGCTTTGGGAAAACCTCTTTCTGCTGCATGTTTTGGGGGACTGAAAACCCTCTGCTGAGCAGGAGGTCCATCAGCTAAGGAATGAGTGTACACAGGTGGAAGGGGAAGGAAATGTGAGCACAGGCTCTGTATGTGCAGAGAATGATCTGAGCTCAGGTATAAAAATACTGATTATCATTTGTAGGGGTTTTTTAACCAGCATTAATTCTTCAAATCCTTCCATTCCAAGAACATATTGTCTTGTTCTCCCTCCTTTACTTCTTGTCTAGAAGCAAAGAATCAGGAGAAATATATTATAATCATAAGTCATTTTGGACTTTGGCTGCATTTGGTTGCCCAGCAAGGTTTTGGATTCTCCATTCCTGGAAGTGTCCAAGGCCAAGTTGGAGCAACCTGGGATAGTGGGAGGTGTCCCTGCCCATGGCAGGGAGTGGCACTGGATGAGATTTAAGGTCCTTTCTAAACATGAGTTTATTTCCCCAGCATCAACTGTGATGTTGGAGACCCAGAACAGCATCAGGTAAGCCATGTGTGTATGGTGGGAATTCTGCCTGGGAAGCAGCAAGATTCTCTTGACAAAAAACCTGTCAGGGCTTTGTATGTGTGAGGCTGGTGACCTACAGCCACGTAACTCATCCTCACTTCAGGGAGTGGAGGTCTGAAAATTCTATTTTTGGATGGATACTTCTTTTTTAAAGGTTCCTCCTGATTCATCACAGAAATGGCCTTCAAGGCCACCCTTTTCACCCTGTGAAAATGCAGCCCAGATCTCCCTGGGGCATCAGTCTTGGCTTCATGGGGAATTACAAATTCCAAGGAAATGCAGTTCCTATGTTTTCAGAGTTGATGAAACAGTCATGTTGTGTTGCTAAACAGGAATTTAAAGGAGCTACAAGGGGACCGAGACAACCAAACCCTGGGGGATTTCAGCAAAGGTTAAGTGTACCTTATTCTCATGGGAATAGGTGGCTTTTCTTTGATCTGTTTTGCCCTCTAAGCTACAGAAAAGAAAACATTACAACTCGTGGTGAAGGGAAACATTTGTGCAGGTCTCCTCCTTCTTAGGTAATAATCCTCAGCCATTTCTGGTTTGCTGTTTACTTTTGTTTCTTCTTTAATTGAAGCCTTGCTGTAAAGGATTAAAAGCAAACTGTTTTGAAGAAGGGATGCACATGGTCACAAGTAAATCTGTACAAGCTTTACCCACTGCTCAGAGCTCTGGGATTTATTGATCTGGGCCTTTCTGTACTCAGTTGTTTTAATTAAAAGTTGGGTTTTTTGCTCCTTTTTGCAGTTGCATCCCTCACTTTCCTATGCTCTCTGCCAGGTTTGGAAAAGCAGCAGCTCTGGTGGAGAACCTGCAGAATAGGGAGCATGATATGGACACCATGCTGGTGGTCTCCCATCAGCTGAACATCCCCCTGTCAGCAGCCTTTGCCTCTTTGCTCCCCTTCCACTGCTGTCAGCACCTTGCCTTGAAACATGTGGGAAAAGGGTCAATCATGAAATGAAGCAGAAAGACCCGCAGGGAGGGAGAGGTGAGGGGCAGGGAGGATGCTGCCACATTTGGATGGGAAGATTTAAGGTTTAATGGAGGAGCCTAGGGTCATCCTCAGTTGTAGCACTTGGTGTGGGCTCAAACACCTGATGGTGAAATCCCCTCCTACCCTGTCACCCTCATGGGCAGATCCATGAGTCCTGTACATGCAGGTGCAAGAAGAACTAAGTCTACAGTGCAGGGACTTCAGTGTGAAAGCACCTGGCCCTACCTGCAAGGCTGGAATTTGTCTTAAAACCTGCTGCTCTGTGGGAGGGTCCAACCCCATCCAACACAGCATAGATCCTCCTCCAACAGATATTGGGAGCCTCCACTCGGTTCAGATTCAGTTTATGTCTAATAAGACCTTGAAAATGAGTTTGAACTGCAATGGAGAAGCCAACCCAGGCACCAGAGAGCGCAGAGAAAGGCAATTTCTGCCGGTGGCAATGAAGAGAAGAGCGGACGTTCCAGAACAGATGTGCAAGGAGAGCCATGGAGGAGAACAATTTGGCAGTGATTCCTCTCTGCTTCAGATTATTGGGCTATCAATAACAAGGCTGATGGCCCTACAGTCCCAGATACAGTGTGCAAGGCCCTTTGCAGTGAAGGCCGAGAGCCACTTACTTTTACTCTCGCTGGCAAACCATTGTTTATGTCTCGTGTTTCGAAATGCAGCTGGTTCCAGCCTCCCCGGGCCCACTGAATCCCTGCCCATGTGCTGCTCTTTAGCAACACAAACAGCACAGCCAGATTCCACTTAGCAGGGTTTGCTCACTCCCCAGACATGCAGGGCTTGGCTCCGAGCGCGGCAGCTCGTTTCCGACGGCTCTTGGAGCACGGTGGGAGAGTCACGGGTGGGTTAAAAGGGGGGCTGAGCACCTGGGAGATATCCTGGAGCAGGAATGGGCTCAGCTCTTGTGGAGAGGTCAGGGTTGTGCCGTGGTTCATCTCCTTGGTGTGATCAGATCCCGTTTCTTTCCGTCATTTTTTAGAGCTGGGCTCGGCAGTGCTGCGTCAACAGCTGGGCTTGATGATCTAAGAGGGCTTTGGAAACCTGAGCGATTCAGTAGAGTCATGGAAAACACCTCCAAGGTCACTGAGTCCAACCTTTTACCAATTAACTAGACCTTGTCAAGCCCAGAGCACTGAGGGACACGTCCAGTCCTTCCTTGGACACCTCCAGGGATGGGAATCCACCACCTTCCTGGGCAGCCCCTTCCAAGCCCTGACCACCCTTTCTGTGAAGAAATCCCTCCTGATGGGACACACCAGGACCAGGACGAACCAGGGGCCATTTGCCTTCTTGCCCACCTGGGCTCACATCCAGAGCTGTCACCAGCACCTCCAGATCCCTTTCTGCTGGGCTGCTTTCCAACAAGTTTCTCCCCAAAAGCACTCTTGTTCCTCCCTGGGAGTTTGTTACTGGCTATGGGAAGCAGGAATACAGCATCCAGACCAGGTGGAGGTGTACAAAAACCTGAAGAACTGTGGCAGAAGCAGTGGAGTGATGTGTAAATGCTGTATTTTTGCCAAGTGGGCAATAAGACATTATACAGTGAGGAGATCTGAGCTGAAACCTGTGTTTTGAGCAAAAGGAAACAGAGGGAAAAGAAGAAATTTAGAGGAAGCAAGGGCAGAGCACTTAAGCAGCCCAAAGTTTGTCTGTTCATCTTTTATAGGTGATAAATTCAAGGTCAAAAAAACATGGCATGGTTTGAGTTGAAGGGACCTTAAGTATCATCTACTTCCAGCCCCCTGTCATGGGCAGGAACACCTTCCACTAGACCAGGTTGTCTGGTGGTCAAATAGACAAAAGAAATTAAAAAAACCCCAGACAGTTTGGCTACACTGGCACCTCCTTAAGCTGTTAAATCTACAGAGGGGAAAATCAGTCTCCTCTCTACGGTGACCCCATCCATTCTCAAGGGAGACCTAATTCACCAAATTTATCCAAGAGAGACTTTCACTTCCTGTCCTGCACGGTGTCAGGATCTGCTTTCAAGAATTCCAGTGCTACTCCACAGGGAAGGTTAAAAAATCTCCCTTCTTTCGAGCAGACAGCACTTTTTAATAGGTTTATTTTGAGTGTTTTCCTGTAGGATCCAAACAAAACACATCATGAAAGAATTGCCGCCGGTTGGCCACACTCGGGTCCAGCTCCCATGGAGCTGTATTTGGAGTGCTGGGGCTTTCCAGGGCATCATTCCTGCTGGCTGGGAAGCGAGCAGGGCTCAGAGGAGAAGGACAATTGCTTGGAGCACCTGGGAGAAATCACTGCTTTTTGTTTCCCACTTCAGGTCCCAGGTTCAGGAGCACTGAGCTGAGTCATGTTTTGCAGGATCCTCGTGGAGCTCCTGACACCCTCTGGATCTGTGTGACACAAAGGAGATGCACCCTGGTGCCAGATGTGCTACATCACATCCCCCCCAGCAGAATCCATCAGCTCTCCAAGCCATGCCATGTTTATGTGGACTCCCAAGCACCAATTATGCAATCCTTCCATCCTCTCCAGCCAACACACAGCCAATTAAATTGTGTAGTTACCATGGTTTCTTCCTCACCAGCCCAGGTAGTTTGCATGTCAAGTTTGGCTTTTTGGAACAGCAAAAATAAAAAATAATAATTAAAAAAAAGGTATTTTCTTGTTAGGAAATGTGCTCATTAGGCTGATGGTCTTAAATAATTGTGTTCAGCTCACCTTGTGTTTGGGGGTTTGATGCTGTTAATTTGGGGTTTTTGGGGGGGCAGTACTGAAATCCATGGAAAGGGAAGAGCTTGTGAATGGTTTACCATGACAAATGCATTGTTTTCAGAGTCAATTTAAGCAGCCAGAGAGGAGGACTGGAGCTTGGGAATGTTTGCCTGAATATAGGAACGTGCTGTTGGAAAGAGTTTGTTGTTGGTAAAAGCTGGGTTTAATTGTAGTCTCTTAAAATCCCTGAATGTCATATAAAGCAAAAAGCCTTACAACAAAACATGCCTTTCAGGGCAGAGTTGGAAATGAATGTAGAGCCTAGAAACAGCCTGGAGTGGCCTGGCCTGGATTAGTAAACCCTGACTGTTGTCATGCAGCACATTCCCCCTCCTGCTTTTCAGGATCCTTACACAGCAGAGGAGCCTGGACTCAAACCCTGTTTCCATGAAATACTTCAGGGAACAGGAAATGTTATCCAACTAATTTTCCAGTTTTCCTATCAGGGAGAAGAAGAGGTGGGTCACAGGAGCTGCAGAGAGGGAAGGCAGAGTGTGTCAGGGATATAAAGCCAGGCTTACACAAATCCCATGGTGTGTTGAGACAGCTCAAAGCTTCACCTGGGCTGTGATAGAAACAAATATCAGAATTCACAGCTCTCCAAGCCATCAGTTCATGGCTTCTCCATGTGAAAATCCAAGGGAAGACAGAGGGAAAAAAGATGAAGACTAAGTGGAACATTGATAAATCTGCAGAGTTGGAATTCATCATAAATAATGACCAGCAAATAAGTGATGTGATGGCTGGCCAGACCAAGCCAAGTAGTTGGCAAGATCTTGGAGGAATTTAATCCAAAGAGATTCATCAGCCTCGGTTTCCTCTGTTTTCTTCCTCTTCTCCATGTTCAAGGAACGCGAACTGAAGTGGAAAGAGGCACAGAGAGCATTAAAGGACACCAATTCTATGAAAAAAAAAATCCAATTAAAAAAAACAAACATGAAAAAAAAGACAAGAATCTTTGGTGGCCAACAAAATTCCAGATCCCAGCAGCTGGCTGGTCTACAGCATGCACTGTATCACTAAGGGTCATAATAAAATAGGATGGAAAATGAGTTAAAAAACTGCCAAACGATCTTCAAGTGGTTTCATCTCCCTCATATGTTTTGGTCTGATCTGTGTCACCTCGTGCTCTCCCTAAGAAAGCCTGGAAACATTGCAGGGGGCAGACACAAGAACCAGGGCCTGTCACCTGTAGGGAATATGGGGAAAATGTCCTATTTTGCAGTAAGGGGGAGACCAGGATCACAAACCACGCTGCCCCACGTGTCTTCAGGGCCAGGGGAGAGGCCTTGACCCTGTTTGATTTGCTGATTAACGCTCTGTGCTGCCTAATGTGTTGTTTGTACAGAGCCTGGTTGAACTGAGAGGGCGAGTTTGGTGTGAATGACAGGGAAAGAGGGGAGTTATGGAAGGGAACGGACTGTCTGCACAAACACTTGTGGTTGTGTGATGTGGAGGAATAAATTTTGGGTGAGGTTTAGAAGGTTTAACACCATAACCACGAGGTGGTGAAAAGGCTGCTGAGCTGAGTGAGCAACTGGAGACAAGAACTGGGTGCCAAGCACGAGGTGAGCACGGAGCTGCTCCTTAAGGAGATGTTGTTTGATGGGAACAGTGTGGTTTTGCTCAGGGGACTGATGTTATGGGAATGCATGTGGGATCAAGGTAAAATCTTGTAATGACACTGCTGGGGAACTGCAACCTTCCTCTGGCTTTATTCCTACAGACTGGAAGTTCATGACCTTCCCAGGTCAGGGGAAAATTAAAACTACAGCCAGAAGTGTGAAAGTTAGCAAATCAATCCAGGAATAAACAGGCTGCCCCAGAGGTCAAGGCACAGAATCAGAGAATCATGGAATTTTTGGGGTTGGAAGGGACCTTAAAGACCATCCAGCTCCACCCTCTGCCATGGGCAGGGACACCTCCCACTGTCCCAGGTGGCTCCAGCCTGGCCTTGGACACTTCCAGGGATCCAGGGGCAGCCACAGCTTCTCTGCCCAACCTGTGCCAGGGCCTCCCCACCCTCACAGCCAAGAATTTCTTCCCAATATCCCATCAAACCCTACTTTCTTTCAGTTTGAAGCCATTCCCTCTTGACCTATCCCTACAGTTTCTGATGAAAAGTCCCTCATCAGCCTGGGATGAAAGTCCAGACACTTTTTGTTATCTCATCTACACAGAATTATGGAGGGGTTTGAGTTGCAAGGGACCTTAAGGGTCATTTCATTCCAATCCCCTTTCATGGGCAGGTACATCTTCAACTACCCCAGGTTGCTCCAAGCCCCATCCAAGCTGACCTTGGACACTTCCAGGGATAGGGCAGCTACAGCTTCTTTTCAAATCCTTTTCCAGTACCTCAGCACCCTCCCAGCATATCAGAGCCTGCCTTGCTCCATCCCCCTGGAAGGACACCGCAGTTCCCAGCTCTCCCACTTGGACAGGCTCTCTGGTAAGAGTGGCCCGAGCAGCTTGAGCTCATGAGATCATTCGCTTCCCTAAGGTTGGGATGGAACAACATTTCACCACTGGTGCAAGCCTCAAAGCAAAGCAAACCCACTGAAGCCATAATTACGACTTTTTTTGTGCAGGGCCAGGCCCTGAGTGGCCTGGCAGCGTGCCTGCCATTCTGCAGAGTCCCATGGCATTTATCCTACGTTACACACTGTGGGTTGTAACTCAGCGAGGCCATCTCCAGTCACATCCCTCCTCGGCCGTGCTGGGAGGGACGTGGAGAGCCCATAAAGAAGGACTTTGTTGCCTTTCTCCCAAGCAAGTCCCTCCTGGCCACCACATGGAGCGATGTAAAAGGGCTTTGTGTTGCCTGTCAGCAGGAAGGCTCCAGCTGGGAATGAAAAGGGCACGGATGAGGTGGGTGCTCAGAAGAGAGGAGGCAGCAGAGACCGAGCAGGGCAAAGGTGGTTGTGCTTAGGCTGGTGGAGAAGTTTTGGGGGGTAGGGTGTGGCTTGTGAGAAAGAAATTTTGGGAATGGAGCAATTTAGTGAGGAAGGTGGACGAGTGGGGGGAGAAAAGCTGGATTTGCTGGGAAGAAAGTTATCCTGGTGGCAGGATTAGGGCCATAGGGATGGGTTGATGACAGGAGCAGAGAGATCACAGAATCATGGAATCACTGAGGGTGGAAATGACCTCCAAGATCAGAATCCAAGCTGTGCCTGATCTCCACCTTGTCCCCCAGCCCAGAGCACCAAGTGCCATGTCCAGTCTTTCTTTGGACACCTCCAGAGATGGAGACTCCAAATCTCCCAGAGAGCAGCCCCTTCCAAAGCTTAACAACCCTTCCCATGGAGCACTTCTTCCCCAATGGGATATGGGCTGTGAGTCAGGGCCAGTTGAGCACATGATGGTGGTGCTTGAGGATGGCAAAGGAGCCAAGAGCTCAAGGGTGTGTTGGGGGAGATGTCATTGATGCCATTGGTTGGACACTGTGTGACCAAGAGGGACAAAGTAAATGTGAAGGAGATGGGGATGAGCCCCTGGGGAGTGTGGAAAGGCAGAGAAGAAGGAAGTCTAGTGGTTGAATGAAGAGGAATGAGTGAGAAGAGCTGAGTCAAGATCCAGAGAGGATGAAAGGAGGAACAAGATGGGTTTGAGAGAGGCTTTGTTGTCAGAGTGACAAACGTTACAGAGGAGNAAGAGAAGAGAAGAGAAGAGAAGAGAAGAGAAGAGAAGAGAAGAGAAGAGAAGAGAAGAGAAGAGAAGAGAAGAGAAGAGAAGAGAAGAGAAGAGAAGAGAAGAGAAGAGAAGAGAAGAGAAGAGAAGAGAAGAGAAGAGAAGAGAAGAGAAGAGAAGAGAAGAGAAGAGAAGAGAAGAGAAGAGAAGAGAAGAGAAGAGAAGAGAAGAGAAGAGAAGAGAAGAGAAGAGAAGAGAAGAGAAGAGAAGAGAAGAGAAGAGAAGAGAAGAGAAGAGAAGAGAAGAGAAGAGAAGAGAAGAGAAGAGAAGAGAAGAGAAGAGAAGAGAAGAGAAGAGAAGAGAAGAGAAGAGAAGAGAAGAGAAGAGAAGAGAAGAGAAGAGAAGAGAAGGGATTTGAGGCAAAGACCTTTGGAAAAGAGGAGATGGGCTGGATGAGACATGAATGTGGAGACTGGAGAAGTGATGAGGAACAGGCAGGACTGCTTTTTGCAGAGCAAGGTAAGGGAGAGTGGGAAAACGAGGGAGCTGGGAAAGGGTCTGTGTTTTACGTGGCCAGTGTGGACAGTGGGAGAAGGGATGGGTTGAATGCTGCAGAAATGTGGACATGGTTCCTCCACACTCTCCCTCCTGCAGAGCTGGAGAGAGCAGCCCTGGACCCTCAGGGCAGGGGTTGTCCTTTCTAATTGTCCTTACACCAACCTCACTTCTCCCCTCTCTTCAAGATTTCTTCCAAATCCAAGAGAATGCCAATGGATTCTTGAATTGTTTGGCTCTTACCCACCCCAAACCCTCCAAACCCTCTGTGTATGGGCAGAACAGCTAAAGCCCAGGCTCTTCTTTCCTTCTTTCCCTCCACATCTCAAAATTTTGAAGACATTTGGGAAGCAATGAGATGGAAGCTGGATGGCAGGTAATAAGGAATCAGATGGATAACTCCTGGGAGATGGAGATTTATGATGATGGACAAGAGGTGACAAGAGTGTTCCAGGAGTGTGTAATGAGCTCAAGGTATTCAGGACAACAAGGAACTCCACTGATGTTGCAGGAGTGGCAAAGGAAGCACCTTTCAGTCAGGGATCTGTGATTGCCTCTGTCTGGGAGGAAAATCCAAGACTTGATGGAGCTGATGTGATTTGACAGCTCCTGTGTGCCCTGTTTCTGGTCAGAAGGCTGCGAGGTGCTGGTTGGGCCACAAGATTTTGGGCTGAACCAGCAAGGGAAGGATGAGAAACAGGCACTGTTGGGCTGTGCACACGTTGGAAATCCCCAGTAAACGTTGAACCAGGAATGGCATGTCAGCCACCAATGGCCAAGGGAAGGAACACCACACAAACTACACCAGAGGGAACAAGATCTCTGCTAAGAATGGAGCATCATCATCCCATTTCTGTAAAATGTGTTTCTTTTCCACAGAACAGTCTGCCCTGACCTTCTTCCTTGGGAGGGCTGGACAGGAACTGGGTGGGCTCTGTGGGGCAGCAGCAGCAGCCCATGAAATTCCACAGGAATCTGGGCCATGCTTTGACTCCATGTCACAGGGCCTTGTCCAGGTGGGTTTCTAAGGGAGATGTAGGTATGCAGGTATGGGATGAGATGCAGTTCATCCTCCAATGGGGTTTTTAGGGGAAGGACTTAGGATATACTCTGAGAGACACTTGGGAGATGTCTGGCACACGCTTCTGTCAGAATAGGTAGGAAAAAACTCATTATGGGAAGATCCTGGAGATACTAAGACTACTTAGGATGAAGAATGGGAAGCTTGTTTGGTCCAAAACAGCACATGGGACAATGGTAAGTTATATTTAGATACTACAAGACTAGTTAACCCTCCAGGCTGGGACTCAGAAGCTCCTCCAAGGTTCCCTTATGCAAACTCAAATAAATTAGTTCACCTTGTGTCACCTCAGTGGAATGGGGACATTTCAGGCATTTCTCTGTATGTGTGTGTGTGTCCTGCTGTGCACCACAAGTGGTGACAGCACTCATGGAGAGCAACAAACCACTTGATGCAACTGGAAGGTGTCAGAGCTCAATTCAGCACATCCAGGCATCAGAGCATGTTGTTCCAGGAGGTACCTGAGCTGAGGAACATTCATGAAAACATCACGAGTATTAAAACTCCTCACTGGGAAATACTCAAAATGTCCCAGTTTGAAGCAAAACCAAGGAGAGGTTCCCTAGAGAAGTGACCCCTGTTGTTCTCAGAAGATGTCTAGGTCATCCTGGCTCTCTACACATTCCTGGAGGGAAGATAAGGTATGAAATGATCCGATTCCTCCAGGCAATCCCATCTGATCAGCAGAAAAACACTCTTCCCCTGCCCAGCTCTGCCTGTGCTGGTGTGACAGGGAGGCTTCTCTGGCGAGGTAAATGCCCTGTCCAACCCAAATGCATTTTGGCACATTAAGGGCACAGCACTTTCCACTGTATTGGCTCTCCCACATTTAGGGGGAAGAGAAATGAGCAACCTGAGTTGCCATGGCAAATAATACTGCTTAATGCCACTCTGCAAATACTTTTAATATTAGATGACTGTAATTTTGCTTTGGAGTCTGGAAAATAGATTCTGAGACCAACTGAACAGTAGCTGATGAAAATAATTTTGCAGCAAGCTCTTCACCCAGCCAGTCAGGCAGAGGCCAGAAAAATAAGAAATGTTATAGTTTGAGTTTTTTTAAAGTATCTTAAAACAGAAATTGGAAGGGAGATGTGCTATCAATGCACTTAGTGAGGATGTGGGTTTGGGACTGATTAATGGCACGGATGCCTCTAGTTTACATCCCTGTTATTTATTGAGTATTGACAGTGGGTTTAGGGCAGTACATGGCAGGGGAGAAGTCCCAGTTCTCAGCACAAGGATTTAAATAGCTCTGAGGAGCAATGGAGCTTCAGGGCAAGTGCTGAATGTGGTGGGGAGCCTTGGAAAAATGAACTCTTCCAGGATCCCCTTCCCTTGCCTGGTACTTTCTCCCTGATTTCTTGTCCACCCCCTCTCTCAGCTGTGGTGATTGGAGAGCATGGTTTAGGGCAGAGCACAACTTCCTACCCCCATAATGTAGCCCTTGCCTGATGTGGGATCAGTCCATGCTTTCCCAGGTTTCTTCCCAAGGAAGTTGCCCCACACCTCAATTGCAGTGGAGAAGAGGGACAGCTCCAGCAGATTGTGCTGAGCAGAGTCATTGGAGCTGGACTCTGTCACTGCTGTCCTGTGTCTTCTTGGTCAAGTGATGCCCCTCTGCATTGTCTTTTTGGGCCAAGGAAGCTCATCCCAAATCCAGAGATTTCCCACCTCCCACCATGACATGTGGGGTAAAAACAGGCTGAAGTGACACTGCAGCTGCCCTACAGTGGTTTTGCCAAGCTTCTCAAGACTTTTATCAATGGTAAAGTCACTTCAAAATGTCCCAGTAAAGCTCAGTTCAGCTGAAATAGTGTCTCCTCCTCCTCCAAATCCAGGCTGTGATGGATGAGGTGGAGTCAGGCAGAGCAGAAGGCCCTCACAGCCACCAACCTGAAGAAAGGGGATGTGATTTCCTCCAGCTGGAAGAGCAGGAAAGGAGCAGAAGAGAGGGACACCTGCATGGTGTCACTGGGAAAAGGACCAGTCTTGGTTTGTAGCCACCACCTCTGCCCTGGACTGTGGGTGGAGGAGAAGAAAGCAGGAGAAAGGCAGAAATAAAGGGAATGCCTGTCTCCTTTCATGCTCTGGAAATATCATGGAGCATCCCTGGTGTCTCAGTGGAGCTGGACTGAAGTCTGATCCTATCAGGGAAGATCAGGATCAGTCAGATCCTCAGAGTATCCCGGAGTAAATGTGGGTCCATAGATGCCCTGGAAGGAATGCAATTAGCCTTTATCCAAGATACTGGCCAGCAAACTGGCTGCCTGAAGGGATGGAGTTTGGATTATACACATATTCACTGAAGGGCATTAGCAAAGAGAAAAACAAACACTGAATAAGACTCCTCAGAGGGATCAGTTTGGGGCACTGAAGAGATACCAGTCCCAGAACTCCATGGATTTGGAATATATGCAGTTTCTTGTCCCACTGCTGAAATCATTACAGGTGTTGGATTGTCTGTGTCTAGGGGGTCTGAGAAGGGTGGGAGACTGTGGTGAGCAAGACAGACTTGATTTGGTTTTTTCCTCTTCAAAAAAACCCCAAACCCCACCAAAACAGAAGGAACTGAATGTTTCATTTAAAAAAACCCCAATCAACAACACCAAAAAACCCACCAAACCTGAAAACCAAACCAAAATTAAAAAACAAACAAACAAAAGCCCCAAAACCCCCCCCCAAAAACAAACTCCAAGGTAATAGAAAAGCTGTACAGAAATATCTCAAAAGACAAACTAAAAAAGAAAAGGCCCCATGAAGAAAAAAGCCATATCCTCTCCTGTGTCCTGGTGTTGGGAAAAGGTGACAGATTGTTGACAAAATACCAGGGGGAGGTTTCAGAACAGCCTGTTGAGACACCAGTATCACCAGGAGATTTCTCATTCATTCACAGGCCTGGAATTCATGATGTGCTTCAACCCCTGGGCAGACTTGTACTGTCAAGTTTTCATCCCTCCCTGTGGTTTTGGTGGCTGAGGAAGCTGGAAATGGGGATTACTAGATGTTCTTCTGCCCAGCTCCAAATCATCCTGCTCTTTTTCCACAGAAATATCTTCCTTTAAGAGCACAACAACCTTCTTCAGGGCTGGAGACAAATCAGGGATGGAGATTTCAGAGCTGCCTGGAGCATTTGTGTGCAGGAGAAGACCTTGTTTGTAAAGCTTGGGAGAAGGCTTGCACAGCAATAAGAGAATGAACTTCTATTTTCCAGAGCATTTCACTGAATTTCTCTGCATCACAGCCTGGTCCTGTGGAGGTTCAGCACTCACAAAACTGGCCTCACTTGGCATGTCAGAGGATTGATCTTCCACTGAGTCCAGCCTCAGTCTCCAGAGGTGGCTGGGATGGATTCTCCACATTCCAGGACCATCTGATGCGATGTCAGTGCCCACCAGAGCTGGTCAGTGGTACCTTTCTCTCTCTGGAGTTACTCCAAGTAGGGCACAGAGGTAAAGCTGAGCATTTGGGACAGGGAGGGGGAGGAATAAGGAGGAAAGAGAAAGCTTCCACTCATCTGTTGGACTCACTGACCTTAAAGATCTTTTCCAGCATAAACTATTCTACAATCCTTCCCAAAGGCATGGCATCCCCCACCTCCAAAGTCAACATAGGTCCCTGGAGTGATGGTTTCCACCCCTTTCCTCCCAACACTGCAGAGCCATGACTCCTTACCCTTTGCAAACCCCAGATTTGCAGAGGAGGTGGATGGCACACAGATTTGGAGACGGAAAGCTGTAGCTTCATGTATTTGATTTGCCTTCAAGAGGCTTCTGTTTCTTAAAAGTGATTCGTAGGAAAGATGAGGACAGACAGTTTAGTAGTGCTTGTTGCAATAGGACAAGGAGTTGTTGCCCAGGGAGGTTGTGCTGCCTCATCCCTGGAAGTATCCAAGGCCAATTTGGATGGGGCTTGGAGCGACCTGGGATAGTGGAAAGTGTCCCTGCCCATGGCAGGGGGCTGGAATGAGATGAGGTTTGAGGTCCTTCCCAACCCAAAACATTCCACGATTCTAATGGCTGTAAACTAAACCAGGGCAGATTCAGACTGGATATGAGAAAGATTTTTACAAGGAGGGTGGGGAGGCCCTGGCACAGGTTGGGCAGAGAAGCTGTGGCTGCCCCTGGATCCCTGGAAGTGTCCAAGGCCAGGTTGGAGCCACCTAGGATAGTGGGAGGTGTCCCTGCCCACATCAGGGGGTTGTCCTACACAACCTTTAAGTGTCCCTTCCAACCCAAACCATTCCTCCCCTCTCAGAGCAGCAGCCACTGCTCTGTGACTTGTGGGTTGCACACAAAACATCTCGGAGATTTCTCGAGTTGCCAAAACCTTTCCTGGAGCCTTTGTCCCACTTCCCCTGATTGCTTCAAAGCCATCCCTGCAGGACCAGCTATGTCAACAAGAGAAGGCTGCCAGGGCTCTGATAGGAGCCCAGCAAGCCCAGTTCCAGGGGACATTTGCTGTGGGGATGGTTCCTCAGGCAGGTTTTCATTATGTGGAAAGCGTGTCTCCGAGCCGTCCTGCAGGGTGGCGTGGTGCCTGTATTTACAGGCCTGGCAGCTTTCAATAGCAATCTATTTTTAATGAATCCAAGCTGGAATGTGGTGCCTAAGCCCTTGATTTAAGGCAGATTTCTAAAGGGAAGATTTACGCAAATTTGCTTGATTGGAAATTAATTACTGCAACAGTCAAGTTGAGCTCAAATAATCTCGCAGAGACGGCCGCAGGAGTCAGATAATTCATGCTGGAGAGAAGACATCAATTTCTGTTCCTTCCATTTCCATTTGGAAGGTTTTCTAATTCTAGAGCAACGAGGGGGCATCACAAAGAATGCAGATTGGGTCTGCCAGGGTGGACTGGGCGATCTCAGAGGGCTTCTCCAGCAGAACTGATTCTGTGATTTTGGGTCATTCCCAAAACTCTCCCAAGAGAGGCATCGTGCCTCAGTTATGGCAAACCCAGCTGCTCAAGAGGAAACATTCCAGACCCAGTCGGTGTGCTGGATGCTCTTGTGAAGGGGGTGCTTGAGAGTGAAGGTGTGAGAGGGAAAACGTGTTGTGTTTGTGAGTGAAATGCTTTGATTTGCAACTGTGGGGGGTTTTTTTCACTTATTAATCTGAGAAGAGAATTATCAGGTTTGCTCGTGGAGGGGTGTTGAGGGCATGGGGAGGCTCTGCTTGGCTCTGATCCTGCTTTAATCTCCTGAGGCAGTAGCCAAATTTTGGGAATGGAAGAGGAACTGAGCCAGCTCCGAGTTCAGGAGGGGATGGGGATGTGATCCTTTAAAGGATAAAGGGGATGGGATCCTTAAAAGTGATCCTTGCAGCACTGTACTTAGGCACATAAGTTGATTATGTACCATTTAACTGTGCTCCAGTCCCTAAGGTAAAATAGGAAAGCAGGATTTTGGTGTGCTCATGAAAGTTTGAGTCCCTCACTCTCCCAGTCAGGGCTTGACAACCTGGTAGTTTGTTTATTTATGGTGGATTTAAGACATGAGGCTCTCTCTTCTCAATCTGGGTGTTGCATGATGAGCTTAATGAGACTTAGAATGAATCATCAAGTGGCCTTGTTTGGGACAGACCTTCAGGACCATCAGGACCATCTCATCCCATCCCCCTGCCCTGGGCAGGGACACCTCCCACTGTCCCAGGCGGCTCCAACCTGGCCTTGGACACTCTCAGGGATGGGGCAGCCACAGCTTCTCTGCCCAACCTGTGCCAGGGCCTCCTCACTCTCCCAGGCAGGAATTCCTTCCCACTATCCCATCTCTCCCTGCCCTCTGGCAGTGGGAAGCCATTCCCTGTGTCCTGTCCCCCCAGCCCTTGTCCCCAGTCCCTCTCCAGCTCTCCTGGAGCCCCTTCAGGCTCTGCCAGGGGCTCCAAGCTCTCCCTGGATCCTTCCCTTCTCCAGGGGAACCCCCCCAGCTCTCCCAGCCCGGCTCCAGAGCAGAGGGGCTCCAGCCCTGGCAGCATCCACTTTGTGGCTCTCTGGACTCATTCCCATCTCCTCGCCATGACCAGGGACCCCCAGCACCTCCCGGGCTGTGCACCCCCACCATCAGCTCTGGGACAGCACCCAGAGCCAGCCCCTTCAGAAAGCTTGGGGGACATGTTCTCCCCCTCCCTGACCCACACAGCCTCTGGCTTGGATTCTTCTGGGGGTCAATATCTGTCCCTGTTCACAAGATCTGTATCTGGGAATCATTGTGACCAAACCCAAGGCAGGAGGGAGGTGACAGGGAGCAAAGAGTGGGGAGAAGAGGATGAGGTTGGGAAACCCTGCAGTGCTTCATTGTGATGCTTGCCCTCAGCCCAGCTCTCCCAGTTGGGAATGATTAAGGAGATGAAGTTCTCCTCCTTGCCTTGCCGTGTCCTGCTGGGCTGGATGAGCTGGCACAGACTCTGCTCTGGGGTTCTCTGGTTCTCTGGGCTGAAATGCAGCTCCTGTGACAAACAGCGAGGCTCTGCCTTGGTTATTGCTGCTGTTTTCAGCACCCTCTCAGCCTCTCTCCTGTCTCATATGCTCCAAGTCCCTTTTTCCCTGCCTTTGTCACCGCGTTGCACTTCAGGAAACAGACCCAAGGTAGGAAGGAAGCTCCAAGTCTCTGGAGTGCTGAAGGCTACACTTCCCTTTGAAGCTGGTTTGTTTTCCCAGCCTTTTCCAGTTTGCTCTTGATCTGTGTGACATCTCATCTCCCTCTCCAAATGCACTTCAGGAATTTCTTTGATCCTTTCCTTAGCCAGAGGGGAAAGCAGAACACGCCATCCCTTCTCCTCCCAGAACCCAGTAAAGAAAATACTTGTAACTGAGCTCTTCCACCCTTGAACTAGAAATGTCACCTCATGGGTGGGCACTGAGGTTCCCCCTGTTTGCCCACAGTTATCAAGAGCTTCATGGTCACTGTGGCTGCAGCCCAGGGCTGGGAGCTGCTCAAACACCTGCCAACTCCTTGGGGGATTTCCCTGAGGCAGAGGTGCTGGGTTTGAGCCCAGAAATCCATCTTGCTGAAAAGGTTGGCATCCCAGTGAGGTCCAGCTCTAGGCTAGTGCAGTGTAATTAATACATGACAAAGTAGCTGTTTGCAAATAAGAACATTAAAATGGTCATTTGTCCTGGACTAAAATGTCACTTTGCCAATTGCCTGCCAGTAGGCAATAGTAAAAATACAGGAATAGTGTCATGATGCTTCCCCAGATACAGGCTGAGACAAAAAAGGGCTCTGGAGTCTCCTTTTAGCCCCTTCCAGAGCCTAAAGGGGCTCCAAGAGAGCTGGAGAGGGGCTGGGGACAGGGGATGGAGGGACAGGACACAGGGAATGGCTTCCCAGTGCCAGAGGGCAGGAGAGATGGGATAGTGGGAAGGGATTGTTGGTTGTGAGTGTGGTGAGGCCCTGGCACAGGGTGCCCAGAGAAGCTGTGGCTGCCCCTGGATCCCTGGAAGTGTCCAAGGGCAGGTTGGAGCCACCTGGGACAGTGGGAGGTGTCCCTGCCCATGGCAGGGGGTTGGAATGAGATGGGATTAAGGTCCCTTCCAACCCAAACCATGCTCTGATACTCTCCCAGCCTTTAACAATTTGTTTAGGGTCTTCCTGCACCACAGTGCTCTGCATGTCCAATATCCTGCCATGCATTTTTCTTCCCTGAATTTCTCCCACCACATTTTGAACCTGTGTAAATCACAGATGATCAGCTGGAGACCCAAATTCTGCCCCTACCTCACCACAAGTGATGCTGGGCAAGATTCCTGTCTCCAGAGAACACAGCTTGGGATGCTGATGTCTAATCCACTGTGGTATTGGTGCTGAGCAGTCAAAAGGGTCCAGACTTTTCTGGAAAATAACCCAACCAATGCTCTCCTCCAGTTTCTTAGAACTGCCAAGTGGCTTTGAAGCACATTGGGGGGCAAACAGATGGAGAACAGCACGGAGCACAAACTACATTTCCTAAGGAGATCTGAATAGGAATAAATAATTGTAATATTAACTATGATGAGGAGACAAGTATTTTGTTTTCCTACCATAGGATGCTGTGGGTACAACGAATAACACAGAACATTAAGTCTGCTCCAAGAAGTGGCTGCCAGCATCTTTTTCAGCTAATTAAAGTAATTCTGGGGAGCTTTTTCTTGCTGGAAATTAGACAGGGTAATTTAATCATATTTAGGTCACCCTCAGTGCACATACTGTATTTAGCAGTGCAGGCTTTTTTTTTGACTAATGTGGCTTTCTTTGCCTGCACTCATGAATATCTACAGATTTTTCTTTGTAGATAAATTTATCCCTGAACGAAAGATGAAAGATGAAATCTCAAGAATTGCTGATCGTTGTTCTCATCAATGGATGTAGACTCCCCTTTGAGCCTGAGGAAGGGAAGGATGGCCTATATTTTGGGTTGGAGATCATGAATAGCTTTGCAAAGACACAAAGATGGTGTTTTCTCTTTTGTTGTTCACCATGCTCTAAT
Organism: Serilophus lunatus; assembly: GCA_013399895.1. Lineage (NCBI taxonomy): Eukaryota > Metazoa > Chordata > Aves > Passeriformes > Eurylaimidae > Serilophus > Serilophus lunatus. Next base: position 173,475 of record VXBA01000055.1, read on the forward strand.
TAGTTCAGCATTAATGGGAATTAGGTGTCCTATTTAGCTGGAGTAAGTGCCCATGGTAATGTTATTAGTGCACTCAGGTGCTTTTGATATTCCTCAGCATGGGGGGTCTGGGCAGGAGAAGGAACCTTGGAGTGATTCCCTCCTTGTTGAGGAGTCCAAAATTCCACACAGGTGGCAGAGAATTTCATGTGGCTTTTCCTTCTCATCCAAGGAGAAGTGCTAGCTCTGGAATGCTGAAAGGGAATAGAAGGGGACAGAGGGTGCAGCAGGATGACAACACTTGGACTTCCATCAAAATTTGGGGGAGAAATGGAAGGAATGATTCTTGAGGAAGTTCAGCAAGGGCAAAGTGAAAACAGACCCTTACCTGATGTGAAAAAGCATTTACTCCACCTGAGAAATCCTTGGCTGGCACCAAATAGAGAGTCCAGGGAGAGAAGGATGCCAAAACTTCCTCATCCCAATGTCCATCTACCACAACCTCCTGTCCCCAGGAGGAAAGGAGGGGATGATTGGATAAATAAGGAAAGCAAGATGATGAGCACAGTGGTCCATCTCCAAACAAGCAGCAATCAGCAGGGTTAGAGCTCCAGGGGCAGAGGTGGCAGCTGGAACATCACATTTGTTGGCAGTGGTAGAGTTATCCTCCAGGAATTTCAAGGTTTCCTGTGAGGGTGGGGAGGCCCTGGCACAGGATGAGCAGAGAAGCTGTGGCTGCCCCATCCCTGGAAGTGTCCAAGGCCAGGTTGGAGCCACCTGGGACAGTGGGAGGTGTCTCTGCCCAGGGCAGGGGGTGGGAATGAGATGGGATTAAGGTCCCTTCCAACCCAAACCACTCTGATTCCAAGATAACTATGTCTTCCTTTATATCCAAGTTCCCCCAGATCACAGCACACTTCAGTTGAGAACATCACTCACAGGTGTCTCTCTGCTCAGGGCTGCACCTTTTGTACCTTTGAATCAAATTAAACCAACATCTGCCCACATTTCCATGGATTTACATCTTGGATTATATATATTATATATCACTGAAAGTTGTCCCTTTCTGAGCCTTCTGCACATTCAACAGGACAGGCTCCTGGCTTTCCCCATCCCATCCCAGGTCCCCTCAGGGTGCACAATAAGTTTCTGTGGCCGGGGTGCATCAGGGAATCTTTTGTCCAGCTAAATACCTTTCAATGAAAAGTAAAACCCTTTTTCCAGGAAATGGAGGAAAAAAAGGAAAAAAAAAATTGTCAACTTCTTTTGTCTGGTTTCGTTATTTGTGTTATTGGAGAAATTCAGAAGTATCCAGACAGGTCTGTGCCAATGTACGGGATGGAAGGACAATCCCTCTCCCAAATTGCTCTGCAATTGATGTGTCAGACAAGAGACTTTAAAATGGCTTTCCAGGAAAGTTCCTGACTGTTTCTCCTGATAACAGACACCTTCGTTGGTGGATATCACAGGGTTTTCATCCAATTCATAGGGCTGGAAAATACAAAGACCATCCCAGTGCCTTGTATTTATGACTAAGAGAAGCCTCTCTCTTGTGCTGACAGAGTGTTCCCATGGGTTAAAATCCTCTGGAGTTGTAAACACCACATCCCTGTGTCACCAAGGCAACCTCAGCATCCACTCTGGAATCTGGACATGCATAGCTTTGCCTTTTGACTCTGAAATGCTTCGGAAAACTACCTCCAATCTACTTTTTCCAGAGACAAGTCTTTGGGAAAGGCAACTTTTCTGCACTCAGAGGGGAAGTCCCGAAATTACAGAGTGATTTAACTCTGTCCTGACCTGCTGAAGGTTCCCAGCTTTAATTCCTCAGTGACACAGAAAGGGCCAGAGTGTGCCAGAACCAGTGGCCAGCCTTGCTCCAGATCTTCCCTCTGACATTAATCATTCCCAGCTGTTCCAAAGGAAGATGTAAGAAATGCTCCTCTTGATAAATTATGCAATTTTCCCAAGGGAGAAGTTTCATCCTAATGGGCCGTTGGTAGCTTGTTGTGTTCTGAGAATTGATATCCTTTTTCAGAGCAATCTAGCAGAGCTGCAGATGCTCCAAGACAGAGAGAAATGCCATTTTCTCTCTTTCTTTTTTGGTTACTTTATATTATTTTTTTTTGCAATCTTTCTAACCCCTGGGTTTGCATAATGGCTCTTGGTGATGAGTTCCACAGCTTAATTAGCCATTGTAATCACCCATTTGAAATGGATGAGGTGCTCTAGTTGCCTTTGAACTGAACTGGATGGGTTTGGGTGTTTTCTAGACATGATGAAAACAGGGATTCCCAGCCTGCTCATCCATCATTTTGTGCCCTTCTCCATGTCCTCTCTTCCCCCTCTCTTCTCAGTGAGCTGTGCATCCCCCCAGGGAAAAAAAGCGGGGAAAAGCCTTTCTCTGTGTTCTGATTCAAGATCATTTGGAAACATGGGCAGGAAAAAAATCCACCTTTCTTATTAGTGATGTGAACTCTGAGAAGAGCCAGGGAAAAATACCTGCTGAGTGTTTCAGAAGGACCCGTGGCTCCAGGAGAAGTTCTTCAGGAGCAGAATGGTTTCACCAGGACAGATTTGGTTTGAACACATTCACCATGGAGGAAGACAAACCCTTTTCTGTCAGCTTTTTCCTTTAAAAGAGGGAGAAGAGAGAGGGGAAAAAACTACATTCAGGCTTCATCATCCCGTTTTATTTTGACTTCTGGGCTAAACTGAGTCAAAACAGGATGAAGCAAGATGCTGTGAAATTAAAATAATTATTTTTAAATCCCAACAGTTGATGAGATTAACAAGAAAAGGAGATAAATTTCAAACTTCCACCTTAAAACTAATTCATTATTTTTATAGTGATTTCAAATTTTTGGAGGAACAAATATCCTGTTGCTCAGGAAGCCCAGACTAAAAACTCCAAATATCCCTATCAGGAGACAGAATGAATTATATTGTGGTTAAGAAAACTTATTGGGGCTCGGGGAATGTGGATTTATTTCCTGTCAGGGTTACAAATACCCTCAGTAGCTCTGAACAAGCCACTGAGAAATAAATCTTATCACAAATTCAAACATCACAGTCCTGAGTGCTTCATTACCCCTTGGTGAGGTGTTTACTGCCTGCAAGGGGACTGAAGTCCCCAAAGAAAAGGGAACATAGGCCAGGGAAAACATCCATATGGGAACAACAGATTTTGCATCTGTCAGATTTTCTCATTCAATATTCCTCATTCAACTCTTTCCCCCCCAAGAAAAACCATCTTTCCAGTCTCCTTATAATGTACAAGGCAGAACAAAGAGGGAGAGACGTGTAGAAATTTGTACGCAGAGACCTGAAATTTTGGGAGAGGGTTTTTATCCTGCAGCCCTAAAGGGGTTTGTGAGACAGGAAATCTTGGAGGTCTCTCTGCTTCAGATTAGCAGTTTTTAGGCTTTTGGGCCCGTTGACTTCTTTCTGTGACTCCTGCAAGTAATATCCTAGAGTTATCATGGAATGGTCTGGATTGGAAGGGACTTACAGACCATCTACCCTGGTCTAGTTTAAAACCATTAGAACCACAGAATGATTTGGGTTGGAAGAGACCTTCAAGACCATACCATCCCACCCCCTGCCCTGGGCAGGGACACCTCCCACTATCCCAGGTGGCTCCAACCTGGCCTTGGACACTTCCAGGGATCCAGGGGCAGCCACAGCTTCTCTGGGCAATCACAAATTCCAGTTGAAAAAAACCAACAAACTCTTCTTTCCTCTACAACTGCAGGATTTTTGCCTCACTAATGCACCAGGAATAGGAGTCCTACCCCTTTCCAGATGGTTTGCAGACCAAAGAGGAGGTTGTGCTGAATTACAGGAGTGACATGCACAGGATCAGCCCTACAGCTCATGCTACAGAAATATCAGATGGGCTCGAAACACTGCAACCTTTTTTTTTTTTGTGGTGATGGATTTTTCACACTGGAAAAACGTTATTGGGCAAGGAGACAACTTTTGGACAGCAAAGGGAAAATCTGTCTGCTCTCCCAGGGTAACATGGTTCTTTCCTGCTCTCCACAGAGGGGGTGCCATGGCTGAACTGGGTGCAATGTCTGGGAGAGCATCTCAATCCTGCTCCACCTCCCAAGAGCAAACCAGCATCAGAGTTTGTCTTTGAGGTGGCAGCTCTCAGCTGCCAGGGCTGGATGTGAGACCTCACTTAGTGGTGGAGGTAGAACCTTTGAATTGGGGAATATTTCTCCTGAAAGAGGACTGTGTTCTGGAATGCTGTGTCCAGCTCTGGGATCCCAAGAGCAGAAGGAGCTGGAGCTGCTGCAGAGAGTCCAGAGGAGGCCCCAGAGATGCTGCCAGGGCTGGAGCCCCTCTGCTCTGGAGCCAGGCTGGGAGAGCTGGGGGGGGTTCCCCTGGAGAAGGGAAGGATCCAGGGAGAGCTTGGAGCCCCTGGCAGAGCCTGAAGGGGCTCCAGGAGAGCTGGAGAGGGACTGGGGACAAGGGCTGGGGGGACAGGACACAGGGAATGGTTTCCCAGTGGGTTAGATGGGAGATTTGGAAGGAATTCCTGGCTGGGAGGGGCTGGGATGGAATTTCCAGAGAAACTGTGGCTGCCCCTGGATCCCTGGAAGTGTCCAAGGCCAGGTTGGAGCCACCTGGGACAGTGGGAGGTGTCCCTGCCCATGGCAGGGGGTGGAACTGGATGGTCTTGAAGGTCCCTTCCAACCCAAACCACTCTGTGATTCCAGCATTCCATGATTCCAACTCTTTAATGCAAACCAGGGCTGTGGGACAAGCTGTGCCTTGGTCTGGGGGATGCATCTTGCCAGCAGATGAGCTGCTGGGGGCTGCTCCCTCTTCCAGAAGGGTCATTTAATTTGGAACTCTCTGCTCTGTCAGAGCCCAGAGCCACCAATCCCCCAGGGATGGTGGGACCCATCTGTTTACTGCATGTCCAGGGCATGACAAGGAACTTGGCTGGCCTGGGCCAAGGGGGCTGGTTTGAATCTTGCCTCTTTCTTGTGGGATTGAGTCGAGCCAGGAGTGAATCCAGAGATGGGCTTTGATGCTGCCAATGTGCTGAGGGCATGGGCAGCGGGCACAGCGACACCAAAATAAATGAAATATTTCTCAGGAATGGGGTGGGGACAGCAACAAAACCTCTGCCTTATGCAACTGCCGCCAGCATTACAACAGATTTGAAGCAGCTGCTCTTGGCTTTCCCTCTTTGCTTTCATAAAGTGGTTGTTTGTTTGCTCCATGCTGGTGGGGGAGGGAAGAGGGGACGTGTGGGTGGGAAGCACAGAGTGAGGGGATGGTGCCCCAAGCTTCCAAACATGCCAGAAGAAAGCTGGGAAACTTGAATATTGCCTGCTCTGACATGGACAGGAGTGGTCTTGTCATCCCAGGCTCAGGAGGTCCATGGAGAGCCATAAACAGGGATTGGGAGGGTTGAGCCAAGAGGGATGTTCCTGGAAACATCAACTGGAGAGGAGAAGGATGTTGCCATCAAGGCCAGGCAAGAGGCAACTCCTAGGAGCTGAGGTAGGGGTTGAAATGGGTTGAAACAAAGCCTTTGCTTCCTCAAGCAAACAAAAGGTGGAGTCCGATTGTTTTCAGAAGTGGCATTGGTGAGTGGGTCAGGTGATAGAACTGGCTCCAGGGTGATGCTGGGGTGGTGACCTCAGGCTGCAGAGAGGTGATTGACCCCACTGAGCTTGGGTTTGGCTGTCCCACACCTGGCCTGGGGATGAAAGGCTCAGTGAGAATTGAGGTGGATGATGGGATGGTGCCAGAACCATGAGATCCTCACAAGGAAAACACTGAAGGGCTGGAGGGTGTGCAGGGAAGGGCAGGGAGCTGGGAAGGGGCTGAGGGAGCTGGGGGGGCTCATCCTGGAGCAAAGGAGGCTCAGGGGGCCCCTGGAATTCTCTGCAATCCCTGCCAGGAGGGGGGAGCTGGGAAGGGGTGGTCTCTCCTCCCTGGGAACAAAGGGCAGGATGAGAGAAAATGGTCTCAGGTTGGATATTGGGGAGAATTCCTTCCTGGAAAGGGTTGTCCATCCCTGGCACAGCTGCCCAGGGCAGGGGTGGATCCCCATCCCTGGGGGGATTTTAAATCTCTGTGGATGTGGCACTTGGGGACAGGGGGCAGGGGTGGCCTTGGCAGTGCTGGGGAGGGGTTGGACTGGATGGTCTTCAGACATCCTTTCCAACCTCAGCAACTCTGTAATTCCATGACTTGTGGGAGGAAGGGAAGGAAGGAAGGAAGGAGGGAGGGAAGGAGGGAAGGAGGGAAGGAGGGAAGGAGGGAAGGAAGGAAGGA